>OX451215.1:133265547-133386910 GCA_949628195.1 Phasia obesa | reverse complement strand
GACCCAACCCAGACCAGATCTTTCCCTGTTGTAGACACTATGTAAAGCCACCAATGGCACGAGCTAAAATTCTCATCATTTATGAATGTAAAACTCCATAGATAGAAACGAGAAAATAAGTATCCAGATATGGAGTATGATCAACTAAAAAGTCATTATTGTAGAGATGCGATGTTAAAAATGCACTGAAGTAACTGATATTCATTCTCCTTCTTCCACTGTTTGCGTTGCCAGAAAGATGCATTAAAATTTTTGATCAAATTATAATTTCATAATTTTTAGTTGGAATTATATTTTTTAATTTGAAATAAAAAACGGTTAAATATAGATTACTATTAAATATTTAAAAATTATATTTTAAATATCTGCACAATTTTATAAAGTTGTGTTAACATATTAAGATTTTTGTGTTTAAGTTAGATTAAAAAACTATAAAACAGAACTTATGCCACTGGCAGCTTTTAAATTTTTCCAAAAAAAAATTCTTTACATTATATATGTGTATCTAGTTTATTATTTGAATTAATTTATAATTTTTATTCCTATTTAAAGTTAAAAATAGCTTGAATTAAATTCAAGCTATTCAAGCGCAATAAATTGTCAAAAAAGTACAACAACGTTAAATCATGAATTATTCTAAGATTACAATATTTTGTTAATTATTCTGGCCACACTAATCACAGCTGATTAGAAGCGAACTTATAATATTCGCCTTGCTAAGTGCAATTTGTTAGGAATCAAAACAAAAAAGAATTATGTATATACAAACATATGTATGTACGAGTATAACTAAGTAGTTATTGTAAGCATGAGTATGAAAAATGTATGAAAAGGAATAAATTACTAATTAAATATAAAGTGGAAAAAATAAAGTAAGGGTACAAAAAGAAGATTAAGAGGTAGAAAATGAAAGTTTGTAAGAAATGATAAATGATTGTTTATGACAGTTATTAATATTAAGAAGAAGCGGAAGAAAAGAAAAATAAAATTCATGAGAAAAATCAATTTGTGTGCTGATATAGACTTATATGTATGTACATATGTACATACATATGTGTTGGAAAAAATAAAAATCACCTCATAATACTTTTGTTAAAATACACTTTGTTTTATAGAATTATATAAATCATAGCAGGCGTAGAAAGCTTTGTAAATAATAATATCTTTTTTATTACGATTCTGTTTTTTCCTTTTGAATAAATTTAACCTTTTTAATAATATAACTTTAATTTAATAAAAGCGTTTGTTTTTAAGAAAGACATTCGAAATTGTCTTTCAGATCAGAAGTGGGATCTGAGCAACGAGTTACATAAGATTTTTGGTAATTAAAAAACTAAAGAAATGAAGAAACTTTTAGCATTAAAAGTTGAGGAACTGAAGAGACTACTTCGTGAACGAGAATTGCCAAGTTCAGGAACAAAAGCAGAGCTCGTTCAGCGTCTCTCAAGCTTCATTAGTGCTGACGAAATTGACGATAACGGTGAGGATAGTGATGTTTTTGAGGAAACGGCCTCAGCAATTGCTCCTCCAAAGGAAAATTATTCAAACGCTCCTGTAATTCCGCAGAACAACGATAGTGTTATGAATTTACAACGCCAGGTGAATGAATTAAAAGAAATGCTGGAAAGCGCAATGAGTATTGTCCAAACGTTTATGCAAGGACAAAACCTTCAACAAGATTCAGTCCGAAACGTGCCACAAGCATCAAATGTACAGGATCAAAGCTTAAACAATGAAATACCGTCGAATGCCAGAATGCGCCCAGTTAGCAACTGTTCCGTTCGAGGGATTGCTGAAACAATTCCGGAGTTTGATCCAACGAATGAATCTTCCTTATCTGTTGAGCAATTTATAGAACGTGTTGAAAACGCAATACAAGCTTATCAATGGGAGGAAAAATGTTTACTTCTTGCAGTATATAGCAAAATGAGGGGTGCCGCACGTTTATGGTTAGACACACTTCAGATTATGCATTCAACATGGAATGGTTTTGCCAAAGATTTGATAGAAGAGTTTGCTGTGACACAAGATGAAGCAGAGGTACATTTTAAAATAAGTACTGTTCGTAAGAGTCAAGAGAAAATTACGGACTATTGTTTTCGAATTTACGCGTTAGGAAAACGGTTTAAATTAAGTGATAAAGCTATTGTTAAATACGCTAGAGAAGGATTGCAGAATCGCGAAGTTCAAATGGCCATCGCAGCTCAAAAAATTGATTCGGTGAAACAATTACGTGAGATTTTAAACGAATATGAAAGAAACGTACCAGAAAGACGGGTGACGAAAAACGTTGATATTAAAAATAAACCATCAACTGAAACAGTAAGTAAAAGTTCCAGTTATGATTATTTTAAAAAAGAGAATGCTATGAAATCGGCTAAAGAATATAAATGCTATAATTGCAATGAGTTAGGACATATATCCGTAAATTGCACAAAAGCTCAAAGACGTCCACGATGTGAAAAATGTAATAAAGTCCATACGAAAAATGAGACTAAGTGCATGCAAATTGCAACTACACGAAATATGTACTGCAATAACGATAATGTTTTTAAAATAAAAGTTAATATAAACAATACAACTTTTGTTGCCTTTGTAGATACAGGAAGCCAGTGCAGTTTAATAAAAAAATCAGTTTGTAAGCGAATTAACTTAAAACGCAATGAATGTAGTATGAGAATTTCCGGTATTTGTGGAGGTATACGTGTCGCAAATGAAAAGATTTTAGCAAATTTGATTATAAATGATGTCACCGTGAGTGTAACGTTATATTTAATCGATGATGAACTTTTACTAACGGATATTTTGCTCGGACAAGATGCATTTGTAGACAATAACATTAAGATGAGAGTTCAAGACGATAAAATAACGATTACCAACGAAACGTTTGCGAAGGCGCAATTTGATAACATCATTAACAGAAATAACAAGGAACCGGTTGATGAAAAGTTTGTTAAATGTGCCTTAGTTGATGAGAACACAAAAGAGAGATTAAATGAGTTAATTGGAGAAAATAGAAGCGTTTTTTCAAATAACCTACAAAATCTTGGAAAGACAGATTTAGTTAGCATGAAAATAAATTTATTGAGTTCAAACATTGTAAAACAGTGTCCATATCGAGTTCCAGAATCGAAGAAGAATTTAATTGCGAGCATGGTGCAAGAACTTTTGGATAATATTATTACATGTTCCAATTCAGAATATGCAAGTCCAGTCGTACTTGAAAAAAAGAAAAATGGGAGTGAACGACTTTGCATCGATTATAGACGTTTAAATCAACTCATGGTGCAAGAAAACTTTCCAACACCAAATATTGAAGAGTGTCTTCATGAAGCTAAGAAGTATAAATATTTTAAAACACTAGATCTGAATTGTGGTTATTATCAGATTTTAATCGAACCGGATAGTCGTAAATATACTGCGTTTATTACTACTAATGGGCTATATGAGTTTAAACGCATGCCCTTTGGTTTAAAGAATGCGCCAATGGTATTTCAAAGGTTAATGGCGAAAATTCAAGAGCGAGTGGGTAAGGAAAACATGATGCACTACATGGATGATATACTAATTGGCAGTAATACTAAAGACGAAATGTTTGATAAAATAAGAAAAGTTTTACGTACCCTAAAAGAAGCAAACTTAACAATAAATATACAAAAATGTGAATTTTTTAAAACTACAATAGAATTTTTAGGACATCAGTTAACTCCAGAAGGAATTTGTCCTGTTAAAGTAAAATCTGCGGCAATAGAAAAATTAAAACGTCCCGAAAATGTTCACGAAATTCGGAAATTCTTAGGACTAAGTGGTTATTTTCGTAAATTTATTCCAAGATTTTCAATAATATCAGAACCATTAAGAAAACTTTTACAAAAAGATAGACCATTTGTTTGGTCAGACCAACAAGAAGCAGCATTTAATGAATTGAAATCGAAACTGTCATCTCAACCGCTTATGGCAGCTTTTCGTTTAGATGCAGAACACGAAATTCACACTGACGCAAGTTTCATATGTTTAGCTGGGGTGTTATTGCAAAAATATGACGGTAAATTAAGACCTGTGGCATATTACAGTCGGTCAACAAGTCCTACAGAAAGAAATTTTCACAGTTATGAGTTGGAAACCCTAGCGGTAGTGGAAACATGGGAGCGGTTTCGCTATTATATTTATGGGAAACAAGCTAAAGTAATAACTGATTGTAGTGCTGTAAAATCTGCTATGACAAAACGAGAATTAATTCCACGTATAGCCCGATGGTGGCTAAGAATCCAAGAATACGATGTTGTTTTAGATCACCGGTAGAGTCAATGTATGGAACATGTTGATGCTTTAAGTCGAACGCCAAACGAAGATCCAAGTGATATAGATGTTGCTACCCTTAAAATTGACAAAGTTAATCTTCATAACGATGATTGGTTATTTGCTATGCAAATTCAAGACGATTCGATTAGAGAAATTGTTGACAAAGTTTATCGGAAGGATAAAATGTATTTAAAGGATTATTACATTGAAAACGGCCGATTATTTCGAAAATATAACAACATGAATTTGTGGGTCGTTCCAAAATCTTTAAGATGGAGAGTAGTTGAAGATTGTCATGACAAGAATGGTCACCTAGGTGTCGAGAAAACGATGAATAAGTTTTGAGTTACGTATGGTTTTCCAGAATGAGAAATTTCGTTAAATCTTAGATTAAAGCGTGTGTTGAATGCGCATATAATAAAAATAAAGGTGGTAGCAAAGAAGTCGAATATCATTTCAGCGATATAGAGCCTGTACCGTTCAATACAGTTCATATAGATCATCTGGGACCGTTTCCTAAGAGCAAAAAACGAAATGAATATATATTAGTTATAGTAGATTCGTTTACGAAATTTACAATACTCAGAGCTGTAAGAAGCACCGCGACCAGGTATGTTATAAATATAATGAATGAATTTTCAAGTTATTTTGGAATTCCAACCCGAATAATTACGGATAGAGGAACATCTTTTACGTCGAACGAATTCTCCAAATACCGTGATAATAATAATATTAAACATGTGCTCAACGCAGTAAGAACACCAAGAGCCAATGGACATGCAGAAAGGATGAATCGAACATTGCTTTCAATGCTTCTACCTACTGTACAAAACGACAAAAAATGGGATGAAAATTTAGTAAATATTCAATGGTCTTTAAACACAATGCGAAATAAAACATCTGGTAAAAGTCCTCATGAGTTACTATTTTGTTATTCTCCTCGTGATATTCTACAAAATAAGATTCTTCTAGCTGTTCACAAAAACCAGATTCTCTCTGAAGATGAAATGAAAGATATAAGAGAAACTGCATCAAACAATATCAATATAAAACGAAAACGGGTAAAAGAACAATTCGATAATGATCATTCGATTCCTCATAAGTACAAAGTTGGTGAACTTGTGCTTGCTGAAAATGAACCTCAATCTAGCGGCTCATCTCGTAAATTAGAACCACGATACAAGGGTCCTTTTATTATAACACAAATTCTTGATAATGATAGATATGTCATTGAGGATCTTCCAAATTGTAAAAGAACGACACGACATTATTCCTCAGTTTACGTCTCAGATAAATTGAAACCTTGTTGGGAATCACCACCAATATTTGACAGCGAATCCGATTATGAATCTTCGAATGATGAAAGCGAGGATGCTTTAGTTGCAGAATAGGCCGACTGTTGGAAACAATAAAAATCACCTCATAATACTTTTGTTAAAATACACTTTGTTTTATAGAATTATATAAATCATAGCAGGCGTAGAAAGCTTTGTAAATAATAATATTTTTTTTATTACGATTCTGTTTTTTCCTTTTGAATAAACTTAACCTTTTTGATAATATAACTTTAATTTAATAAAAGCGTTTGTTTTTAAGAAAGACATTCGAAATTGTCTTTCATATGTTTATACATAGGTCAAGATACATACAGTAATAGGTGATTTAGATCATTATATTTTCACAAATTCTGGAAAATTTTCTACCAGTTCATGTAGATTCAGCTTCATGACCACTCCATCAGTTGTTGTTATTGCTGCAGTTGGCATATCCCCATTGTTGAATTTAAAGTTTTTGATTTTATTGCCTTTTTTTAGCTTGCGGCAGATGAAACACAGCTTACTTGCCATAGGTGTTAGATGGTCGTTTAAAAATACTCTTTCTTCGAGTTCACCACCTATAAATTCATTTAGAGTCAATGCACGATCAATAAAATATTTTTTCATCAGTTTATCCCTCATAACAGTGGAATTAAATTTTACAAATACTTCTTTGGAGTGTTTCATATATAAGCACTGATTAATATCATTTTCAACCAGAGGAACATCATAAAGTGCACCAAGTTTCAAAATAGTGACAACCAAGTTAGGAAGTGCCGCCGGTAGCCCGGTAATAATAATGTTTTGACGGTTTATTCGTCTAATCAGCATATTATTGGATTTTTCTAGTTCAATGAATTTGTTTGATGTACTTTTATCAATCTGTTTAATAAATTCATAGCAGTGACGAACGTCTGATTTAATGTTGGTTATTTCAGCACCTACTTCTTGTTTGATTTTAGACAGCATGTCGTCAATCTTAACCTCAAAGTTCAACATGGCTCTTGATATTTGTTCTTCAGTAAATTTGCGATGAGCTTGAAATTTATCCTTTAAATTATTATTTATCTGTTCAATACCCTTTTGCAATTGGGCAGAAAAGTTATCCGTATTGATTTTAGGTGGCATAATAATAATTTATTTTGAAGAAAATTTGCACTGAACACGCGCTTAAAGTTTATAGTTTTTGTTTATTCTATATGCATATGTATTTTAATTCACGTATGAACTTAATATATCTTTTGTTAATTAACACCTGCACTTTTTTATGTTATTATTTGCTCAAATGTTTATTGATAGTTTAGTTTAAATTTATTTTGTTTAATATTATCGACAGACAATGTAAATTTTTACTCCTTCATGTTAGGGTTACCAGATTATTTTTTATAAATGTTGCCACTTCTTGTCATAAGTCCATTTGTCCCTGATCCTACATTCGGCCCTCCTGCCGCAAATTTTTTGAAAAAGTGGCAACTAAAAAATATGTAAACAAACATTTTAAAAAGAAAAGTTAAACGTGTTTTTGTTCAAAAATAAAAGTTATGGATTCCGTAGCGTTATGGTTTGATGAAGAAAACGAACGTGTGGAACGTATAACAAGTAGAATCTTAAGAGATAGGTCCGAGATAGAGATAGGCACCTTGAATGACCGGAAGTAAGAAAAAAAATCAATGATTTCTTTTAGCTTTGTACAAAATTTTCGATTAAATAAGGAAGCGTTTCTGTGTGTCCTAAACGCCATTCAGCATGAGCTTAAAGTCCCTAGGAGATCCGCAGCAATTCCAGTTGTAATTAAACTGGCTGCTGCATTAAAATTGCTTTGACAAGGTGGATATCAACACCAACTTAGCCAAGATCAAATTTTAGCACTATCGCAGCAGTTAATGTGTCGATGCTTATTTGAGGTCTGCGTAGTGAGAGGATATTATGTGACAAGCATATATAATTCGATATGTCTGCGGAAGACGAACAAGAAGCTAAAAGAGCCCTTTACCATACATATGGCATTCCTGGCGGAATAGGAGCAGTGGATGGTACAAATAATTCGACCGGCCAGAAACGAACACCTATACTAACATAAAATTGAAGCACAGTATGAATGCTATGGTGTTCTGTAAACTTTTATATAAACGAAATTGTGTCAGGAATTTATAACAATGTGGCCAACAATGATCAAATAAGTATTGCGGGACAAATGCTGGAAGAAATTAAAAATAACTTGAATCTGAGGTCTTAAGTTTAATTATTAAATCGTCACAATGTAAAAACATAAATATTTAGTTATATAAGTATAAAGTTTAGTTATATAGTGTATATATTATAAAAACTAAAATTGGCACTTCATTGGCATTTTAAAATAATTTTTTTCTAAAAACTTACAACCTCGAGTTTCTGACTGGTTCTTTCCTATATTTTCTTTAGCAATACTGCGTATTTTATCTCTTTCCTCGTTAAGTTCAGTTACTGCATAATCGTTTATAAGTTTTCTCAAACCTTGATGAGTTTCGACTTTCATTTCTAAACCAGTTAATATTCTGAATGGTGAAAACTTAGTACTACGGGGTGGGGTGTTATTGATGCACTGCTGCACTCTTTCGACATGTTTATACCACTGTTGAGGATCACCTACACATAACTATTAGTTCTCGGTTTGCGTCCTTGTACAGCAAATCATACTTAAAGTAAAAATCTTCGGAGGACTCCTTCTCAACCAACCTTCTGAAAGCTTTAAACCATTCGATGTTTTAACGAATCTTCTACTAACAGACACGAAACTCTGCTAAGTGAATCGACATGTTTCATTGAACTCCCAGATCTATGTTCTATGGTGTAGTTAAACTGTTAAAACATAGCCCATCTGGAGACTCTTAAGGGAATATCTTTCTTTTTAATTATCATGGCAAAAACATTGCAGTCTGTTACTATTTTAAATTTTGTCCTAATAAGAAAGATTCTACATTTTTTCAAGACTTCGATAATCGCAAGCACTTCCAGCTCATACGAATGATATTTTTTTGTGCACTTCTCGTTTTCCGGCACATGTACTCCACTGGATGAAATTGTTGAACTTCCGAACCCTTTTGAAATAACACACTGCCATAACGGTACATACTTGCATCTGTGTGAACTTAGTTATCATCACCTTTGGATGATATAACCTCAAAACAGGAGAACTTTTCAAACAGGATTTCAACTAGTTAACTAGTTGTGAGTCCCCGAAAACAAATGAGCTATCCTTTTTTAAGAAATCTGACAGTGGTTTCGCGATAGTATCAAAATAGCAAAAAATCTTCTAAAGTACGAAGTTAAACCTAAAAAACGTTAAAGCGCTTTCTTATCCCTCGGTACTGGAAAATTTGCTACGGCGGACGTTTTTTCCATAGACGGTTTAATGGTTGAATCTTCCATTATATAGGCCAAAAAGTTTACTTTCTTTTTCAAAAATTCTGATTTTTCTCACTGAATTTTAAGGTTGTATTTTTCGGCGATACTTAACACTGTCTTTAGTTTGTCGATACCTTTTCTCTCGTTTGATGACGGAATTATGATATCGTCAATATATACGACAATATTACCATCTTGAATTAACTCTCTGTGTAATTCCATGACAAATCAATAAAAAAAAAAATGTTTTCAAATTTACCACTTATTTTATTGAAACTTTTGTTTTTTATATTCTTTGACTTTCTGAAGCCAAATATAATTTTAAAAAAATTCTATCTCTAACAGTCTTTTATCTATACAATTATCAAAATAGAAAAACATCGCTTTTTTGCATATGAGCTCGAGGATTAAATATATTCTTATTCCAGTTCTATAAGCCCTAGGAAGTTCAGTAATAGCTCAAGGAGCTATTTTATATTAAAAAAAGTTTTATAAAAATCTTTGAGATTTGAAAAATCTTTGAAATTTTTTTAAACGCCAGGTGTTCGTTTGTCAGCTCGTATGAATATTTATATTGCTTTGGAAGATTCATTTTTAAAGATAAATAAATGAAATTTGGGCAATTTGATTTTTTTAGATTAGTAACTCAACATACACAAATTCAACGAATTCGGTAAATGATTTCGTATAGCCCCCATAAAAAATTTTCTAGGAAATAGGCCATACTAATCTTTATTTATTATAAAGTTTTTATTAATATAAATTTACATTTTATGTTTAATACTATTCGCTGTCACAAAAATAAATATCATCGGATTTATTTTCTTCAGGAATTTCAGGTAATTATAGTAGGTTCAATACCTGCTGTGGTAACGCGCTAATTTTCTTTTTGTAATGTTTCCTCATATTACTAATAATAGGATCAGAGCTTATTAAAAATCTATTGAAAATATCTTCATTAGACTTTTCACGACTGCCTTTCCGTGAAAATGTTCTCTGTATGATTTAAAATCTTTATTATGAGCTTCCTGTGCTTCCTCCGATAACTGGCCAATAGGTAACAGTGCATGAGTAATAATCTGCGGACCATGTAAATTTATGTAAAGTGGGAGACATGTTATACCATAAGTATTTTTCAACAAAGTATTTTGCAGTCGATAAAGTAAATTTTCTAAATTTTTCAACATTAATCTGATAACCGCACGATACAGCAACTAAAATAGTATGTAACTTTTTGATTCGTTCAACGTCGATTTTTGTAATTTCCGCAGAAACTTCGGGATTTTGAAAAAAAACGTCTTGCTATATTCCCGTCATTTGAGTTTCCAAATCCTTTTTTGGTGGGTCAACTATAAGTCCGGTTTTTTGTCTGAACTCGATCTGTATTTTTGATCTGGTTTCATTCACTACTTTTTTTTCTGTTTCGGACCTTGCTTGCCATTTTTTGATTGGAATTTTATATGACAAGTGAAGAAGGCACTCAAAAAATCTTATCCAACCATGCAGAATAGATAAACCGAACTGCAAAGTATTATTCTCAATTTTTCTTTGGATCATGCAATCAATTGAACTGAACTCTTTGCTCGTGGCACCACAAATATAAGATTTTTGAGTTGACTTTGTTTCTGTTATAGAATTACATACCTTTCCATCGATCATTACTAACATAAGTTCATGTTTTACTTGAATGTTCCTCTCTCCTAAAAAAGCAGGTGAATTAACAAGGGATTTGATTTCCTACTCTTTCTTTTTCAAGTTTCGCAACGTTTGCTGTCTCTTTCTTAAACTCTATCTTTAGCGGCCTGCAATATCTTGTTAAAGATGGGCGAGGATTTTCCCAAATAATTTTATGATTGGCTACTAACTTTAAAGGGACGTCAGATGTAATAAATACTGCAGAATCATCGGCATCAGAACCATGAAATGCCTGTTTGTAAGAACTGTGTCCTGAACTACCATCGAAGCCCCACTTTGTATACAATTTAATGTTACGTAATTCTTCATCAGTCAGATTGCCAACTTCTTTTTCCTTTAAAATTGCCAAGCGCTCAATAGTATGGTTTAAAAGTCCTTAAAGACTTACTTCAGACGAAGGTTCACAAAATTTCATGCACTCACGTTTTGCATTTTGTATATCTGTATATGGCGGAAATTTTTCCGGAGCAACTCTACGAATGATATTGTACTGATACCTCGACAACTTTGCATCTATTAATACAGCAAGAGCTTCTTCAGGAGTTAATTTTTTTGATTCTTCTTTCCCAAAACTTTCTCTATATTTCTTGGCTTTTGTTGGGGAAATCATTATATCTTGAACAATTTTTTATGCATCAATTTGTCCAGAAGCCCTCAAGCCCATTTGGGTTGCATGAGCCAACATAGGCAAAGAATTTGATGTTCTTAGAACTTTTCTTTTTTTTTTTTTGCCATAGTTTTTTGCTGCTTTCTTCAAAAGAAAGTTCTTTTCTTCCTCGTTTTATTTCTGATGTGAACGAAATTTTGATATTAAGCCAACTTTCGTTATTTTTTAAAAAATCTTTCTCTCTTAAACCATTTTAAAATCATTGCAAAAAATATAAAACCTGTTTCTAAAATGTTGCATATCGTGAGGATTGTACCTTTTAATTAATTCAATTTGCAAAAACTTTATTTTAATATAAATTCGTATAGAGTTTGCGTTTTTCATTATATTCGGGAAATTTAAATATCAGAATTTGATCCTAAAACAAGATGTTTAAAGTAATGGTATTATTTTCTGTACCAGGTAACGAGTAGTGTTTATTCACATCAATTTTAGACATAATAACACCACGATATAGAAATAACAAAACAATTACAATTGAAACAAACAAAAAGAAAATTAAAAACAATTATTCACGTTGCTAAGCATACACGAATTTTTCTTTGATGTTGAAATAGAAAACAATTTTTAATCCTTCTTATAACAAAAAACCCTCAAAATGTTTTTATATGATTTGTAAGTACACATATCACAGAAAATTCCAAAATTTTTTTTACCCAAGCTTCCCCAAACCGGATTTGAATTTCTACTTTAAAGTGAAAAATGATTGTTTTTTACACCAGTTTTCAAAAAAATATTAAAAATATTTCTGCAACAAAAATATTTAACTGAGATACATATTTGAGTTTCCAAATACCTGAAGTTGAAGGTTCCATTGAAAAAATATTACTTTTATGCTAAGAAAATGCAAAAATTGAATTAAAAATTTTTTTTCAGTTTTTAGCACTGTTTTCAAAAACTTAAAAAAACTTCAACTTTGACAACGCACAACTCGAAAACTAGATAACCTAGAAAAATGAAAAAGATAATTAGTGATGCACAATTTTGTTTACTATAACCTGAAATAGATAGCTTTTTAAAAATATAAATTTTCAATTAAGAGCCATTATTGGAAATTTCATCCCAACGTGCGTCGTCAATCAATACCATTGGGAAATTATCTTTCATGATCCGTTCATTTAATTTTCGAAAATCGCAACACAATCTTTTACTTCCGTTTTTCTTCGGCACTACCACAGCTGGTGAAGCATATTCAGACGTACTTGTACGAATAATACCCTCACAAAAACACTCGTCAACTTGTTTCTCAACAAACCGTTGATCATCGTACGTCTTTGAAATATTGGGACATTATTAGAAAGAATTTTTTTCATGCTAATTGGTGACTGTTTTTCTTTTCTTGGACTATAGGATGTAACTAAAGTTTTAACCTCAGCTGCTGTGTCTTTCGATAGGTAAGATAACTCGTACTTTTGATTCATTTCTTCAATCGCTACCGTAGAACAGAATACCTCAAACTCATTACGAGATGTTGTAAACCTTTGATCGATATTGAATAATTGAAAATGACTCGTGTTAGTACTTCAATTAGTTTATTAAAAGTAAACTTACAAAATTAGAGAGAAACATATTACAATTCTGACAGAGTTTCCAGATCATTTATATTAATAATAGGACATAACAATCTCCGACGCTGAGTTGAAGCTAATAACAAGTTTAATTATTTCAGAAATAAGAAAATTATTTAATCTGAAATATAATCTTCTAAATATGTAGGTCGATTGCGCACACGGGCAGATCTACGAATTACTTGTTCTGTACTTGTCTGAGAGTAATTAAACGGCTTTTGATTACTGGACAATTCATCATCTTGAATCTCTGACTCAGGTTGATTGAGAGGAACTGCTGGTTCAAAATGGTGCTGGCTATAATTATTGTTATTTTGTTTTGCATTATATTTATTAGTTTCAATATCAAGAGAAAAATGAACTTCCCGTTGTAGAACCTTGGTAGGCTTTAACTGGTTGATATGTCGTTTTATTGTGTAACCATCATCAAGTTTTACCAGATAATGAAGGTCACCAAACTTTCGTAAAACAGTGTCAGTCTTCCGTACCGTTTTATTGTTCCGTATGTGTAAGGATTGAACCCTTTCTCCCACGCTTATTTGACGCACTCGAGGAACATGTTTTGTAGATTTGAATTAAATACGGGGTTTCAAAGCATCAAGCCGGATTCCAATACGTCTGTTGAAATATAACTCTGCTGGACTTTTTCCGGAATTAAGCGGCGTTGCGCAGTAAAGTTGCTGGTTCCTCCCATTGATGTATGGAGCTTTTGAGGGCTTAGATTGTACTTGAATACATGCTTCACATGACCTAACCATCCTCTCAATAACACGATCGATTCCCTTTCAATAACAATATCTTCTGGCAAGCTGTTTCATTCTTGTAATTCCAGGATGAGTATGATGAAGTTCTTGTATAATTTGAAGTTGAAGACTTTTTGGAATCAAGACTCGTTAACCCTTGAATATTATGCCGTTATTGCGTGTATAGGTATCTTCATTTTCAGCGGTATTGAGTAAATTTGAGAAAAGTTTAGCGAGATTTGAATCTTTTGCCGTTTCTGATGCTAATTCTTCAGCATTCACTTGAAATTTCGAAAATTGATAAAAAAACTTAATTCATTTTTTTCTTCATTAATATTTTTTTCTGTTGACGGTTTTTCCAATAGCTCTGTTGCACGAGATAGACAATCGACATTAGTACGCTCCGATTTTGTAAATTATTTCGTAATGAAAACTCGATACGAATTCGGCATCTTGTTGTGTTGATGGAATATACGTGTTAATAGCCGATTGTCGTTAACCAGTTGAAATTTCCTGCCATACAGGTACATAAAAAAGTGATTAATTACACAGGGCAACAGCAAAAATATGCTCGAGTAACTACTATATACATTTGATGTATCATGGCTACCTTAGTACAAAAATGGTAAAATTTTTAAATTCTATGGATAGATTTATTTTTAAAATTTTTTTTTTTTTAAATTGCAATTTTTTTGAGACGTTTCTTCAAATAATTAATGATAACTCAAAAACTACTAGTCCGATATTATTAAAATAAATTCAGAAAAATTAAGATTTGCATAGCCTTTAATTCGTCTATATATCGCGTTTCAATCGGATCAATAGTATTGGAGTTATAATAAAAAACTTAAGAAAAAAATATATTTTTTACGTAAAAATGGCAAAAATTTTCGTTTTAAAAAAATCATAAAAAATCGAAAACGGCAAAAAACTTCCAGATTCATTCACATATAATAGCAACAAAATGAGATATCGACCATAAAAATCGATTGATTTTTTTCGAATTTATTCACATTTTAGTGAATTCGCTCATTTTCACAAAATTTTAGTTTTTAGCTTGATATACGCATTATAGCGGGTTTTCAAATGTGTGAAAAACATAAATTTTCCAATTTCAAGGGGTGCATGTCGGATTAATGTAAGATTTGATGAGAAACTTCCACCCACAAAATTTTAGTCGAATTCGACAACGTTAACACGTAGCGCATAGGCCCCAAATCTGAAAAAAAGCGTTTAAATCGAAAATAATTGACAAATTTTCAGTTTTTGCAAAATTAACGCTATTTATTTCCCCTTTTGCAAAAAAGTGGATCCTGGTCCTTAGGGCAAACACAATGAGATTTACAATAAGCTACATGTCTTTAAGTTTTCGAGTTATTACAATTTTCACTGGCCATTATATGTCCTTGAGAACTTGCCGAAGACAATTTACAAAAACATTTTACTTTTAAAATTTTTTATTTTTTTCTTTTTTAACAATAAAATATAAAATTTCGCTAAAATTGACTGATATCTTCCTATTACACAACGCAACAAAATAAAAAAATTAGATGCTTTTGAAACCACTATACAATATCCAGGTACTGCCAAAGTGTTTTGGATGAATGAGAAATGTATGGCAAAACAAGTACGCGAAATACTGTTTTGGGCAAAACAGTATTTCTGTGGGACACGTGTTACTGTGGAAATACAGTATTGAGTGTAGAAAATTGTTTGGAACAGATCTTTATGGCATTTTTATGATTTTCAGAATTAAAAAAAGTAAGCAATAAAGGAAAAGTTTTTTAATTTTTACGATTTCAGTAGAAATCTGATAAACGATGAAATGCTCCTTTTCTGTTGGCTACCTGTCGCCCTTGCTTCATTTTGACAATTGCGGCGGCAAAGTAATAAACGTTCATAAATTTGCGTGCACGCCGAATTGGGTTTTTCCGCTGGCTACCTGTAAAGATTGATTTTTTGCATAGCATTCCTTAATGTTTTTTACGATTCTTGGGAATAGGTAAAAAATAGGACCACATTAAGGGTTGTTCGAAATTTTAGTATCATTATTTATAAGAGCTCCCTGAGCCATTTCTATTCATTCAACAAGTGTTTGCGGTAACAGAAGCATAATTTTCAATCAGCCATGAGCAAGAAAACTAGAACATTTTTATGTAAAAACAATCCGGACTCATTTTGTTATGTGTGCGGCCAATATATTAACGAAAAAAAACGGAAATGCTTCTCAGCTTCATTTCAAAAGTCATATGAAGATTGCTTTAATATAAATCCGAAGAATTTTAACGAACATTGGACGCCGAGTACTATATGTACTTCATGTCGATTCAATTTAACTCTAAGCTCATCTAACAAAAAGTAAGTATAGGTTAATACATTTGGAATATTTTATAAAATTTTTAATTTTCTGTTATAAAAATTTTTCAGACCACACTGGGGAATTTCGAAGCCTATGCTATGGAGAGAAACAACGAATCATGAATCTGATTGCTATTTTTGTTTAACTACAAAAACCGGCTTTGGAAAACATTTGCGATGGTCTTACCCTACGAGGTCTGCTGATGGGTTTCAACTTGCAGTTCTACATTCACAGGAAATTATGGATGCACAAGATCAGGGACCAAGCTGTAGTCAAGTGCTTTCATCTTCACAAGGACACTCAACCTCAAGCATGTGTTCTCAATCAGGAAGTTCAGATCCAGAACTACCTATATCTGAAAATGACGAGTTCATCCCACACAAAAATATCTCACCGAGACCATGGAATCAAGACCAGCTAAATGATGTAATAAGAGAACTTGGATTGTCAAAAGCATCTTCGGAATTACTTGCATCCCGGATGAAGGAATCAAATCTCATAACGGAGGAAACTAAAGTTTCGTATTACCGTACCCGAGAAAAAGGCTTACTTCACTATTTTGCAGAAGAGGACGATTTTGTCTGCTGCACGGATTTTATTTATTTCCTTATTTTATATGTTGTAATAAATTTAAATAATAAAATATAAAATAAAAGAAAATACATGAATAAAACAATGAAATGCATTTTCGATCTATTCCATCGATTTGACTTAGTTACATTTTTTTGTCAATTGCCTTCGGCAAGTAACTTGAAAACTGTTTAACCGATTTAAAAGATATGTAGCTTATTGTAAATCTCATTGTGTTTGCCCTAAGGACCAGGATCCACTTTTTTGCAAAAGGGGAAATAAATAGCGTTAATTTTGCAAAAACTGAAAATTTGTCAATTATTTTCGATTTAAACGCTTTTTTCAGATTTGGGGCCTATGCGCTACGTGTTAACGTTGTCGAATTCGACTAAAATTTTGTGGGTGGAAGTTTCTCATCAAATCTAACATTAATCCGACATGCACCCCTTGAAATTGGAAAATTTATGTTTTTCACACATTTGAAAACCCGCTATAATGCGTATATCAAGCAAAAAACTAAAATTTTGTGAAAATGAGCGAATTCACTAAAATGTGAATAAATTCGAAAAAAATCAATCGATTTTTATGGTCGATATCTCATTTTGTTGCTATTATATGTCGCTATGCGATAAAAAAATGAATCTGGAAGTTTTTTGCCGTTTTCGATTTTTTATGATTTTTTTAAAACGAAAATTTTTGCCATTTTTACGTAAAAAATATACTTTTTTCTTAAGTTTTTTATTATAACTCCGATACTGTTGATCCGATTGATATATAGACGAATTAAAGGCTATGCAAATCTTAATTTTTCTGAATTTATTTTAATAATATCGGACTAGTAGTTTTTGAGTTATCATTAATTATTTGAAGAAACGTCTCAAAAAAATTGCAATTTTAAAAAAAAAATTTTTTAAAAAAAAATCTATCCATAGAATTTAAAAATTTTACCATTTTTGTACAAAGGTAGTCATGATACATCAAAATTATATAGTGGTTTTAAGAGCACATGAAATTTTTTTTATTTTGTTGTACTGTGTTATAAATATAATTGCTAAGGCTTCACGATCCGATTAACTGTAATTCCTTTCAGCTGATGTTAAGGATCTGGGTGCATATGCGACAGGATGTTCAATATCATTAATGATATGCGAGAGCACCCATGCAACGCCCGTGGGACTTGCATCGCATGCTACAATTACTGGTCTTAAAGGTCTTAAAACATTGTCACTAGAGATGATATTTTTAAATCCTATGGAGTCTACTTAAATTTTTAAGACCGTCCATTTATTTGAACAGTTATAAAATACTTGTTAACATCGTTTATGCAGGCATCGTGTTGATTGCTGTGAATATCCATAATTTGGTTAATTCCATAGACCTGGTGGACTGCGTCTTCATAACAGTCATTTTTGTAAACTGAGTTGTTGTTTGTTGCATTCATTAAATTTTTTGTTTCAAGTGTCCTTTATTACCACAAGCATTGCATTTGAAGTTATGCCGGTTGTCGACCACAACGCATGCATAAATTGACAATACCCAATTTATTAAAATTTATTTTAGATTGTGAACGCATTGCTGGTTTTGAAAATGAACGATTTTTTGATCGGTTCGTACGATCATTTGTACTTGTAGGCATGGAGTGTATTTTGTTTACATCATTGATATTGTTTAGTTGTTTCGAATTGATTTCACGGCTGTCAATTTTAGAGGCTTCCAAAGATAATGCTTTTTCCAAATTTTTTTCAGAATCTGACTCCTCAGATTAAAGGAGTTGTTCCCGTATCGAGTTATCTTTTATGCCTCTAATGAATTGCGCCCGAAGAAAAATATTTGAAACGTCAGCCTTGCATTGACATGCTGACACAAATTCACAATCATTAATATCCCGCCGGAGTAATGCCACATAACTAGCCACTGTTTGTTCTTCATCTGGATAATTTAAAAGAAAACGATGCTGGATAACCAACATGTTTTTGTTTTCAGTATTTCATCGTATTCCAGTTTTGAAATACTCTTGGGAGCAATCAATGACACAAGCAATTTAAAGTGAAATTAACAATCATTTGATGACATAGTGTTTTATTTGTGAAAACACCCTTCATTGTAAGGTAATTTTCAAACCTTTGACGATATAATTTAAAATGTTCTTTATTTTTGTCATAATTTTCAAATGGTGGTAGCATCGCCTGTAATGGCACCGGCTGTTGTTGTTGTGTTTGTTGACGAGTAGAGTTTGCATTAATTTGTTCTAGCAAATCTCGTTGACTTTTATTGAATACATCTAGTAATTGCTGGAATTGTTATATGTTATATGTTTTTCCTGTAATTGTTTTGTTTAATTAAATAAATTTGTTTTTACTCAGCGCCACTTGTTGTAACCCTTTGATCGATATTGAATAATTGAAAAAGACGCGTGTTAGTACTTCAATTAATTTATTACAAGTGAACTTACAAAATTAAAGAGAAACCTATTACAATAGTTATCTGACAGAGTAACCAGATCAGTTAGATTAATAATGGGACATAACACCTGATGACGTTAATAACTTGTCGCTATCCTCGTGTTCTTCTAAAGTTTTTCTTTTTACTAATTTTGCACCTTCAGAGCTAAAAATTATGTCAGCCTGCTTAAAAATGTCGTTTCCGATTGCTGCCGGATAGACAAAATTTTCAGCAGTAAAAAATTTTGTGTTAAAATCATTTACGTCAATTCGAACCACCTTGTAAAAATACCCAATTGTAGTTAGTGTGCAATTTCCTCCCGTAAAAAATTTTTTCGTCTCGGATGTTACCTCGACGTCACCAAGGCATTGAAAAATATTATATTTAACAATTGAAATGTCACTTCCAGAATCTACAATTGCAGAGAACTTTACTCCGTGGACCTCAATAATCTTGAATTTACGATTCGCTGTTGTCTTCTTCTGTGATGTCGTCGAAAAACTTAACCATACACCTTTTCTCTAGTTTTACTTGAGGCTGCTCACTACATTCGAAAGATTTGTGACCCGATTATCCACACTTGAAATATTTGAAAGTTGACGCTTTACAGTTTTTGGCGATATGATTCTCCTGTCCACACTTATAATATTTTTGCTTCGTACTAGTAGTTGTTTTTTTTTTTTTTTTTTTCAATATTTATTTATTGTATCTTCAATAATTTTTGAACTAACAATAATTACTCGTATCTTAAGTCTAAAATAAAATATTCTTTTTAAGTCCAGCCAGTGCTAGACAAAAATAATGTTTGTTTCACGGATTTCGAAATCATTTGCGGGTCATCCCTCTAATGTACGGCCAAGAAAAGCAGTATCTCTTCTTTTTAGTCGAATGTAACCAGGTTCATTCAGCATGTTACGCGCCAAAGGGTTTGGATGAGATTCAAGCCTCTTTAGATATGTGACTGCATGTTCCGCTATTTCTGATTTAACTGATGGCATGTTTAGGTCTTTGTGGATGTTCGAATTTTTTATATACCAGGGAGCAGATGTAATAATACGTAAAATCTTATTTTGGCGCCTTTGAATTTTTTCTACATTGCTAGATGAGGCAGTGCCCCATAACTGAATCCCATAACACCAAATTGGTTTGAGGACCGACTTGTACAGTAGAAGTTTACAATCTAAGCTCAAGGTGGAGTTTCTGCCAATAAGCCAATTTAGTTGTACTGCTTTTAGTTTCATTTGTGTTAACTTGAAGTCAATGTTTCTTTTCCAAGTAAGGCGACGGTCAAGATGTATACCCAGGTATTTAACGTCTGAAAGCTGTGGTATCATTTGGTTATTTATGCGAATAGGAGGGCATGAGTCCCTACGCAGTGTGAAAGTTATGTGAGTGCATTTTTGTTCATTCACTTTTATTCTCCATTTTTCTAACCATTTTTCCAAATTGAGTATGTGGTCTTGTAAAAGTTGTGATGCTTCTTGGGCACTTTCATGAATACTTAAAAAAGCTGTGTGATCTGCAAAAGTTGATGTGTGGACTAGGGTGCTAATTGGCATATCCGATGTGTACAGTAAATATAAAATTGGTCCCAAAATACTACCTTGGGGAACTCCGGCTTCAATGAGCTGTGGCGAGCTTAAAAAGTCACCTTCTTTTAATAAAAACTTGCGATTCGTTAAATAATCTTTTAAGAGCTTATACAAGTTTTCGGGCAAGTTCAGCTTTAGCTTAAATATTAGGCCTTCGTGCCAAACCTTATCGAATGCTTGAGAAACGTCGATAAAGAGCGCAGAACAGTATTTTTTTTCTTCAAAGGTCGTTTTAATTACATTTACTAATCTGTGTGTTTGTTGGGTCGTACTATGTTCTTTTCTGAAGCCGAATTGATGGTTCGGAATGCATCCTTTCGCGCTAAGCATTGGATTCAGCTTAGTTATTAATATTCTCTCAAATAACTTTGACACGTTTGATAAAAGGCTTATAGGTCTGTATGATTCTACTTTTGTGTGGTCTTTTCCTGGCTTAGGAATCATTGTTATCAAAGAGACCTTCCACTCTGTGGGAAAGTACTCAAGACGTAAGATGGCATTAAAAACAAACAGAATAATTCTGCGACCTATACGGGGCAACTCAACTAACATCTTGTTACTTGTTTTATCAACGCCAGGGGCTTTTTTGGTGTTTAAATCTGCTATTGCCCTTTCAATATCGCGAAATTCAAATCTTAGGGGTACTACGGCACTAGTCTCTACTGATGGTAACTCAGCTATATCAGTACATACATTTGGGGTGAAAACCTTCTTCAAATGTCCAACAAACAAATTGCCTTTTTCGGTATCATTCCTTGCCCAGTCTCCACAAGAAGTTCGCAAGGGAGGCTTACGTACGACCGGTCTTTTAAGGTTCCTACATGCACGCCATAATGAATAATCTGATTGAGCAGTTGCATCGAGGTCTTCCAAGTAATTTTTCAGAGATGCTACTCTTCGAGATTCTAGCAGCTGTCTTAGTCGTTTCGTGCAATCTTTAAGTCTAGATTTGAGTTGAGGAGATCTGTGTGCTTGCCACTCTCTTCTAATTTTTTTTTTTTCAGCCAAGAGCCGATCGACGTCTACAAAGTAAATTTGATTGTATCTAGCTGGTTGTCTGGTTTCTGTCGCATGTTGGGCAGCTGATTTAAGATTTTGATCAAAATAAATTAGACTCTGGTCCACATCTTCTGGTGTTCTTAGCGGTATGTTTTCCGAACAATGAGTACTGAGATACTTTCTATATTTCAACCAATTAATGCTTGTGCAAGTTGTTGGCGACACGATATTTTGCTGATTCCATATATAGACAATAGTGGGTGAATGATCTGAGGATAATTCGAGTGACGCTTCAACCTTAATCATTTCTCTCGAAATACCTTTAGTCACGCCAAAATCAATAACATCAGGTATTTTTTGTCGATCAGTAGGCCAATAGGTGGGTTGTCCACTTGATATCACATTCAGACGCATTTTGGAAATTGTATCAAACAAAATACGACCTTTTGGAGTTATTAGGCGTGATCCCCAAAACGTATGTTTAGCGTTGTAGTCGCCTGATGCTATGAAACAGGGACCTAGTGATTTGAAAAAGTTGATATATTGACTGTCTGATATTTGAAATCTAGGAGGTGAATAAATCGAAGAAATAACAAAGTTTTGATGATATTCTTCAATACAGATGCTTGTTGCTTGAAGGTAGTCCTCACAAAAATCACACAGTAAATGATGTTTAATTCGAGCCCTTATTAGTATTGCTGAACCACCACATGCTCTGCCACGGGGGTCTTTAGTGTCATATAATATATAGCCATTGATTTTAAAAAAGCTATTTGTTGTTAAATGAGTCTCTGAAACCATCATGACATCAATTTGTTGGTTCTTCAAGAAGTACTCGAGTTCATTTTTGTGTTGGCGTAAGCCGTTTGCGTTCCAGAAACATATTTTTAAACAGTTCATGGTTTTTTAAGTAACGCCTGCAACATAGTAGATTGCATGCGTACCATTTCTTGCATCATGCTGCTCATAGAGCTCATAAAACTGTTTATCGACTGCACTAATGTCTCGATGCTTGCTTCGAGACGATTGAAATTACCAGATGGTGTTTGTTCTTTAGGATGCGATTGCAAATTAGGAGTAGAATTAGTTGCCGGTGCCGCTTTATGTACTGCAGTATGATTGGTTTTTACCATATCTGCGTATGAAACATGTTGTGTTGTTGGTTGGGCTAACTGAGGATAATGAGCATTTGCTCGATATTGTGGGTGCTTAGCAGGAGTATTTGATTTTTGTGTGGTTTTCCTTACCATGGAAAAAACTGGACAGCCTCTGTAGTTAGCCGTGTGGTTTCCACCGCAATTGCTGCATTTTTTAACTTTCGAGTCATCCCTTGCATTGTCGCATTGGGCGGAACAATGTAGCTCGCCACATACAACGCAAACCGGAGGCAACTTACAGTAAGCCCTGGTATGACCATATTCTTGAGAATTTAGACACTGGACAGGTCCTGGACGCTTATGCGGCTCCTCTACAGTTATTTTACGGTGTAACAGGTATTTCAGATTGTAAATGGGGTGCGTTTCGTTTTTCTTCAATCTGATATCTCCAGGTTCCAGTTCAACGCGAAATAGTGGTTGGGGGACACGTTCCCGATTACGGAGATTATCTACACTTTTTATTTTAAAACCCGCTTTTTGGAGTCCGGCTCTTATTTCAGCTGGATCAACGTATGAATCTACACCTTTAATGACTACCTGTAGACCTTTACTACTCTTCAGCTGATAGGTATAAAAGTTCTTTTTGCAGTTTTCGAACTCGTTTACTGCTTTACGATAACTGCTTTCATCAATAAATTGAATTTTTGTCTCATCAATGTTACCACGCTTAATGGGAATTACATAAAATGAGTTCTCGCCAATAATTGTAATTAATTTTTTTATTAAGTCGTTCGAATTTTTCTCCCTTAAATAAACTGGAGGTGGTTTGAACGACTTAATTGCCGTTTTATGTTCACTTGTTTCACTATCTAAGATAGCAAAACGATTATGGGAATTTATTCCATTAGAGCCCTTGTCTTTATGTACCTTAGACATTGGTGCAAGCTGCGAAGATTTAGGGCTTCGACCTCTTTTTAATACCGTAATGTATCTGTCCATTCCCACTTGCGTCTTGGGTTTAACACTATCCATATTACTGTTGGTAACACTGTGTTCAGAAGGCGACTTGTTTGTAGTTATATTATATTGTCATCGATTAGCAAAAGCGACGAACAAGATTGAGCACGTATAACAGGCGTAGAATTTACACACAAATTATTTTCAGTTTTTTTGTCTTTATTTAATATAATATTGTCTACATTTTTTTTGCTTAAATTAAAGAGGCTCATTAGCCCTTATTGTTTTTGTTTTATTTTTAAAGTAGCAATTTAATATGCCGTTGTAAAAAATAAAGAGAAAGAAAGAAAAAAAAAATTACAGACAACTTTGTTGTTGTATTAAAACAGGTTTGTTTTTGTTTGAAATTATTCACACAATGTATGTTTTGTTTTTTGTTAATGCGAGCTAAAAAAAATCGCGTCCGCACTTATCAACGCCAAAAATAGAACTAGTAGTTGTTTGCTCTTGATTTACTCTACTGGAATCAAATGATACCCTTGAAGTTGATGCCTGCTGAGTGTATCCCTTAATTCTTTCGTAACTCTTCATTTTTTCTTTCAAATCTTCTATGTCCTTAGCTTGATACAGGGTGCTCTTCCCAAACTTTGAATCAGGTATGCCTTTAACAAAATATTGTATTAAGCTCTCCGTATCGAGTTTTATTGGCTTACTAATTTCCATTAAGGTTGTATATAAATCGTTGCAACTGATTCCAACCAACTGCCTCAGCATTGTCGTCAAAATCTTCTAATCAGTTGTTTATTTCAATATTGTCAGAGCCACAAAACGGAGTTAAGGTAAATAAACTTCTTTCTACGTTGACACCACCAACTCTTCTGGCCGATGCAGCATCTCAATCACCTGCAGTCAAACCAAAATATCCTAAAAGTAAAATACAAAACAGAAACAAAATTCAATAACTTAATAGCAGAATCCTACGATGTAAGACACCAACGCAACATGCATAAATTCTTTACTTCTTGTCACTAGGCAGAACTCCATTCGGCATACAACATTACATCTAAATTGGTGTGGTTTTTACTTTGGATTGTTTTCACGTAGTACACACTTTTAGATGATTTAACGATCAGTGTAGACTAGAGTTTATCTCTTTTCATCCAATTGGTACTGCGCACTTTATAATTAGTCTTTTCTCTTTACACTTTAACGAGTGTTAGTTCTTTCTAGTGCAACAACACCAAACACATATTCTTTGATAGCAATTCCTTTCTTTTAAATTAACCTGCTTTGCACTCGTTATTTTATCGTTTAGTTTTAAAAGGCTACGAGCGTTCGTTAAAGTAACACGCTTTTTAGTTCTTATTTTTAGTTCTATTTTTTGTTTCACCAATCAATCTTTCTGGTATGTTCGGATGAAAATTTATGTTTGTTTTTGCCTTTTCAGTTCTATTTTTATTATTCTCAGCTAAATGATCATAAACTTATAACATATTATACAGATTTGCTGTCTTTTATTAACACAAAGTTTTATATTTTTAATATTTTCTCCAGCTCAAGACTTGTATTTGCTTAGATCGTCTTTTCAAACACTCACACACACTTTTTTTAATTTGCATTTTGCTCACATTGGTTTATTTACCACAGATTTTAAACAAAGTCAACACTTCTCTCTAAATTTCAACTTTCAAATATTCTCTCAGAATTTTATATTAACGATGTTTAATTCAATCAGAATTTTAACACACTTATTTGGACAGTTAAACTTTTAGCACAATCCTGGTTGAGCCCCCAAAAATGTAGGGTTTTTTTTAATGAAAACACTTTATTTTAAAAAGTATTTACTTAAAGATAAATGTTCAGAAATATTAATATAAAGGATTATAAAAAAGGTTTGCTTAATAAGTAAGTGTCCGAATATACAAGTCTCTCTGTCTGCTGTCTAAATTCAACTGTGTCTACCATAGTCTAGCGTTCTTTCATGTACTTGTCACTCGTCCGTTTAAGTCACTAGTCATTCGTCAATCACTACAGTGCACAGTGAGGCAGAATCAAAATATTTTGGAAATAACCTAGAAATTTATAAACGGCTACGCCGATTGATCCAAAATATGAGCATATCAGAGGAGTATGTGAACTTAAGTTTTAAAGGTGGGTACCATACACCCTCCTGGGTTGGCGCTATGTGGTCTCAAAGTTGGGAACCTCGCACCTGGAAATTTTTTTACAGCTTGCCATTTTGTTTCCCCGATTTGTTTCCATTCCAGATTCTATTATCCAAATACATGCATTTTGTGATGCAAGTCTAGCTGCATATGGTACCTGCATATATGTAAGATCGGAATTCGATGGAGATATTAAAGTCAACTTGTTGTGTTCCAAATCAAGGGTAGCACCTCTAAAGGCTCTCACTGTACCTAAACTTGAGTTGTCGGCTGCACTGCTTCTGGCAGAGCTTTTAACCGAAATAGCAGAAACCTTTGAATGTCATTGTGGTCTGACTCTATAGTCGTTTTATTGTGGTTGCGTCAGGATTCAGCAAACTATAACGTGTTTGTTGCTAACAGAGTAAGTCGAACACAAAATTTAACTAAAAATATGTCGTGGCATCACGTCCCAACCGCATCGAATCATGCGGATGTTTTATCGAGAGGAGCTACTCCCGAAGAGCTTTTAAATTCGAAACTTTAGAAAGAAGGACCAGATTTTTTATATAAAGAAGAGGTAAATTGGCCAAAAACTGTAAATTTTATTAATGAGCTTCCTGAGCGTCGCCGAGTTGTTTTAAGTGCATCGTTTGCCTATGATTTTTTGATAAACTGCAAATATTTTACTTCCTTTCCCAAAATGCAACGAATCTTTGCTTATGTTAGTTGATTTTTAAAATGTAGAAGAGAAACTAATTACAATAGAGAATTATCACCAGATGATATAAAAAGGGGTACTCATATTTTGATTCGTAATATTCAATTTGTATATTTCGCTGCTGAATATAAAACATTAAAAATAAATAAAAAAATAGTCTCATCGAGTAAATTATATTCACTTGCACCCTTTATGGATACAGAAGGACTAATAAGAGTTGGCGGCCGTTTACAAAATTCATTCTTAAGTTTCGAAGCGCGACATCCAATAATTCTTCCGAAGAGTCATCCAGTTACAACAGCACTGATTTTGTATTTTCATCGGCGACTATTGCATGCCGGGCCGCAGTGTTAGTATTAGCAAATATTCGACAACAATACTGGCGTATTGGAGGTAGAAAAACAGTAAGCGCAGTTATAGGAAAATGTGTTAAATGTTTTCGGCTAAAACCAAGTGTAACTCAGCATTTAATGGGAAGCTTACCAGCAGATCGCGTGCAACCAAATAAGGCCTTCTATACAACAGGCATTGACTTCTGTGGTCCATTTTATTATAAATCTGAAATTAGAAGTCGCCCGCCAATGAAATGTTATATTTGTATCTTCATTTGCTTTTCAAAAAAAGCGACGCATTTAGAATTGGTACAAGATTTGTTGACTTCCGCATTTCTTTCTGCACTTAAACGTTTTACCTCAATTCGTGGGAAACCTAAAACTATATGGTCGGACAACGCGACAAATTTTGTAGGGGCAAAAAATGAATTGGCAGAGCTACGTCAGCTATTTTTTGGCCAAGAACACATGAAGAAAATCAACCAACAATGTTTAGAAGATAACATTAATAGGAAATTTATACCACCGAGGTCTCCACATTTTGGAGGCCTTTGGGAGGCAGCTGTAAAGGCTGCAAAGCATCACTTTTATAGAACAGTTGGACTATCAATTTGGACATTCGACGAATTACGAACATTAGTGTGTCAGATATCTGCGATTCTTAACTCTAGGCCGTTATGTCCAATAACAGAAAATCCAGATGATCTTGAAGTATTAACTCCAGCTCATTTTTTGGTAGGCTCGTCGTTAGCAGCAATTTCAGAACCCGATTTAACTGAATTAAAATTAGGCCATTTAAGCAGATGGCAAAGGGTTACTTATATGCAACAAGTTTTTTTAGTAGAAATGGTCTGAGTCATACCTAACATTATTGCAAGAGCGATCAAAGTGGCGATCAGCAACAACCGACATAACAAAGGGTACGATGGTTCTTGTCAAAGACAAAAATACTCCACCTTTAAAATGGCAGTTAGGACGCGTAGTCGATGTAATTCATGGCAATGATGGAGTGGTTCGAGTGGCTATAGTTAAAACAAGCAACAATATAATCCGGCGAGCTATTGCTAAATTAGCAGTCTTACCAATAGAAACTGTTGAAAGTCACAGCCTTCCAACGGGGGGAGGATGTTCGTTGTAACCACTGTACAAGCAGGAGCGGCAGAAATCTATTTGTTTTCGACTGCATTAATATGTTTGTAGCAATTTAATCTACATGTACTTTTACTTGCGTACATGCTTTAAAATAAGTAAAATAATTTCTTACAACAATAAAAACTTAACAAAATATGATTTTTAATAATTGTAACGGTTCAACTAGATAATTAAGTTTAATAATGAAGTTGTTTTGTACTTCTTGTTTTCAACCTTTATGCGTACCTAAAATATTCCTGAATTTTGTCATTCTCGTTAAAACAATCAAATAAAATAGTTGAAATTTAAGAATATAAAGTTTTTTCGTTTTCTTTCGCATAGAATAGCTTGTAAAAAAGCTTTCAGGCTCAAACAAAATCCTAAATTATTTTTGTGTACTTTAGCCCAAAAAAGGCCGTTAACGTTTTTTATCATAGAAAAATTTTGTTTTAGGAAATATATAGAAATTTTACATTTTTGTGTAAGCTAACTATATGTGTGTACATTTAAACAAATTTCATATAAAATTGATCATCCTTGTAGTAGATGGGGGTCCCACATATGACCTATTTTACATAGAAATTTTTACTTTAGCCTATGTATTTTAAAATGCCAAAGCTGGGATCGAAAAAGAAGACCGCTGTAATAAAGCTATATACGCTCTAAATTATTTCTGAAAGTACTTAATGAGCCCTAGTCCGTATGTAGACTTTACGGGCAAAAGAGTAAAAATCCCAATTTTGGGATTTTTGGTCCTTATTTTGTGGGAATTGTGGAATTTCCTTTTACTTAATATTGTAGATTTTTTGCCATTTCATTTTAATAAAAATTTTATTGCATATTTAAAATTTTTCCTTCCGTCAAATTTGCCCGTTTTTACCATAATTTTTCGAAATTTTCAGATATCAGCAACAAATTTTAACATTTTGTTGTAAAATTTATATATATACATATATATATATACATATACATATACATATATATATATATATATATATATATATATATATATATATATATATATATATATATATATATGGATATAAATAATGCAATTTCCTATTAAACAAGAACAGATTCACCTCAATTTCATTTTTACTTTCTAAACTATGTGCTTTTAAATATGAGTATTCCCATATTTATCACGCTTTTATCAGTTTATATTACTGATTTATGTTATGTTATGGTATTGTTCTGGTAACATAAACTGATAAAAGCGTGGTAAATATGGTGGCACCCATAGAGGGTGTATGGCACCCACCATTAAAACTTAAGTTCAGATACTCCTCTGCGATGCTCATGTCAAATTTTAGATCAATCGGCCTAGCCGTTTATAAATTACTAGGTGTCGAACCGTGTTCAACAGTTTTAGTTATTAATTTTTTTTCATTGTTTTATTTATATTTCTATAATTTTAACATTATGACTTCGCCATCTCTGAATTGGTAAAAATTGTTTCTCTTTTTCATTTTCGTACAAGAAGTATGTACATAATTTGTTATTATTGTTTTTTAACGAAAGATATTCATAAATACCTTACGTGTTTTATGTATTAATAGGTATAAGTTAGTTATTATAGTTCAATACTCAATAAAGCAAGAAGCTTGTTAAAACTTAGCTATAAGGTCAAGAGAACTTACTGTTTTATTTTCTGGAAGAAAATATTTTTAGTAGGAAGAGGAGTTACCTCGCCCCTAAATTTGGTCCTTCGACATTCCTAGATTAGGCTAGGATTTGATTGAACTAGCGGAGAGTCATCACTTTATTCGAAAGTTCTGATTCCCCGAGAGATACCAACGTCATATCATTGGAAGTTCTTAAGGCCCACCGTGCTTAAAAAGAAGACTTCATTTAAGGCTCCACATGACCACCTAGTCAGAGCCAAGAAAGATATATTCAACAAGAAGAGAATCTATCCTGTCCACAGGCTCAAAATAAAATTCCTAAAGGAAGGAAATTGATGGGTATGTACAGTGTTTAATTTATATTTTGTGCGAATACTTTTATTTCTGCTATGTGAAATAAGAAAAACGCGTGCAGCTTAAACTTGCAACAATCCAGAAGTAAATATAATAATTACACCAACACAAAAAGTACCATCACTGCTTCTAAGTCACTACACTAGAGCCCCGACTTGCGTCGTTAATGGGGACCGGAGAAACGCGACGCAAATCGAAACGATGCAAATCGAATCACTTTTTTCTATATAAACGCACTAAAATTTAATTTATTGGGGAAAATATTCAAAAGAAAGCAAAAAAATTTGTATTTTTGATAAAAACAAGTATGAATACATTTTTAGTTATTTCATTTACTTCAACAAATGTTTATATTTAATTATTATAAAGAGATAACAAAACAATACATTAAGAGAACATAAAAATTTTATTCATTTACATATGAATGTATGTATATTCAAAAAAGTAGGTACATTAAAACTTCTAATTTTTTTAGCTGACATTGAACTCTCTTCAGATGATAAATCTAAATCAGAAACACTTATACACTTATATCCATTTGATTAAATGGTTTTACTGTTTTTTTAACAAAACTGTCCAAAGTTTGTTGAATTTTTAAAGATTTTTTTGTTGATATATTTTTTTGTAACAACCAATGGCTTGATCAACGGATGCTCCTACGCCCGTGCTACGGTTTTCGTCAGGATCGTTTTCAGAAAATATGTCCATTGCATGGGAAATTAATTGCAAAGCTTTGGAAATATTGGCGACTGTTAATGTTTTTTCTTCTTATGTATCATCTCCTGTTATGACATCTTTTTCTGAAACAACTTTTTCTGAATTTTTATTATCAAGCTCCTCATCGTGAGACAGCAAAAATTCATTAAAATCATCTTCTTCCATTCCGTCAAATTCTGCTTCTCTAGCTAAATTAACCAACTCGTTACTAACGTTTTGAATATCATCAGCAGCTTCCAACTCCCTTTCATGGAGGATGCCTTAACTTCTTTCCAAGATAAATTTATATTTTCAATAGCCTTCACTATTTTGTGATGTTGTGTTAGGTGGCATAAAAACAACTTTTACATGCTCCGATAAGTCATCTGAAAAAATTGGATGTCCTGGTGCGTTATCGACTAGCAAAGCATTTTGAATTCAATTTGTTGAGAGGAAAAATAGCGTTTAAACTTAGGAACGGCACAATTTTCTAACCAATCTTTAAACAGGGTTGCGGTCATCCAAGCCTTTTTATTAGAGCGCCAGTGTACTGGGAGGTCTCTTTTGTTTATACTTTTCATTGCCCTTGGATTTTCTGATTGGTATATCAAAAAAGGTTTAAATTTAAAATCTCCTTCTGCGTTTCCGCCCAGTAGAAGTGTTAGCCGATCCTTTGCGGCCTTATATCCAGGGCATTTTTTGACAAATGCCTAAAATGCACAATGCTGCAGTAAAAATTTAATCGTTTTTAGCGACGCAAATCGAAATCACAACGATGCAAATATAATCGACGCAAATCGGGGTCAAAACGACGCAACTCAAACCGACGCAACTTGAAATTGCCACGACGCAAATTGAATTTTTCCAGTTTTAAAAAGCGACGCAAATCGAAACGAACAAATCGGGACGACGCAAGTCGGGGCTCTAGTGTATTATAAAACACAACGAAGAAATTCCCGCTAGATTTTGTACATGCATATTAATAAAAGAATATATTTGCATACTCTTCACACTTGCAATACAAATTCCCAATCCGATTCCCACTCGTTCCACTTAAAACATAAACGATTTAACTAAAAGAAGACGAGCGGCATTTATAAAAGTGGTGGGTAAAATAAAATATTAAAAAACTTTTAAATAAAGAAAAAATCAACGAAAAGAAGTTAAAAGTTTACCAAAATAAACAATGGTCTCTTTAAATTAATAAAGACAATAAACATTAAAATGGTTGTGAAAAACAAAAAAAATTATTTAGTATTGAAATTAAAAGTAACAAAAGTTCCACTAGAACATGTTAAAATAAGTATATAAGTGTGAATGATATACTCGTACCTACATTGTATGTATGTATAAAGTGTGCAAAAGAATTTAGGGGTAAACAAGTAATCTTATTTAATTTCGTAAAACAAACAAAAAGTCTGCAAACAAAAAGAAAAAGCTGTGTGCATAAAACAACAAACAAGGGTTCCCGATACAAGAAAAAAACGAATCATTAAAAATTAATTAATTAGTGGAAATATTTTTTAATAAAAATATTGGAGGTTAATTTGCCATTTTGAAAGGGTTAAAAAATATTTTAGTTTTCAGCGTGGGGCGATTTATAGTTGTAGTCAGGTGGTGAAAAGGAAATTTTAAAATTTCTGAGGGAAAACAAGTGTCACATACACAATATAATTTGAAAATTATTAAAACAATTTAATCGTCCATAGGTAAAATGCATTATTTTCACTTTTTTCAAAATTCTATTACTAAAAACCTATACAAATTCTGAATATAACCAATACAGTTCTGAAATCTGTAATATCATAGCTTTTAACCCCTATAGTCCGCTAAGCCGCACCTTTCCGATTTTGGCCATTTTTTTGATATTTAATAAAAGTCCATATGGGAAAATACATATTTTCACTTTTTTCCAAGCCTTTATTATTAATTACACAGGGCAACAGCAAAAATATGCTCGAGTAACTACTATATACATTTGATGTATCATGGCTACCTTAGTACAAAAATGGTAAAATTTTTAAATTCTATGGATAGATTTTTTTTTTAAAAATTTTTTTTTAAAATTGCAATTTTTTTGAGACGTTTCTTCAAATAATTAATGATAACTCAAAAACTACTAGTCCGATATTATTAAAATAAATTCAGAAAAATTAAGATTTGCATAGCCTTTAATTCGTCTATATATCGCGTTTCAATCGGATCAATAGTATCGGAGTTATAATAAAAAACTTAAGAAAAAAATATATTTTTTACGTAAAAATGGCAAAAATTTTCGTTTTAAAAAAATCATAAAAAATCGAAAACGGCAAAAAACTTCCAGATTCATTTTTTTATCGCATAGCGACATATAATAGCAACAAAATGAGATATCGACTATAAAAATCGATTGATTTTTTTCGAATTTATTCACATTTTAGTGAATTCGCTCATTTTCACAAAATTTTAGTTTTTTGCTTGATATACGCATTATAGCGGGTTTTCAAATGTGTGAAAAACATAAATTTTCCAATTTCAAGGGGTGCATGTCGGATTAATGTTAGATTTGATGAGAAACTTCCACCCACAAAATTTTAGTCGAATTCGACAACGTTAACACGTAGCGCATAGGCCCCAAATCTGAAAAAAAGCGTTTAAATCGAAAATAATTGACAAATTTTCAGTTTTTGCAAAATTAACGCTATTTATTTCCCCTTTTGCAAAAAGTGGATCCTGGTCCTTAGGGCAAACACAAATGAGATTTACAATAAGCTACATGTCTTTAAGTTTTCGAGTTATTACAATTTTCACTGGCCATTATATGTCCTTGAGAACTTGCCGAAGACAATTTACAAAAACATTTTACTTTTAAAATTTTTTATTTTTTTCTTTTTTAACAATAAAATATAAAATTTCGCTAAAATTGACTGATATCTTCCTATTACACAACGCAACAAAATAAAAAAATTAGATGCTTTTGAAACCACTATACAATATCCAGGTACTGCCAAAGTGTTTTGGATGAATGAGAAATGTATGGCAAAACAAGTACGCGAAATACTGTTTTGGGCAAAACACGTATTTCTGTGGGACACGTGTTACTGTGGAAATACAGTATTGAATGTAGAAAATTGTTTGGAACAGATCTTTATGGCATTTTTATGATTTTCAGAATTAAAAAAAGTAAGCAATAAAGGAAAAGTTTTTTAATTTTTACGATTTCAGTAGAAATCTGATAAACGATGAAATGCTCCTTTTCTGTTGGCTACCTGTCGCCCTTGCTTCATTTTGACAATTGCGGCGGCAAAGTAATAAACGTTCATAAATTTGCGTGCACGCCGAATTGGGTTTTCCGCTGGCTACCTGTAAAGATTGATTTTTTGCATAGCATTCCTTAATGTTTTTTACGATTCTTGGGAATAGGTAAAAAATAGGACCACATTAAGGGTTGTTCGAAATTTTAGTATCATTATTTATAAGAGCTCCTTGAGCCATTTCTATTCATTCAACAAGTGTTTGCGGTAACAGAAGCATAATTTTCAATCAGCCATGAGCAAGAAAACTAGAACATTTTTATGTAAAAACAATCCGGACTCATTTTGTTATGTGTGCGGCCAATATATTAACGAAAAAAAACGGAAATGCTTCTCAGCTTCATTTCAAAAGTCATATGAAGATTGCTTTAATATAAATCCGAAGAATTTTAACGAACATTGGACGCCGAGTACTATATGTACTTCATGTCGATTCAATTTAACTCTAAGCTCATCTAACAAAAAGTAAGTATAGGTTAATACATTTGGAATATTTTATAAAATTGTAAGTGAAAATTGTAATAACTCGAAAACTTAAAGACATGTAGCTTATTGTAAATCTCATTGTGTTTGCCCTAAGGACCAGGATCCACTTTTTTGCAAAAGGGGAAATAAATAGCGTTAATTTTGCAAAAACTGAAAATTTATCAATTATTTTCGATTTAAACGCTTTTTTCAGATTTGGGGCCTATGCGCTACGTGTTAACGTTGTCGAATTCGACTAAAATTTTGTGGGTGGAAGTTTCTCATCAAATCTAACATTAATCCGACATGCACCCCTTGAAATTGGAAAATTTATGTTTTTCACACATTTGAAAACTGCGTATATCAAGCAAAAAACTAAAATTTTGTGAAAATGAGCGAATTCACTAAAATGTGAATAAATTCGAAAAAAATCAATCGATTTTTATGGTCGATATCTCATTTTGTTGCTATTATATGTCGCTATGCGATAAAAAAATGAATCTGGAAGTTTTTTGCCGTTTTCGATTTTTTATGATTTTTTTAAAACGAAAATTTTTGCCATTTTTACGTAAAAAATATATTTTTTTCTTAAGTTTTTTATTATAACTCCGATACTATTGATCCGATTGAAACGCGATATATAGACGAATTAAAGGCCATGCAAATCTTAATTTTTCTGAATTTATTTTAATAATATCGGACTAGTAGTTTTTGAGTTATCATTAATTATTTGAAGAAACGTTTAAAAAAAATGCAATTTTAAAAAAAAAATTTTTAAAAAAAAATCTATCCATAGAATTTAAAAATTTTACCATTTTTGTACAAAGGTAGTCATGATACATCAATATTATATAGTGGTTTTAAGAGCACATGAAATTTTTTTTATTTTGTTGTGCTGTGTTATAATTAATTGATAATTGATAATTATCAATAAAATGTTAATAAAATAGCTGCTTTTAATTACTTTTTGCATAAAAATGTTTAAAATAACTAATTTTTGTGTATTTTACCATCTTTTGTACAAATGAGTTAACTAACACAGGGTTGTTAAAAACGAAGCTAACTGACGGAGCTAACTTCACACACATTGCAAATTCGACATCAACCAGATGGAAACATTCTGCAAGAATTTCGAGGCAACAGCAACTGAAGATCGTTCAGTACCTTATCTAGAAGTAGCTCACATTGAAATAGAAGATGGCTTAAATTGAATGAATCATATAAAACTTATATAACAGAAGATGACAAAGAAGAACAGGCAGACTACAAGGATGAAGTGTCTCTGGGTTATGAAAAAGCTTGTGATAAGGCGCATAAAATTAAAGCTAAAATTATTGGTTTAATTTCTACAGCAACAACAGTGGATGGAAATGAAATATCTACAAACAATCAGACATCTATGTCAATAAAGTTACCACCATGTGACGTAAAGGTTTTCGAAGGAGGGTATGCAAAGTTGCCAGCGTTCAGGGATATGTTCCAATGTTCCAAGCAGTAGTCGGAAAGCACCCACATTTGGCTCTAGCTCAAAAGCTGTATCACTTACGCAGCAAAACGAGAGGGGAGGCCAACCAAACCGCAAAGCGGTTTGATTTGGTTGATGACAATTTTAGTTTGGCCTGGGAGGCATTAAAAAATCGATTCGAGAATCCACGCATCCTAGCTCATCAGCAAATGTTTGGCATCCAAGCCATCCAAAATGAAAGCGCAAAATCAATCAGAAATATTCAAAATGTTCTTAGCGAAAGTTTAGCTATTTTTGATTCACTTCAGCTTACAAAATCCTGGGATGCTATAGTGATATATTTATGCATTTCCAAGCTGCCTGAGGAAACTATGCGAGCATGGGAGAATTCATTATCTGATCACAAGAATTGGCCCACATGGCAAGATATGTCTAATTATCTGTCGAAATGGATAGAAATGCTGGAAACTGTTTCGGATATGAGAAAACCGTATTATAAAGAAAATCATGCAACAAAAGCCAGTCATTCCACTCTCACTTAGAGCAAAACAGCGTTAGGTTGATTTGCAAAATGTGTAAACAAAACCATCCTTTACGATTTTGTAAACAATTTAAGGCATTGTCGGTAAGCGGTAGGATCAAGTTCGTCTTTTCCAAAAAGTCTTGTGTCAACTATCTATCCCCTAATCATTTTAAGTCTAAGTGCCAAAGTACGAGTCTGTGCACCTTATGCAATCAGAAACATCACACTATGCTACATCTAGAGAAAGAGGAAAAGATAAATAAGGACATTAGAGATCGTAAATCATCCTAACAATTTCCACGCCATGAAGAAAAGCCAACGTTATCACGTGTTGCTAACACCCAGGATACTCTGTCAACACTTATTTTTCTCGAAATGAAGGAACAACTCTTTTACCCACAGCGTTGGTCGACATCGAGCATTTAGTAGAAAAATTTGTTATTCGGGTTGTGTTAGATGCAGGTTCAGAGAAAACTTTCATTTCTACTCGAATTCAACAAAGGCTTTCTATACCAATAGAATACCATAACTCTCAAATATCTGGGCTCGGTGGGACGGTAGTAGAAAATTCAAAGGGGAGGTGTTCAATAATTCTAAAATCTAGGGTGTCTGATTTTACTATCACCATAAAAGCAAGTGTAGTTCCAAAGCTAACGCACTTTTTGCCCTCAAGACATATTAAAGTAAATAGCCTTAAATAATTTAAACACATAAAAATGGCAGATGCGTATTTTTTTAAGCCAGCAACCAGCGATATGATAATTGGTAGCGATTATTGACCACTTATCAATTTAGAAGGTATCAAACCAAACATCGCAAATGGGCTTGAAGCAAGAGAATCTCATTTCGGATGGTACCTTTCGGGTCCCGTACCCAATAATGAAATTAATTTATTTTCAACAGCGGTTCAAAGCTCTGATGATATGGCTCTTCAAGAACAATTAAAAAAATTCTCGGAGCTGGAAGAGGCAGATAAAATATATTCAGAAGCAAAGAAAGATAATTATTGTGAGCAGTTCTACCAGCAGACTACAACACGACGATCCGACAGTAGATACGTTATTCGTCTTCCTTTTAAAGAAGAATTTCCACAGAAAATATATTTGGGACCTTCGCGAAATATGGCATTAGCCCAATATTATCGTATGGTGAAAACTCTTGAAAGGTCCCTAGACTTAAAAACATTCATTCCACTAAATTAAGAGTGGTATTTAATGCTTCGAAGAAAACCAAAAGTGGCTATTCTTTAAATGATGTACGCACCAGGGTCCGACACTTAAAACAGATTAGGTACAAATCGTGTTAGGTTGGCGATTCTACAAGTACGTGTTTACAGGCGATATTTAGAAGATATATCGGCAGATTTTAGTGCACGAAGAAGATCAGCCTTATCAGCAAATACTATTTCGGGAAAATGCTCAAGGTCCAGTAAAATCGTTTCAACTGAAAACAGTGACTTTTGGTGTTAATTGTGCCCCATTTTTGGCCATCCGAACTCTACAAGAGTTAAGTCGAGACTGTCCTGAGTTATACCCTCAAGCATCAGCCATTTTAAAGAATGAAATATACGTCGACGATATTTTGTCTGGCGGACATACGTTATATGAAGCTAAAATCAAGCAGCAGCAGCTTATCAAGGGTTTAAGTTCCGCAGGATTTCCTATGAAAAAGATCACTGCAAACGATTGCGAACTACTTCAGTACTTGCCCCGGGAGGATCTTCTGGACGAAGATTTTCTGAGATTTGATTGGGCAAGCGTGGTAAAGACCCTAGGTATCCGCTGGAACGCTAAAGCGGATTATTTCCACTATTTCTTAGATCCGATCGAAATTTCAACTTCCACTACGAAGAGAAAAATTTTGTCAGGCATTGCAAAATTGTTTGACCCACTAGGATGGGTAGGCCCAATTGTAATAAATGCCAAACTTTTGATGCAAGAATTATGGAAAGAAAACTCCGGGTGGGATGAGGAGGTTTCACCACAAATCTTAATAAAATGGAGCACTATTGCTAACAAAATTGACTCGAAGTCTGGTTAATTATGTCAAGCTCTCATATGAATTATTCTTGTGGATAGACTCTGCAATTGTGCTCGGATGGTTGCAAAAGGATCCGGCAACATTGAAAACGTTTGCGGGAAACCGAGTTTCAGAAATTCTCAGCGTCTCCTGCACAAATCAATGGAAACATGTAAAGTCTGAAGAAAACCCCGCAGATTTAGGCAGCCCGGGATGCTATCCTCAAGAACTTATGCAGAGCACACTCTGGTGGAATGGGCCCACTTGGCTTAAACAACCTAGGAATGCCTGGCCAACACCCCGCACTTTTTATCCCACGGATTTAGAAACAAAGAAAATTAAAAGCGTCTGCAACGACAGTCATAGCTCCAACTTTCATCTAAAGGTACAGAAAATAAATTCAAAATCAAGGACATCACATTTAGAGAATAATCAACTGAGTGATGTGTTAGAAGAATTTTCTTCATTGGATCGAGCTTTCAGAATCCTCAGCTATAGGCTTAGATATATTCATCGTATCATGAAGAAACCTACTTCCACTGAAAACTTTAAAACGGCCGATGAAATCGCATCATCAAAAACCTGACTCATCGTAATCTCTCAACAAATCTACTTTTCAAGCGAGTATCAACGTCTAAAAGAAAATAGACCTCTATCTTCACAGAGCAGGCTTTTATCTTTGAGTCCATTTCTCGACAAAAATGACCTTTTAAGAGTTGGCGGACGTCTTAATAATTCCGGACTTAGGTATAAAGAACAGCACCCAATAATTATATCAGAAAAGTCTCATTTTCCTAGACTATTTGTTGATTTCACACATCGCTATTTGCTACATGCTAAGAGCCATTAGGCAAGGTTTCTACATTCCTAGACTAAAAAATCTTGTGCGAAAATGTATCCGAAATTGTAAGAAGTGCACAATTTATAAACAGAGATTTCAGCATCAAAAATGGCTGCATTTCCCCCGGAAAGAGTAAAATTTTCGTTACCGTTTACATACACGGGAGTCGACTTTGCCGGCCCTTTTAAAATTAAATCATCAAACTTAAGAAATTCAAAAATTTTGAAGGGTTCTGCTGCAATTTTTGTATGCTTTTCCACACGAGCCGTTCATTTGGAAACTTGTTCTGACCTTTCTTCCGAAGACTTCCTTGCCTGTTTCAGCCCATTTACAGGACGCAGAGGTCTTCCAAAAGCCTTATTTCTTATAACGGAAGAAATTTCATCGGGGCTAATTATGCACTGCTTAAAGCTAACAACCAGTTTCTTAAAACTGCAGAAGAGGCTTTGGTTAATAAATACAGCTCCTTTGGATTTACTTGGTCATTTATACCACCTTACGACCCTCATATGGGCGGTCTTTGTACGGCTGCCGTTAAAAGCATGAAAACTCATCTAAAAAAGATTACCAACTCCCTATGTTTTACATTTCAAGAATTTACCACGCTGCTTGTAAGAATTAAAGCCGTCCTGAATTCGAGGCCATTGTCACCCATTGCGGAAAACCCAAACGAGATTCTGCCATTGACCCCTGGTCACTTGTTGCGTGGCGCTCCTATAATCGCTCCACCTGAAGCCCCGTCAGAACCGCCGCTACAAAGCTTAACACACTTAAAACGCTGGGACCAGCTGAAAGCCCTACAACACATATTCGCAAAACGATGAAAAACGAATATATTACTGAAATGCAACGTCGCTATAAATGGAAAAAGGAAAGAAATAATATAAAAAGAAATGATATTGTAATCATAAAGGACGAGTTGTTACCACCCACCGAATGGCGCCTAGGTCACGTCAATAACGTAGTCTATGGAAAAGATGGTAAGGTAAGAGTCGCAGACATTTCAAAACAAAATGGAATAATTCGAAGAGCCATTGTAAAGCTCTGCGTACTTCCTACCACTTCAAACCATTAATTGTCAAATGAACACCACTTAAAAAAATAAAAGAAAAAAAAATTTGGTTTATTAACACAAACTCAACAAGTATCATAGCAAGTAGTCGCACAATTTATTCTTTAACACTGTATATATTTCTTTGTTTCCTTTCTTATGTTTCTTAGTGTCGCTCCTTGGTATATAAAAAACTCGAACATCCATAAAGATCTAATCGTGCCATCAGTTTAAGCAGAAATAGCGAAACTTGCCATAAGAAATTTAAAGAAGCTTGAAACTCATCCGAATCCACTGGCCCGTAACATACTAAATTAACCTGGTTACGTTCGACTAAGAAGGAGGGACACTGCTTCTCTCATCCGTACATCGGAGGGAGAACCCGCAAATGACAGTAACCGTGAAATATAATTTTTTTTTTTGTCCAGCACTGGTTTGACATAATAAGTATATTTATTTTTTAAGATATGAGTAATTATTGATAGTTCAATTATATTGAAGATACAATAAATAAAAATTGCGAAAAAAAAAATATAAAAATTTTAATTGTAAAATGGTCAAAATGAAGAATATTATCAGTTTCAAGGAAGAAGAAGAAAGAGAACCTACTATAGAAAAGGGAATTGAAAACGAATTAGCCAAGCAGTGGAAATTTTTCAGTATCAAAGAAACACCCACAGCAACCGACATAATAGAAAAGACCAGAATAGAGGAACAAACAGTACGAATAATTATATGGGATAAAAATTGGAAAAAGAACATTCAAAAGTAATTGAAGTGGAAGTAGTACAAAATAAAACCAATTCATTAACATTTGAAATGTGTGTAATAATAATAATAATAACCATATTAATATAGTAGAGCAAACGAATTAGAAAAAATATAATGAACTACATATATAAATTCTATATGGATAGATGGGAATTGGTAACAAAATAGATTTTAACAGTAAAAGAGAATTTTAAAAGAGCTTATAATAAATGCATAAATAAAAATATTTGCATTAAAACGGAAATAATACAAAAACATTTAGAAACACTCATTAGCTCATTGGAGAAATTATAGAAATTCTTATTAAACATTAGAGACATGTTATTTAAACATAAAGACAAATTTACAGCTGAAGACAAAAAAGAGGCACAAGATACGTACTGGTACCTAAGAGATCAATTAGTAAAAATACTTGTGGATGTTCCAGTTTTTTTTTAACCAGAGAGCAACTGTAATCATACGTAGAATCTTATTTTGGCGTCCTTTGAATTTTTTCTACATTGCTAGCTGAGGCAGTGATCCATAATTGAATTCCATAACACCAAATTGGTTTGAGGATCGACTTGTAATGTAGAAGTTTACAATCTAAGCTCAGGGTGGAGTTTCTGCCAATAAGCGAATTTAGTTGTACTGCTTTTAATTACATTTCTATTAACTTGAAATCAATGTGGCTTTTCCAAGTAAGGTACCAGGTATTTAACGTCTGAAAGCTGCGGTATCATTTGGTTATTTATGCGAATAGGAGAGAAAGTGTGAAAGTTATATGAGTACATTTTTGTTCATTCTCCATCTCTACAACCATTTTTACAAATTTTGTATGTGGTATGGTAAATGTTGTCATGCTATTTGGGCGCTTTCATGAATACTTAAAAAAGCTATGTTATAAATACCTTACGGGTTTTATGTATTAATAGGTATAAGTTATTTATAGTTCAATACTCAATAAAGCAAGAAGCTTGTTAAAACTTAGCTATAAGTTCAAGAGGAACTTACTGCTTTATTTTCTGGAAGAAAATATTTTTAGTAGGAAGAGGAGTTACCTCGCCCCTACACTAGGTTATTTCCAAAATATTTTGGTTCTGCCCCACTGTGCAGTGTTCTATTGGTATAAGTGTTGGCACTTCTTGTCATAGGTCCATTTGTCCCTGATCCTACATGTATGTATATGTATATATATATATGTATTTTTTTTTTAACGAGGTAAAAATCATCGAAAGACTCTGGCTCGTAAACACGCTAAAAAACCTCTTTTACTAAATCAATTTCCCTGTGGTACTACCGCAAGGTATTTCTTCACAGGGTGGGGATGGGCAGAAACATCTACGCTACTTCTATTCTACTTAGAATGTTTTCTTCTTTGCGGAGAGCAAGTATTACCTATTTTACATAGTGACACACATATTTCCAATTACTTAGAGATAATAACACATTATTTGTCGGGTTGACACTACACTCTACTAACTCCTATAAGTTTGTTCTTTCACTGCGAAATCTTGGACATATGAAGAAAACATGTCTAGCGTCCTCTTCGACATAACCCGTACAATATGAACAGAATGGATCTATTTCATGTTTATAACGATGCAGGTAAGATTTGAAACAATCATGTCCACTTAACATTTGTGTTATATAAAAGTTCAGGTCACCATGTTTTCTGTCAAGCCAAACTTTTATTTCGGGAATTAACTGATACGTCCACCTACTCTTGTTGGATTCCGACCATTGCAACTGCAAGTTGGCAATATTTATTTGTCTCGCCGCTTTGCGACTATCAACATCATTTGTAATTTCCGATGTAGATGTTACTGATCTCTTCCCTTGAAGGCAGATTGGCATTAGACCAGCAATAACAAAGGCTGCTTCATCCGACACCGTGCGAAAAGCAGAGCAGACACGTAGGGCAATAATCCTATATACCGAATTGATAAGCCTTGCATAAGATCAAAATTTTAGCGAATCCGACCAAATGGAAGACACATACTAGATAATATTTTTTACAACCTCAGATAACAGTTTCCTCTGAAGATACTTTGGACCTCTTGTGTTTGGCATAATTCGGGATAACGCTAAACATGTTTGGTTGGCCTTAGAACTTATATACCTAAGGTGATCTTTAAACGAAAGACGGCAGTCAATTATTACACCGAGATATTTGAGAGAGGGCTTCGTCTCTATACAACAATATGATCCAATACTGAGCTTTAAAGTCTCTCTGGTTTTACAGCTACTAATTAGCACTGCTTCTGTCTTATGATCGGCCAAGGTTAAACCCACAGAGGTGAGCCAAGATTGGACAATTTGTATACTAGCATTGGTAACAACTTCCGCTTCTTGTAGCTCCTTTGCCACACACACCAAAGCCACAAAACCAATGATTGAAACCCTTTCCGACAACTTATGCCTTAAAACTGCATCATACATAACGTTCCACAACAACGGCCCAAGAACCGAACCCTGGGGGACGCCCTTTGTTACTTTGTACTGTTTTGCTCCTTTATCAGAATCGTATATCAGGATTCTGTTTCGGAAATATATGTATGTATATATGTATTTTTATATGTATGTATGGTGTATGTATGTATTTATGTATGTATGTATATATGTATATATGTATGTTTTTTTTTTAACGAGGAAAAAAATTCAAAAATTAACCCGCTAAAACGACCTCGATACACATGCCCACAATCCATGCGTAACCACCGTAGAAGTATTTCTTAACAGGGTGGGGAAGGTATAAGCCTGCTCAATGCTACCTGGATTCGCCTTCGATTCTCCTCAAGCCTACGAAGTTCCAGTAGAACCAATTTAATATATTTACAAACATACTTCAGTTACCCAGGGATATCAACATTATACTAATTGCGTTTTCAGGACAAATGATACACCCTAACAACTGCTCCAAATTTAGCATCTAGTGGCCAAAACGTGGACAAATAAAGAAAACATGTTCAGCATCCTCATTTACCTCACCAATGCAATATGAACAGTATGGAGAACTGTCATGTCCAAACTTGTACATATATTTCCGAAAACAACCATCTCAGCTCAAAAACTGCGTCAGATAGTTATTTAAATAACCTAAATAAATAACTAATACATTACCTTACATATTGGGAATTGTGAAATAAGAACTGATAGATAACCGTCTATCATTCAAGAGCCATCTTGAATACGTTGAAATGAAGGCTGGAGCAACGTGTGCAGCGTTATGCCGTATTATGCCAAATACTATATAAATTCTATATGGATAGATGGGAATTGGTAACAAAATAGATTTTAATAGTAAAAGAGAATTTTAAAAGAGCTTATAATAAATGCATAATAAAAATATTTACATTAAAACGGAAATAATACAAAAACATTTAGAAACACTCATTAGATCATTGGAGAAATTATAGAAATTCTTATTTAAACATTAGAGAAATGTTATTTAAACATAAAGACAAATTTACAGTTGAAGACAAAAAAGAGACACAAGCTATGTACTGGTACCTAAGAGATCAATTAGTAAAAATACTTTCAAAATATAATATTCAACAAGAAGTTCCACACAGTATTGATGAACCCATAAAAATCAACGTTAATATAATTATAACACCACAAATTACTGAAAAATTAGATTTAGTAAAACACGAAGAAAATACAGAAATGTCGCAAACATTAGTAGAATTTTTAAACATAGTTTCAAAGCTAATAAGTGATTTCGGTAGAAAGTCTAAATTTTGTCTTGATTTATTAACTCAATAAAGGGTACTCATGAATGTCCTGCAATATCGTTAATAAAGACAAAATTAAAAGGTAGTGCAAGAAATTTAATAAGCAATGAAAATATTATTATGAACAAACTAAATAATACTGTTAAGTGAATCATCAGAAGTTTTGTCTGCCAAAATAATGAATATCACACAAGGAAATAAAACCGCCATTGCTTATTGTAGCGAAATAAAAAGCATTCCGAAGTCAGATTGCTTGTCATGCGAATTAGCAAATAAATATTCAACATAAGTTGCTGTAAAGGTAATTACCAAAAACTGCACCATTGATTAAGTAAAACTTGTCATAAAAGCATGTCAGTTTAACAGTAGGAATAAAGCTGATAGCTAATTCTTAAACAGTTGCATTGAAGTAACTGGACAACATAATGCCATACTCTGTTGTGGACCAAGGCAAAATTTTAATTCATTCAAAAGAACTAAGATAAATTTCAGTAGAAAAAAATATTTCCAAAAAACAACAACAGTACTACTAATAACTTTAACAATAGTAACAGCAATAACAGAGAAAATAGACGAAACACAAGAACAACACACTCACAAGATGGAAAACTTCAAAGTTGGATCAAAATAAAAAATAACAAACCTCAGTTTGAAGTTATACGTGAAGTAAAGATTCGTAATTCAGATACAGAGTTGAATTGGAGCCTGGTGATATTAGGTTAAAAAAAACGAAACGGGCCCTATTTATAACCTTAGATATCTACTGCACCGAAAAATTGAGAAAACATGCAACAAACGCTTATTACCCGCAGTTACCACAGCCAACCGCTCAATATGTTTATACGCAGATATTTTAAAAACTAATCATGCTCCAGTGCTACATCCACTGCCTAAATCTATTTCGATCCAAATTTGCAATCTATGATATTGCAGGTGATACTTAAACCATGAACTGTTTAAAAATCTGTTTCTGGAACGCTAGCGGCCAAAATTAAAATGAACTAGTGTATTTCCTCCTAAATCAACAAATTGATATTATGCTGATTTCGGAGACGCACTTAACAAAAAATAGTTTTTTTTTATAATAAACATTTTTTACGATACTAAAAACCCTCTTGGTAGAGCATGGGGAGGTTCAGCAATACTAATAAAGGACTATCTTAAGCACTTTCTACTGTGAGACATAACATAACATCGAAGACTTTGATCGAAACATAGTTATTTCTTTAATTTATTCCCCTTCTAGATTTTCGATATCGGATATCAATACCGGGATTTTTCTAATTACTACTACCCTGTTTTATAGCAGCTGGCGATAACAACGCAAAACACACGTTCTGAGGTTAAGACTAATCACTGCGAAGGGTTGTGTCTTGCTTGACGCAATTTCAAAAATAGTTTAACCCACTAGCGATGACCCTCCTGATTGCTCGAAAAACAAACCGTTAAGAACACCAAAAAAACTAGAGCTGTGTCTTATTGATCTTGATAAAAAACCTCAAACAAGATACAATCGAATTTGTTCTGCAGTCATCAAACTACTCTTTTTGTTGTTCGGAGTGTTTTTCTCTATGCAGTTCCAATATGGTCGGAGCCCACAAAGTTTAGAACCTGCCTTTGTAAGATTTCTTCCGTTTACAGACTTGCAGCGCTCCGGGTGAGTTGTGCATGCAAAACGGTATCGGATGAAGCAGCATATGTCTTTGCAGGTTTGACCAACAGATGGAGCTTATTAGTTGGTATTATTAGACTTTGGTAATCTGATGATTTCGACAGCTGATTTTTAGAATTCAACAATTTCTTGTAAAATTTGGCGGTGTAGTGTTTTGTTGTTATTTGATTTATTTTTATTTTGTTGAAGTTAATGTTTTCAATAATTATGAGATATTTAGAACACTTTTTATATAAATATGAATTGGCATACGATAATTAACAATAAAACAACTTTTACCATTCCCGTACAAAAACTTTGCATCCAATTAGATCAGTGTTAGCGTTTTTGTTTCTTTTGAGGCAAAAATTGGCCTGGTGTGACCGGTTTTACATTTCAAGAGTTTCCCTTTTTTAAGAAATAGAAAATTCCAAAACTATATTAAAGAAATAAGCTTCTTGCGTTACTTACATATGTACAAACATGCACTGGAACCTCTCCTCCTCTTTTCCCGTAAATCATTTTTCGGACCAGAGCAGGATCTATGGCTGTTAATACTACAGCAGCAGGCTCATCCCCTTTCGATAGGGGTTCCGGTGTCGGAGAATCCACTGCCATTGACTACGTTTCTGAGGGTAGAGCGTGGGCTGCCACTGTAGCTGGATCTGCTACCTCCATCGCTTTCTCATAGCCTTCTAGTAAGGCATCTTCAAAAAAGGTTGATAAGGTGGCCATAGTGCTAGGAAACAATGAGGATTAGTATGAGAAAAATTTAAAAGTTAATTAGTCAAAATGACCACTTTCGTGATTAGTTGCCGTTTTCTGTGCGAACGTCCGCGATGCGAACATGATCGTCACTTCCTGGATACGTTTTAACTACGCGACCTAATTTCCAGGAAGTTGGAGATAGTTGTTCATGACGAATAGCAACCAAGTCGTTCACAGGTATGTCCCTTCGTGAAATTTCCATTTATAGCGTTTATGCAAGTTATGAAGGTACTTCTCTTTCCATCGACGACAGAAATCGAGCAAATGCCTTCATCTTGCGATATCTATTTACTAAACTCATATATAGACGATTCTGGTGGGGCCAATATTTAACCACCAATTAAGAAATGCCTAGGAGTTAGAGCTACGGGCTCATTCAAGCAAGCCTCTATCCGCGCAAGTATAGAAGGAAGCTCTTCGAATGTATGTTTCAACGATTCCTTTCGAAAATGGTGTTTAAAACTTTTAGCACCAGCTTTCCATAGGCCTCCTATATGAGGCGCACCAGCAGAGATAAACCACCATTATCTAAAAATATTATCAATGAGCAACCTCGTCTGGCAATAAACCGATATAAGGCCACCAGGAACGCATCTATGGTCGCTTCTAAATGGACTGCTTTGGTGGAAAAACAAACGAAGATCCATACATACGCTTTCGTTATCTGATAGGACCTGCCAGAAAACTCTTTAAATTAAAAGGACCGGCAAAATCCACAACAGTAGTGGTAAAAGGCCGATCTAAAGTAGTGCGTTCAGGAGGTAATACTGCCATTATTTGAGTGCACGAGCGCTGTGTATCTAATATACAGCGTTTGCAACGATTTATCGTAGTTCAATACGAATAATCCTCAATATCAACTGATTACCCCTATGATTTGAAATCAAATGAACGAACCCTACCAAAGACATGAGTATAATCGGATATTTTTCTGTATAAGCCAAAGATGTCGATTTTACTAACCAACCATTTAGTCTCATTACCCCATAAATATCTAAAAACGGATTAAGCGAATGTAGTGAGCTTTTTGATGAAACAGGATCTTTTGAGACCTGCCCTGCGAAATGAACATCTTGAGCCAAAATTGCTAAGCCAAAAAACTAAGAAAACAAAAGCAAAACGAGAGACCTACATGTGTCCTGCTACCTTACACTATTCCACCCGATTTCTTTGATGAAGCCGACGACATCATCGATTTTACACCGCGCGATGTCGACCCAGCACAATCTGACCCTATACTTGTCCACCAGCACATTTGTTATGATATTGAATTTTAAATTTAATCCTGTCTTGCAACACTCATTTTTTATTTTTAAATATAGCTTACTCTTTCTTTTAATGTTTTATTTTTCAATCCTTAAAATTTATACCTGGATTTTTCTTATTTAAGCATTGTAAATCATTAGTATATTTTTAGTCGTAATAAACTATTGAAACAAGAATCGTCTTTTAATTGTGCGGAAAAATACCAATAACATTAATAACCCTTTTACACTCGCTTATCAGCCTTGATTTGACTCTAAGTCCTTTCAGGGCTTTAAGTGCCGCTTGGCTATCAACGTACAGTGTGACCTCCTTTCCTTCTGAAACTTGTCCAGACACCAGTTCGGTGGCTTTTAGAACCGCCATATTCTGCTTGACACACTGCGTGTACTGGTTTTCAAAATGTGAAGACGCGCACCTTTGCCCGTCTTCATTAGTGAACACCGCAATTCCGTCGTACAGTTTACTAGATCCAAAAAAGTCTTCCTTATTCGGAAATTCAACCAAGGGTATCCAGCTGAAGTCAAACTCAGTGACCATACAGTCCGTTAGCCCGGAGTTATTGGAAGAGGTCCGTTGAGTCCGACCTCAAGCAAAATCTTTGTGTGTCCTATATTACTTGATCTCACCAATCCTAATTCAAAAAGTCTAAACAAACTCCTCGCCGCCATTCCGACCACAAAGTCCTCAATATGTGCAGAATGATGTTCAAAGCTGCTTGAGATGTACTTCTCGTTGCCCGTGTGATGCCAATCGAAGCACATCTCTGGACCTTGGTGAGGGTATTCCTGTTAACCTCGGTTCTCAATGCCTCCACCAGACAGCGCATCCATACGGGACATCGGGTCGTACAACCGACGCACAGTGGCGCCCGTAGAACAAACGAGGTTGCAAAAACCAAAATTTTCATGAGCACCCACGAAGTTTTGAATAAACCCATGTTATAGGAAACTTTTCAACGATTTGAAATATGCCACTTTTAATAATATCACATTTTTAGTTTAGAAGATATAACCGTTCAAAGGTGACCGACTTTCGGTTTTCAAAAAAATACACTATTTTTAGTCAATTTTTTGCGATTTCAGGTGTAATATCACGAAAAATAGGTAACAAATCGCCATAATTTTTGTTTGTATTGATTGATGTATTTATTAAATGTATAATGATAAAAAAAATCAACTGTTTGCTTTGTGTTTCTCTTGGTAAATCACTATTTAAAAACTATCCGTTTTTCACTATTTTTCAACTTTGACGGAAAATAAAAAAAATCTATATTTTTCTACATTTGCCATATTTGCAAAACCTGTTCTTTGATTATTTCTTTACATAATTCAAAAGGTTTTATCTGCCTGTACGTGCCCGTTTGGCTTCTAGAGTTAAAAAAGGTTAAAAAGACATGGTTGCAGAAATTGTATGGCGTCCATCCCTTATATGTTTTGACTGACAGTAGTTTTTTTAGTAGTAAATTTTTGTTTAAATTTTTTTTTTTTTAGTAGTAAATTTTTAGGCATGGTAGCATAAGCCTATATATTGCAAAATAAGCATAATGCCTGGATTAGTCTACGACTGAAAGTTGGCGCAACAATTACTGAAACCATTAAACAATTTAAGTACTGAAAACATGGCGTTGAACAATTTAAAATTATTTGAACTGTTTAGAAAGTCAACCACACCAAACTTTTTCACAAAAGCTGCTTTAGAAGAACTTGATAGCTTATACGGAAATGTTGAGAGAAGCGAAATTATAAAAAAAATTATCTGATATATGCAAATATTAAGGCAAAATGGGTGAAATCTAATCGAACCATTCAGAACTTCAACTCCAAATACGAGGACTGGCTTAATGAAGACACCATCCTGGCTATATTGGCAGTAGATAAACCCACCACATCAACCAGAGGAGCAAAAGGAAGGCCAAAAAAAAAGTATTGAGGAGTGTTCAATTTTCACAAGAAAGAGGAAACTTGCCGATGCCAGCAATGACTTGACCACGAAGCATTTATCGGACGCGCTAGCTATTAAATATACAAAGGATAGTGAAAGAGTTAGGTCTCAGATAACCAAATCTTTTGCTGATGCAAGTCCACTGCGACTAAAAAGGATTAAGGAAAGCATTCCCACGCCCACAAACGCACACATTAAAAAGTATGGTTCCGAAGAAGCCTTGGCCTTGTTTATGGACTTAGAACTTTCCAAAGAGAAATATGAGAAACTACGGGCATCTTTAACGCGACACGGCGCTGACGTTTTACCCGGATACAAGCATATTACGCAAGCCAAAATAAATTGACGACCACTGCATACGGAGTTTACGGAAGTCTCTGCGAAAGCCAAACTGCAGGATCTCATGGGCCATACAGTAAAACGGTTGTTGGAGAGTCTTTTTGAAAATGAGGTGAAAATTCTTCCTGAGAAGTTGACATTGATCAGAAAATGGGGCTGTGATGGATCATCCGGACAAAGCGTTTATAAGCAAAGGATATCTTCCGATGACGCTACAATATCGGACGGAAATATGTTTATCGCATCTGTTGTTCCTTTGCGGCTAAAATCTGATGTTTCCCTACACTGGAGAAATCCACGTCCATCATCAGTGCATTATTGCCGACCAATAATGTTTCAGTTTGCAAGGGAATCGGCAGAACTCATAAGGACCACGGTGAAGGACATTGAAGAACAAATAAGCAAGATTAAGCCAACAAAGCTGCAAATTGGAGAAGGAAAATATATTGAATGCAATTACGAGTTCCACCTGACCATGGTTGACGGAAAAGTCGTAAACGAACTGACAGGAACAAAATCAACAATGTCATGCCCGATTTGCAAAAAGAGTCAGAAGAACTTTGGTAATTTAAACGATTCTACAAATGAGGAGAATTACGAATATGAAAATGTCACCATTGCACGCAAGGATTAGGTGTATGGAGTTCTTGCTAAAACTGGCGTATACCCTACCACAAGAGGAGGAAAACTTCGATGAAAATACATCAATAAAGGATAAGGAAAATATCAGAAAGAAGCAAATACAGGATGCTTTTTTAAACAAGTTGGACTAAAAGTAGACTGTCCCAAGCACGGATATGGTAACTCAAACGATGGAAACACTTCTAGGAGATTTTTTGAAAATGATGAGGCAGTAACTAGAATCACTGGAATTGACAATCAAATCGTGAAAAGATTGGGAACGATCTTGGATGTTTTAAACTGCAAAGAAAATGTCAATTCTACAAAATATGGAGAATATGCGTCGAAAACTGCATCTCTTTTAGCAGAAATGTATCCACAGAAGAAGTTGACCCCGACCGTCCATAAAATATTGGCGCATGGCAAAGATATAATTGAGTACCAGTCTTTGCCAATTGGAGAGCTTTCTGAAGAAGCACAGGAGTCTCTTAACAAATTTTATAAAAAATATACATTGCAGAACACATTCAAAGCATCAAGGGTAAGGCAAAATGAGGACCTATTCAACATGTTGGCAGCATCTTCCGATCCACTTATTTCTTCCCTGCGGCATGTGAAGTCACGAATAGAGTTAGAAAATAATTATAGTTTAGAAATGGGTAGTCTTTTAGATATACCTTCTCTTACGATTTGTGATGAATATTTTACAGAAAATTGAAAAAATTAATTTAAAAAAAAATATTTTTTTTAATTTGTTGGGTAATAATTTAAAACATAAAACCCTAAAGAAAAAAAAAATAAAAACAATTTAAAAATGTATAAATAATTTTTTTTTATTTACCATAACTTTTAACTTTGATAACCCATAAGTAGGCCCCTACAAAGCGTAGCACCCTTTCCAAACGCTCATTTCATAGGCTGAACAGTTATCTATCATATGCTGTTTAAACTGTTTAATTATCTTATTCGGTTCAAAAGATATGATTTGCAACGAAAAAACTCAAATGGCGCCACTGTGCGACGTACACTCTTGGTCGTAATCCCAGTTTCTACCTATGGAGTTTTTGCAGGCGTGGTAGGCATTTAGACCCTTTTTGAGTCTCTCCTGGGTATTCCTTTTCCAAGTCAATTCACTATCTAAATAGACTCCTAAGTTCTTACCCACCCTTGCTAGCTTTAGTTCGACGACATGGACCTTAGCTGGTTGAAAATCTACTAAATCAGTATTATCTCCAAACCCTTGCTCGAGAGTTCGCCAAGCGCAGCTTACATGACTTCACTGATTGTCGAGAGAAATTTTCCCTTAACTAGTATCACCACGTCGCACAGTGCTTTGTTACATAGACAAAAATATAAAAAATAACTACATATATCTTGTATTTTAACAAAAGTTTTACTGTTCGACATTATAATTCGAACCAATGTGAAATCATTTTTAAGTTTTAGCTACTATTGTCGGCACCAGAGGGCGCAAAAATAGATAATTACGTACTTAAATTGTTAAAAATAAAACTTAGTTTTGACTCTTTTTTAAAAACAGTTGCACACATTTGAATTTTGGAAGCAGAAGATCGAAATTTGGTTATTTCAGTAGCTAACATTATTAGCAACAATAAGTTATTAGAATTTTTCGCAAATATTTTGTTAAAGTCATATTATTAAAATTGAAATAACTTTCAAGTTCGATTGAATATTAAACAAAAAATGAAAATATTGTATTCTTTTTTTCCTATTTTTTGCTAATTTGTTATGCTTTTTAACAGCAGGGTCAAAAATAGTTCACAAAATTTTGCCGCAACTTTAAAAAAAATTTAATTTGTTTGAAGTCCATTTTTTTATTTTGGCTCGAATTTCTCTACTTTTTAAAAGTAAATGACAAAAACCACAAACGTCGCAAAATATAAGTTTAATTTTACTGTTTTCCAAAAAATCCACAAGCGGGGATGAAGAAGAAAAAATACTAAAATTGTCTATTTTTTGCTACAAGGGGTCGCTGATGTCACAAATTTAGTTTTTAAAAATTTAATTTTTGCAACAAGAACTAAAAATTGAGTTTGAGTATATAAATTTTGATATATAAAGTTTGTTTATAATATTTTTTTAATTGTTATAAAGATCGCATTTATTTTAATTGAAGCTTAAAAATCCCTAAAGTTTTATTGAACATGTCTTCTATTGATCGGCATTAAAAAATTTATAAAATTCGAACCAGAAAAATAAAAAAAGCATATTTTTCCTTTTTTTAAGATTATATTCAATACTATTTTTAGTCAAGTATAAAAATAATCTTCTGTATATAAACAGTTAAATAAAACAGAATGATTTATAAATTTCATTGTGGTCAATATTAAACATTAATGCTCTTATTCATAAAAAATAAAGTTTACTTGAAGTATTTTTTATAAAAAAATTTACATAAAGTAAACTCTAAGTAAGCTCTAATTTTTATCAATATGGGCAAAACACTGTATTATGAAGTGAGTACAAGTGAGTGTCTCTTGTCTAGTAAATCTAATTTTTATCCACGGAATTGATGTAATATTTTAATTACCAATAAGTACATATGATTTAGAACACCTTTCTGAAATTCAAATAATAATTAAATAAAAAAAAAACATTGTAGGCTGAATTATCGGAAGAATGGCTAGAAGCAAATCACAAAAATGTGACTAAAGTACGGTTGTCGCACACCCAAAAAACGTCTCAAATAGACACGCATAAGGATTTGATGACTCATTAGTTAGTATTCACAGATCCATTTATATTTTCAAGACGAAATATTAAGAATGAAAAAAATGAAGATTTTGAAGATATTTATAAATATATACAAAAAGAAAGTGTAGTTAATGATGAAGAGAGCGTTTCAAGTAGTGGGGATGAGCTTTGAAAGGATATTTTGTGTAAATATTTTCCCAATGTGAGTCAAAAACAGTCATACACACATCTGTACTAATAGGTATTCATAAGTTTCAAGAAATTCGCATAATTTTTGTAAGATTTATTGCATTTATAAGAACATTGCAAATATAAGAACATGGGCGGTGGCCTGTCCTTGAGCGCTTAAGTCAGCAGTCCTTTACCACAACACTACTTACGGGGGGGAGGGGAGGGGGCTTAGAGTGCCTGCCGATAACGCCCCTGTATCTTTACAGGATACATCTGGGGCATCTATTACACTCACCACCCGACCCTTGGGACAGGAGGCGCTTGCCCCCTGAGAGTCACTCTTTGCCGTCTTATTTAGATAAGGCAAAGAGGCTCTCGTGCCGCTCCTCACCTTTTCTTCCTTGGTACGTATTTTACCTATCTGTTATGGAATACCGACTTCCACCACAACGTCCTGACGTATGACGTTTTTCGAGCCGGAAGGTCGATCTACCTGAACCTCCGAGAGACACGCAAACTCTGACTGAGTTTGCGTGTCTCTCGGAGTTTGCGTGTCAACTACTCGTCGGAGCTCATGTTTCCCTACATTCTTTTGGATCCGACAAACTTTATTCACCACAAAAGTTGCCCAGATATTAGGTTTTTTCTCAACCAGCAAAGAACAATAGTAGAGTCGGTTTAACAATACACCTGAATTGGTAAATAAATTTCGTTGCCTATAGTTTTTAAAAGTTCAGAACCAAAACTGCTCTACAAAGTTACAATCGAGGTAGTGATACCGATTTAATAGTTTTAATAGTTTTGCATGAGTGTAAGAATACGCATATCTGGTCAAAAGCTTCAATACGGATATAAACTGCGCCCGCGTATGCTTTTTCCGTGGCGTCTTGAAATAAACATGTATTTCTGCTGACGTTTGTAGCATGGTGTACCCATCTTGAAATCTGGATACTATTTACTTCCGTATAGCAGGCGACAAATATTTTCCCATCTTAGTCAAATAATCAAATCAAATAATTTCCCTATTGTGGACAAAACCTCCCTGTTTGTATAATTTGACTTCCTAGTAATGGGCTCTCCTTAAAAAAAATATATCTAATTGAGCACTACATTGAATACCCAGTCTTTTAGAACTGATAGGTTTAACAAATGTTAACAGTTTAGAGTCCACAAGACAACCTGAGTGGAGATCCCCTAGGATTTTAATTTCAGACGAAATCCATTTTCTCAAATTAAATTTCTGTAGACAAAACAGTACATAAGTGATCCCGGGCCTTCAGAGCAGATTAAACATCGCAAGCCCCTGTTAATACGTCGTTAACGTACATTTCCTTGCGCAAAATATTAGCAGCAAGAAGGTACTCAGCCTCTAAATCTTCTACCAGCTGCAACAACGTCCTCATTGCCAGATAAGGAGCACAGTTGACTCCGAAGGTTACAGTCTGTAACTCATACGTTTTTACCTCCGCAGTTGCAGAGGATAGAAAAAGTATACGCTGATATGGCGTAAGAACGAGATCAAGATAAATTTGTGCATACATTTTAGTAATATCGCAATTAAAAACATATCTAAATAGCCTTCAACGAAGAATAAGCAGAACTAAATCTGATTGCAAAGTGGGTCCCACATAAAGACAATCATTTCCATTGGAGGTTCTATTCGATGCATTGAATACTACACGCATTCTTGTAGTTTTACTTTACGGCTTAATTACCGGGTGATGAGGTAGGTAGCATGAAAATGGATTAACAAGCAAATAGATTAACGATATTCGTTACCACAGGCTTCACATAGCCCAAAGTCAAATATTCTTTCCAGCAGGTTTCCGCAAAAGTGAAATCTCATTTTTCAAAAATTGCGCCATAACATCCTGTCGAGAAAAGCCCAAATTAAGGAAATGAGAAAACTCTTGCTTAAATGGTAGCGTCACTACATAGCGGCCTTCAGAGTCACGTCGGGTCGTTTTCCTAATATTTTTCACAAAATTCATCAACTGGAATCAAGACTTTTCTTTTAGGAGTTTCTTCAAGCTCCCAAAAGCAAAGCAGTGCCTAGTTTCTGTAACTTATGAGAGAAACTTTTCACTTGAAATTATTTTAGTCATCTTGTTTTATACTGGGTGAGCTAGAGATAATGACAAACTTTTTTATTACTAGGGGACAAGCTGGAAAAACAGAATGACAATTATACTTTCATGTAAAAAGTTTCTCACTCTAGTTACAGAAAAGAGGTACAGATTCCTATTCAAATTCTCCTCTGCAAAAACCTCTATGGTGGTTGAATACACTAGAACACGTGATTCCTGAATAGATCCTGAGCCACCAATGTCCCCACAACATCACGACGTATTTTTCTCAAAACAAATCAACCCCTAGAAGTATATCAACCGGTCTTGCTTGTTAAAAATAAGATTTAGTTAATTGTAAGCTCGAAAAATTTTTGCGAAGACTCGATCCAAGTAAGAAAGAGGGCAAATTGCCTGATATATTGGGTAATATCAGGGCCATGGTTTCCAATAGAATGGAGTTGTCTACTAGAGATCGAATTTTTTGTTGTAACAGAAATAGTTTGATTAATACCCGAATCTATGACATTCGTCGTTTCAGAAGGTTTTATAGGTTGCTGTTTTATTACGAACACCTTGTTCCCATAAACTAACCGTAGACATATGTAGACGCTGAATGCACATAAAAATAAGAATTGGGTCCCAATTTTCTGTTGACACCTTATATACCGAAAGGAAAATAATGCAATTATTAATACCACGTTGAAGAGTATTAAGCCCGGCATTACATTCCTTATCAGCAGAAGGAAGGTTAAATAATAATTTTAATTGGTTATTAACCTATATACGAGGATTCTAATGTGCTTCTTCAAGATTTTGCCAAGCCCCGTCAAACCCTTCATTACTTAATCCACACTTTGACACTATTTTATTCGCTTCACCGGCAGTTTTGTGTATCAAATGACAAAGCCATTCAACATTACTAAGACGTGAATATAATCCCCTCAAATGTTTCGACATCAGAAAGACGTAAGGTAAAATTTTGGTCAGAATTACCTGTACTAAAGTTCATTCCCGAAAACAACTAGCTTTTGGGACCTCTTTAAAATTATGAACTTTCTCATTTAATAGTCGCCGAACATTTCTAATAAGCTACGTATGTGGTTTGATATTTAGACGAAGCTACTGCAACATCAGTAGGCTTCGCGTTAGCATTACTTTCAAAATAATCTAAAAACCCATCATACGTCAACTTGACGTTTAACCATAAACTCTTTAATTCTACATGTCGTCACGAAAATCGTTAAAATTCGATTCAAATCTAATAAGATGAATATAAACTTGTTGCTATTTATTAAAAATGGCAGACAATTTCAGTTAAACGTGTTTTAATTAGTCACTCAGATATAATTTTTATTAATTACGATTTATTTAAAAACAGGAAATCTGTATCTTAAAAATTATTAAATTGATTAAAACACCGAATTAATCAAAATTAATCACAATAAGTATAAAACTTAAGTTTATTAAAGTACCATCCCTATCAAATTGCCCGTAGGGTTACAGTCGATGAAATAAAAAATAAAATTTTGTTGATCAAACGAGCATATAATATGTGACTAAAAGAACATCTATACCTCTACACTTTAATTATTAATTAAATAATTTAATTATTAATCAACTATTCAATTAATTAACAAAAAAATAATGAAATTTTATTTTTATTATATATTCACTTTTAAAAAAACACAAGGGTTGCACATGTTCAATCACAATAGGTAAAAATATGTCTAAAGACCATGATTCACTATCATACTCAGTTGTACGATCTGTCAAAAAATGCATGTGTGCTTAAAAAGTATATAGTGTGGCATAGAAATGTATGTGTGTGACACATTTTTTGACAAGTCGTACGATTTGATAATCTTTTGAAAAATTTCATAAAATATTGTTTTTCCATGCGATCAGAGTTGCAAAAACTTGTTTTGTATGATAGTATGGCATCTACAACGGCATTTTTAAACGAGTTTTAAAGTAGGACAAAATTCTGTCAGATTTTTGGTTGATTAAATTGTACAATTGTGTAGGATAGTTAAGCCTTGCCTTCAGAAAACAATTTTAAATGCATGTACCAATATAAACGCACATACATACATACAAATAGCTTTTTCTTCTTAAACTTTTACATACTTTTATTTTATTAACTTTAAAACAAATTAAAAAGACCAAAGTTGCGCACCTTATTAAATTAAATTGTTTAGTGGCGTAGAAAAATGTAGTGAATAATCAAGGGTCTTGAAGAGAACAAAATAAATTATTATTTCTTCAATAAAATCCTTGGTATCCAGTTCGAAGGACCAAATGTTATTGTGTGAAAAGCAGCAGAAGAAAATGGCATAAAAAGCAATTGTTTTAATAAATATTTTTACCTTGATCTTTTTTTTCATAAATTATTTATTGTATCTTCAATATTTTTGAACTAACAATAATTACTCATATCTTAAGTCTAAAATAAAAATATACTTTTTAAGTCCAGCCAGTTCTAGACAAAAATAATGTTTGTTTCACGGATTTTGCAATCATTTGCGGATCATCCCTCTAATGTACGGCCAAGAAAAGCAGTATCTCTTCTTTTTAGTCGAATGTAACCAGGTTCATTCAGCATGTTACGCGCCAAAGGGTTTAGATGAGATTCTAGCCTCTTTAGATACGTTACTGCAATTTTAGCTTTTTCTGCTTTGACTGATAGTATGTTTAGATCTTGTGGATATTCCAGTTTTTTTTTTTAACCAGAGAGCAACTGTAATCATACGTAGAATCTTATTTTGGCGTCCTTTGAATTTTATCTACATTGCTAGCTGAGGCAGTGCCCCATAACTGAATCCCATAACACCAAATTGGTTTGAGGATCGACTTGTACAGTAGAAGTTATAATCTAAGCTCAGGGTGGAGTTTCTGCCAATAAGCCAATTTAGTTGTACTGCTTTTAGTTTCATTTGTGTTAATTTGAAATCCATGTGGCTTTTCAAAGTAAGGCGACGGTCAAGATGTATACCCAGATATTTAACGTCTGAAAGCTGTGGTTATTTATGCGAATAGGAGGGCATGTGTCCCTACGCAGTGTGAAAGTTATATGAGTACATTTTTGCTCATTCACTTTTATTCTCCATTTTTCTAGCCATTTTTCCAAATTGAGTATGTGGTCTTGTAAAAGTTGTGATGCTTCTTGAGCACTTTCATGAATACTTAAAAAAGCTGTGTCATCTGCAAAAGTTGATGTGTGCACTAGGGTGCTAATTGGCATATCTGATGTGCACAGTAAATATAAAATTGGTCCCAAAATACTACCTTGGGGAACTCCGGCTTCAATGAGCTGTGGCGAGCTTAAAAAGTCACCTTCTTTTAGTAAAAACTTGCGATTCGTTAAATAATCTTTTAAGAGCTTATACAAGTTTTCGGGCAAGTTCAGCTTTAGTTTAAATATTAGGCCTTCGTGCCAAATCGAATGCTTGAGAAACGTCGATAAAGACCGCAGAACAGTATTTTTTTTCTTCAAAGGTCGTTTTAATTACATTTACTAATCTGTGTGTTTGTTGGATCGTACTATGTTGTTTTCTGAATCCGAATTGATGGTTCGGAATACATCCTTTCGCGCTAAGAATTGGATTCAGCTTAGTTATTAATATTCTCTCAAACAGCTTTGACATGTTTGATAAAAGGCTTATAGGTCTGTATGATTCTACTTTTGTGTGGTCTTTTCCTGGTTTAGGAATCATAGTAATCAAAGAAAGCTTCCACTCTGTGGGAAAGTACTCAAGACGTAAGATGGCATTAAAAACAAATAGAATAATTCTGCGACATATACGGGGCAACTCAACTAATATCTTGTTATTTGTTTTATCAACGCCAGGGGCTTTTTTGGTGTTTAATCTGCTACTGCCCTTTCAATATCGCTAAATTCAAATGTTAGGGGAATTATGGCACTAGTCTCTACTGGTAGCAACTCAACTATATCAGTACACATATTTGGTGTGAAAACCTTTTTCAAATGATCAACAAATAAATTACCTTTTTCGGTATCATTTCTTGCCCAGTCTCCACAAGAATTTCGGAAGCGGGGCTTACGTAGGACTGGCCTTTTAAGGTTTCTACATGCACGCCATAATGAATAATCTGATTGCGCAGTTGCGGCGAGGTCTTCTATTAAAGAAAAATTGATAAATTGTAAATTTCTTTCGTTTTGTTTAGATGAAAGTACAGATATCAATGATCTTGGTCAATTGGTTGTCTGTATAAGATAAATTGATGAACATTTTAATGTTTTCGAAAAAAAGTGAAATGGCAATGCAAAACTTTCACTGCATTATCCATCAAGCCGCACTTGCGTCAAAATTTATTACTCAAGACTCTACTATGCAGACCGCAGAGCGCATTATAAATAAAAATAAGAGGAGGACACAATGCCCTCACTCATCGAAAATTTGTAAAATTTGTAACATCTAAAAACGCAACTTTCAATGATCTTAAAATGTTCACTGAGGTACGTTGGCTCAGTCGTGGCGACTCTTCTAATTTATTTATTTCTTTGTGAAAAAGATCAAAATGCCTTTTAATTTAAAAAGTTTTCTTTGTTTTAAATGTTTGGTAACATAAAATGCATTGCATGTTACCAAAAGCATTTTTAATGACAAAGTTATTTATTGTAATGCTTAGTTTTGTGTTTGCTGGGCAATATTATCTTATCCAATACAGATGCATTTCATTTATTGAGAGTTTTGGCTAGCTATGATTTAGATCCTAACAAAGTTATCTTTAATTAGCAAAAAATCATAAATAAACAGTTATACCTAAACACATATGTACATACATACATACATTATTATCAAGCAACAAACTCAATTGATCCACTCTGGTATTTTCAGAATTTTTAATCTCTCTTGCTCTATTAAATGGTTATTTTAATGAATGCTTAGTGTATTGCGTGTGAAAATATGTTGATGCTGACATCTATAATTTAATACTTATGTATATGTATGTATAATTGATAGAATTTTTAATCTTAAAACAGTGTAATCCAAATCTTCATTTTCAATGCACAATTGTGCTACAAAAACAATAAAAAAAACTTACACCGACGCTTGCTCTCTTCTATTTCAGTCGTTAATTGAGTGTTAACGAGTGAACATATGCGGATGCTTACTGCTTTTTTCAGCTTTATTGTTTTTTCAATTAAAAGGCATTTTGATATTTTTAACAAAGAAATAAATAAATTAAAAGAGGAAAAAAGGAAAATGTTTTTTCTTGAGCAAAAAAACCTGTATATGCAAAAAATTAAAGAATGGGTTCTGCAAGAAGAGCAAAATGAGGAAATTTTGCAAAATAAAAAAATAAAAATGGAGATTTCAAGCCAAATAAGCTTGGAAATCGCTCAGAACAGATTTCATAAAGTGAATTCCCTTGTCACCCCAAACTGTGGCTAGGCATATTGCCCAAATAGGAAATTCGATGGAGTCTTCTATTAAAGAAAAATTGATAAATTGTAAATTTCTTTCGTTTTGTTTAGATGAAATTGCAGATATCAATGATCTTTATCAACTGGTTGTCTGTGTAAGATGCATTGATGAACATTTTAATGTTTTTGAATCAATTTTGACATTGGAAACCTTTTATGGACATGTAACTGGAAAGCTTTTGATGGAAGTTGTAAGTGATAAATTTTTTTTCTATTGTTGATGTAAACAAAATTGTCGGTGTCTGCACACACGGGGCAAATGTAATGGTAGGAAAAAACATAGGTTTCATAGGTAATATAAAAAAAGTGAAATGGCAATGCAAAACTTTCACTGCGTGATCCATCAAGCCGCGCTTGCGTCAAAATTTATTACTCAAACCTCTACTATGAAGACCGTAGAGCGCATTATTAATAAAATAAGAAGAGGACACAATTTCCCTCAATCATCGAAAATTTGTAAAATTTTTAACATCTAAAAACGCAGCTTTCAATGATGTTAAAATGTTCACTGAAGTACGTTGGCACAAGATAAAACTGTCTTTTTTCTTTTTTTTCCTCTTTTAATTTATTTATTTCTTTGTGAAAAAGATCAAAATGCCTTTTAATTGAAAAGGTTTTCTTTGTTTTAAATGTTTGGTAACATAAAATGCATTGCATGTTAGCAAAAGCATTTTTAATGACAAAATTATTTATTGTCTTTGTAGTACAATTGTGCACAGAAAATTAAGAATTGGATTACACTGTTTTAAAAGTAAAATTCATTACATTTGTAATGCTTAGTTTTATGTTTGCTGGGCAATATTATCTTATCTAATGCAGACGCATTTCATTTATTGAGAGTTTTGGTTAACTATGTCTTAAAATCAGAGTGTCCAGGGTAGACAGTTTCTAAATTTTTATGCCCTTCACCACAGGTGGAAAGGGTATATATAAGTTTGTCATTCCGTGTGTAATTTCTACAATATTCATTTCCGACCCCATAAAGTATATATATTCTGGATCCTTATACATAGAGAAGTTGATTAAGCGATGTCCGTCTGTCCGTCTGTCCGTCCGTCCGTCTGTCCGTGTTAGTGTGCCAAGGCACCAGAAGAGATACAAAAAATTTAAGCACACCAATCTGTCAGGCATAGTTTCGAAAATTTTGGTATTGCAATTCAGCAACATCGGATCATTCCTTTGGAGGCTACGGGCCAAAAACCACGCCCACCTATATTTTTTTTACGTTTTTTTTAAATTTTTTTCGGCTTTAATGATTCTGTTTTGCCTTTTTTGTCAAATAAATATTAGAGTGTGACAGGTAGATCGCAAGGAGTGCATACAGATCTCGGGGGATCAATAACCCCCTGCGAGGGGCGATTTTTGTTTGTTTTTAGATTAGTAGGGTTTTTCTGCTTTGATTTGTATTAGAGACCTTAATAGAAAGCAATACGCATAGAGGTAGCCAATGGACCCACAGGGTACCCACTGACAAATAGGACCAGTTAAAAGGACCCCCCATGTGTCAATATGATGAAATTTTTTTTTTTTTTTGTAAGGATTTCTTTTTGCTTTAGTCTGACCATTCTAACTCAATAGATTGGAGAAAGGTCCAAAATTAAAAAAAAAAATTTCAATCAAATTTTTAAAAAAAATTTTTTTAATTTTTTTCAAAAATATTTACAAAAAAATTTACAAAGCATTTTCAAAAAGATATTTTACAGAAAAATATTAGAAAAAATTTTTTTAACAAATTTTCCAAAAAATTTTCGAATAAAATTTTACAAAAAATTTTTAAAAAAATATTTTTCCAAAAAATTTTACACACAATTTTCGAAAAATTAAAACAAAAATTTCAATATTTCTTTGAAAATGAAAATCATGACTGTAACATAACATATATTTAATATTAAGAATATACATATGTATGTATGTGTGTATATAGAGTAACATATTTTTATACCCTTCACCACAGGTGGAAAGGGTATATATAAGTTTGTCATTACGTGTGTAATTTCTACAATATTCATTTCCGACCCCATAAAGTATATATATTCTGGATCCTTATACATAGAGAAGTTGATTAAGCGATGTCCGTCTGTCCGTCTGTCCGTCTGTCCGTCCGTCCGTCTGTCCGTGTTAGTGTGGTAATGTCATTTGCCAAGGCACCAGAAGAGATACAAAAAATTTAAGCACACCAATCTGTCAGGCATAGTTTCGAAAATTTTGGTATTGCAATTCAGCAACATCGGATCATTCCTTTGGAGGCTACGGGCCAAAAACCATGCCCACCTATATTTTTTTACGTTTTCTTTACGTTTTTTTTAATTTTTTTTCGGCTTTAATGATTCTGTTTTGCCTTTTTTTGTCAAATAAATATTAGAGTGTGACAGGTAGATCGCAAGGAGTGCATACAGATCTCGGGGGATCAATAACCCCCTGCGAGGGGCGATTTTTGTTTGTTTTTAGATTAGTAGGGTTTTTCTGCTTTGATTTGTATTAGAGACCTTAATAGAAAGCAATACGCATAGAGGTAGCCAATGGACCCACAGGGTACCCACTGACAAATAGGACCAGTTAAAAGGACCCCCCATGTGTCAATATAATGAAATTTTTTTTTTTTTTTTGTAAGGATTTCTTTTTGCTTTAGTCTGACCATTCTAACTCAATAGATTGGAGAAAGGTCCAAAATTTAAAAAAAAAATTTCAATCAAATTTTTAAAAAAAAATTTTTTAATTTTTTTAAAAAATTTTTACAAAAAAATTTACAAAACATTTTCAAAAATATATTTTACAGAAAAATATTAAAAAATTTTTTTTTTAAAAATTTTGCAAAAAATTTTCGAACAAAATTTTACAAAAAATTTTTAAAAAATTATTTTTACAAAAAATTTTTACACACAATTTTAGAAATATTAAAACAAAAATTTCAATATTTCTTTGAAAATAAAAATCATGACTGTAACATAACATATAATTAATATTAAGATTATACATATGTATGTATGTGTGTATATAGAGTAACATATTTTTATACCCTTCACCACAGGTGGAAAGGGTATATATAAGTTTGTCATTCCGTGTGTAATTTCTACAATATTCATTTCCGACCCCAAAAAGTATATATATTCTGGATCCTTATACATAGAGAAGTTGATTAAGCGATGTCCGTCTGTCCGTCTGTCCGTCCGTCCGTCTGTCCGTGTTAGTGTGGTAATGTCATTTGCCTAGGCACCAGAAGAGATACAAAAAATTTAAGCACACCAATCTGTCAGGCATAGTTTCGAAAATTTTGGTATTGCAATTCAGCAACATCGAATCATTCCTTTGGAGGCTACGGGCCAAAAACCACGCCCACCTATATTTTTTTTACGTTTTCTTTACGTTTTTTTTAAATGCGTTTGATTTTTTTTTTAAATGCGATTGATTTTAAATAGATGAGATCTCTGTTTTAAAACCTAGGTGCATTAAATACATAGACATCATCAGGATACCGGGTAAAAACTGCCAAAAGTAAAATACACACGTTTATAGGTAAACGTTTTTTTTTTTTTTTTTTTTGAAGTCAGTATATGTCGTCAACTTAGGCTAATTTCTATTTTATTCAACAAAAGAAAATGTCACAAATTACATTATTATTGTAAATTACAAATTCATATACAAACAAAAAGTTTTGGAGGAGATATTTATAAGTTTTTGAAAAAGTTATTTAATTTTATAAAAGCAAAATAAGTATTTCTACAACAATGTCAGAGTTTACGATGTAGCGTCGGCTTCAATATCATTAAGTAGCTGACAACACGGCGACAATTGTAGCAAACGGAATTTGTTTTCATTTGTCTTCTATTTCTTTAACTCATGTATAATAATTTTTACTTATACGACTTTATTTAAATAAAGAGTCAACAATATGGATAATGCTGTACATGTCTGTATAAATAAAATCACCGTGGTGAAGGGTATAGAAGATTCGGCACGGCCGAATATAGCACTTTTACTTGTTTTTAATATTTTCAACTCTTTGTTATAAGAGTATTGGAAAAAAAATTCCTTACTCTTCTAAAGATTATTTAAGCATATGAGTAAACGTTTTTTTTTTTTGTTTAAGCAAACGTTCACTTCAAATTGGCCACGTGTTTTATGGTTGGCTGTGGATCAAAATGGCATACATCTTTTAGAACACCGTTCTCGCAATATACTCTGCAGTCATGACTACGAATCAATTATATCATACTCTCCAAATATGAATTCATTAATGATATTCACTGGAAGTGAGAAAAAACAATCAAAAGTTATTTTGAGCACATCACAGGTAAGATTGAAATACTAAATTTTATAAATTTCTATGCAAGTTTCTTTGTTTATTTGTTTGTTTGATTGTACGTCACGGCTAAACTGATTCTAATGAAATTTTAAACATATATAGAAGATAGAATATGCTATGTATGTTTTCAAAATAGGATCCAGAAGGCAGAAAGGGCGATTTATGCAACAGGCAATGTCTGGTTTTACGACTTGATGTGTGGAATACAACTCAGAGGGTAAAACCGTGAAAAACGGTACAATTTTTAAACTGAACCAATTTAATTGAAATATAAAACAAAAGTTTATTCTAATATACCAGGTTCAATAGATAATGTCTGTTTTTAAAACTTTTACCAGTGGCAACAATAGAAAGATTATACGGGTAAACCAATTTCAGTGAAATTGTGTACGTATTTCTGGCTGTGTCTGTTTTCAAAACTAACAGCGCCAGAGTGGAAAATAATTACTTAAACATGACACAGTGGTTGGAAAACAATTTATTTTGTACAAAATTCGGTGTCTTATGAACCACTGATGATATCTTAATGAACTTTTACAGAGGTAAAGCAGAGGTGTTCTTGAGTGGAGCTACGAAAGGGCTCCCTAGGGTAAAGGGGGGCTTCTGCGTAAGTCCCCAAAGTTGGGTACCTCGGGTATATAATTTTTTGGAAATGTCATAAAAAGTTTAGTTTGAAATCAAATGTTAAGATTTTTTAAATTTAAGTAGACCTTGAAAATATATAAAAAATGTGCTAACAGGTGCAGGTTATCTCTTTTAGTTTGGGAAAATTTTTTGTTTTTAATTTTGACCGACCTTAACTTAGTATTTTTGGCGTGGTGTACTCACTAACGATCTGATTATTATTTTAAGACATTGGCTATATTCTTGATAAAATTTAGAATTTTTTTTTTCATAATTTATTTATTGTATCTTCAATATTTTTTGAACTAACAATAATTACTCGTATCTTAAGTCTAAAATAAAATATTTTTTTTAAGTCCAGCCAGTGCTAGACAAAAATAATGTTTCTTTCACGGATTTTGAAATTATTTGCGGGTCATCCCTCTAATGTACGGCCAAGAAAAGCAGTATCTCTTCTTTTTAGTCGAATGTAACCAGGTTCATTCAGTATGTTACGCGCCAAAGGGTTTGGATGAGATTCAAGCCTCTTTAGATATGTGATTGCATGTTTCGCTATTTCTGCTTTAACTGATGGCATGTTTTGGTCTTAGTGGATGTTCGAATTTTTTATATACCAGGGAGCAGATGTAATAGTACGTAAAATCTTATTTTGGCGCCTTTGAATTTTTTCTACATTGCTAGCTGAGGCAGTGCCCCATAACTGAATCCCATAACACCAAATTGGTTTGAGGACCGACTTGTACAGTAGAAGTTTACAATCTAAGCTCAGGGTGGAGTTTCTGCCAATAAGCCAATTTAGTTGTACTGCTTTTAGTTTCATTTGTGTTAACTTGAAATCAATGTGGCTTTTCCAAGTAAGGCGACGGTCAAGATGTATACTCAGGTATTTAACGTCTGAAATCTGTGGTATCATTTGGTTATTTTTGCGAATAGGAGGGCATGAGTCCCTACGCAGTGTGAAAGTTATGTGAGTGCATTTTTGTTCATTCACTTTTATTCTCCATTTTTCTATCCATTTTTCCAAATTGAGTATGTGGTCTTGTAAAGGTTGTGATGCTTCTTGGGCACTTTCATGAATACTTAAAGAAGCTGTGTCATCTGCAAAAGTTGATGTGTGGACTAGGGTGCTAATTGGCATATCTGATGTGTACATTAAATAAAATTGGTCCCAAAATACTACCTTGGGGAAATCCGGCTTCAATGAGCTGTGGCGAGCTCAAAAAGTCACCTTCTTTTAGTAAAAACTTGCGATTAGTTAAATAATCTTTTAAAAGCTTATACAAGTTATCGGGCAAGTTCAGCTTTAGCTTAAATAATAGGCCTTCGTGCCAAACCTTATCGAATGCTTGAGCAACGTCGATAAAGAGCGCAGAACAGTATTTTTTTTCTTCAAACTCGTTATAATTACATTTACTAATCTGTGTGTTTGTTGGATCGTACTATGTTGTTTTCTGAAGCCGAATTGGTGGTTCGGAATGCATCCTTTCGCGCTAAGTATTGGATTCAGCTTAGTTATTAATATTCTCTCAAATAACTTTGACACGTTTGATAAAAGGCTTATAGGTCTGTATGATTCTACTTTTGTGTGGTCTTTTCCTGGTTTAGGAATCATAGTTATCAAAGAGACCTTCCACTCTGTGGGAAAGTACTCAAGACGTAAGATGGCATTAAAAACAAAAAGGATAATTCTGCGACCTATACGGGGCAACTCAACTAACATCTTGTTACTTGTTTTATCAACGCCAGGGGCTTTTTTGGTGTTTAAATCTGCTATTGCCCTTTCAATATCACTAAATTCAAATCTTAGGGGTACTACGGCACTAGTCTCTACTGATGGCAACTCAGCTATATCAGTACATACATTTGGGGTGAAAATCTTCTTCAAATGTCCAATAAACAAATTGCCTTTTTCGGTATCATTCCTTGCCCAGTCGCCACAAGAAGTTCGCAAGGGAGGCTTACGTACGACCGGTCTTTTAAGGTTCCTACATGCACGCCATAATGAATAATCTGATTGTGCAGTTGCGTCGAGGTCTTCCAAGTGTTTTTTCAGAGATGCTACTCTTCGAGATTCTAGCAGCTGTCTTAGCCGTTTCGTGCAATCTTTAAGTCTAGATTTTAGTTGAGGAGATCTGTGTGCTTGCCACTCTCTTCTAATTTTTCTTTTTTCAGCCAAGAGCCGCTCGATATCTACAAAATAAATTTGATTGTATCTAGCTGGTTGTCTGGTTTCTGTCGCATGTTGGGCAGCTGATTTAAGGTTTTGATCAAAATAAATTAGACTCTGGTCCACATCTTCTGGTGTTCTTAGCGGTATGTTTTCCGAACAATGAGTACTGAGATACTTTCTATATTTCAACCAATTAATGCTTGTGCAAGTTGTTGGCGACACGATATTTTGCTGATTCCATATATAGACAATAGTGGGTGAATGATCTGAGGATAATTCGAGTGACGCTTCAACCTTAATCATTTCTCTCGAAATACCTTTAGTCACGCCAAAATCAATAACATCAGGTATTTTTTGTCGATCAGTAGGCCAATAGGTGGGTTGTCCACTTGATATCACATTCAGACGCATTTTTGAAATTGTATCAAACAAAACACGACCTTTTGGAGTTATTAGGCGTGATCCCCAAAACGTATGTTAAGCTTTGTAGGCGCCTGATGCTATGAAACAGGGACCTAGTGATTTTTGAAAGTCGTTATATTGACTCTCTGATATTTGAAATCTAGGAGGTGAATAAATCGAAGAAATAACAAAGTTTTGATGATATTCTTCAATACAGATGTTTGTTGCTTGAAGGTAGTCCTCACAAAAATCACACAGTAAATGATGTTTAATTCGAGCCCTTATTAGTATTGCTGAACCACCACACGCTCTGCCACGGGGGTCTTTAGTGTCATATAATATATAGCCATTGATTTTAAAAAAGCTATTTGTTGTTAAATGAGTCTCTGAAACCATCATGACATCAATTTGTTGGTTCTTCAAGAAGTACTCGAGTTCATTTTTGTGTTGGCGTAAGCCGTTTGCGTTCCAGAAACATATTTTTAAATAGTTCATGGTTTGTTAAGTACCGCCTGCAATATCATTAATTGCATGCGTACCATTTCTTGCATTATGCTGCTCATAGAGCTCATAAAACTGTTTTACGAATGCACTAATGTCTCGATACTTGCTTCGAGACGATTGTAGTTACCAGATGGTGTTTGTTCTTTAGCTTCTGGATGCATATTTGGGGTAGAATTGGTTGTAGGTGTCGCTTTGTGTGCTAAAACATGATTGGATTTTAACATATCCGCGTATGAAACATGTTTGGTTGTGGGTTGACCTAACTGAGGGTAATGAGCATTTGATTGGTATTGTGGCTGCCTAGCAGGAGTATTTAATTTCTGAGTTGACTTCCTTACCTCAGAAAAAACTGGACAGCCTCTGTAGTTAGCAGTGTGATTTCCACCGCAATTGCTACATTTTTTAGCCTTCGAGTCATCCTTTGGTTTGTCGCATTGGGCGGAACAATAAAGCTCTCCACACACAACGCAAACCGGAGGCAACTTGCAGTAAGCCCTTGTATGGCCGTATTCTTGGCAATTTAAACACTGAACTGGTCCTGACCGCTTATGTGGTTCCTCTACACTTATCCTGCGGTGTAACAGATATTTTATATTATAAATGGGATGCGTTTCGTTCTTCTTTAATCTAATATCCCCAGGTTCCAGTTCAACGCGAAATAGAGGTTGAGGGACACGCTCTCGATTTCTGAGATTGTCAACACTTTTAACCTTAAATCCTGCTTTTTGGAGGCCAGCTTTTATTTCCACTGGATTAACATATTAGTCTACACCTTTGATGACTACCTGTAGGCCTTTGCTACTCTTCAGCTGATAGGTATAAAAGTTCTTATTGCAGCTTTCAAACTCCTTACGCTTTACGATAATTACTTTCATCTATAAAATGAATTTTAGTTTCATCAATGTTACCACGCTTGATTGGAATTACATAGAATGAATTTTCGCCGATAACTGAAATTAACTTATTTATTAATTCATTCGAATTTTTTTTCCCTTAAAAAAATTGGTGGTGGTTTAAACGACTTGGGTGCCGTTTTTTATTCACTTGTTTCACTATTTAAAATAGCAAAACGATTTTGGGAACTTATTCCGTTAGCCTCCTTGTCTTTAAGTACTTTGGACATTGGTGCAATCTGCGAAGATTTAGGGCTTCGACCTCTTTTCAATACAGTTATATATCTGTCCATTCCCACTTGCGTCTTAGGTTTTTCTGCACTATCCATATTACTGTTGGTAACACTGTGTTCAGAAGACGACTTGTTTGTAATTATATTATTGACATCGCTTAGCAAAAGCGACGAACAAGATTGGGCACGTATAACTGGCGTAGAATTAACACACAAATTATTTTCAGTTTTTTTGTTTTTATTTAATTCAACATTGTCAACATTTTTGTTGCTTAAATTAAAGAGGCTCATTAGCCCTTATTGTTTTTTTTTTTATTTTTTAAGTAGCAATTCAATATGCCGTTGTAAAAAATAAAGAGGAAGAAAGAAAAAAAATTACAGACATCTTTGTTGTTGTATTAAAACAGGTTTGTTTTTTTGATTTTGTTTGAAATTATTCATTTTTTTGTTTTTTGTTAATGCGAGCTAAAAAAAATCGCGTCCGCACTTATCAACGCCAAAAACAAAACTGAATTTTTTTTTTTGTTGAAACTAATTTATTCTAATAGTGCTTTTCGTTAAAAAGTTATAAGCCTCTGAATTGGGAAAATGTAAAAAATACCGGTTTTTTCAGGATTGTCCCCAAAAAGGTGATATGATTTTTTTTACTTATATAATTTAAATTTACTTCGGCACTATTAAATTTTTCCAACTATTTAAAAGACAAACTAAAGCAAATGCGAATAAATGAAAAATCAGGTCAAATATTTTAACGGTTCCTTCTCCAGCCCTATTCGAATTTTAAAACCAAACTTATAAATTATTGTAAAATTCCTCGGAGTGCAAAGCACCGATTTAAAAACCGTAAACGGATTTTAAAAGTCACAATTATTGGCTACATACTCCAAAAAGGATTTGACAGCCCCGTGATTAATAAAGACAGGGTAGCCACTTTTATAAAAAAATCTAATTTTTTGGGACATTTTTTGCCCGTTCTGGGAATTTATATCTTAAAATAAAAAATTTCAAATTGTATTTTCCCATTTGATTAAAAGCTCATTTATCTATATAATTTCAAAATTTAGTAGGAATATCTCGATCCGTTTAGATTTTGTTTCAATTCAAATTCGTTATTTAATTTGTCAAAAAACCGCCTTCATGTGATTTTTTCAGTTTTTGAGGTAAATATCATTTAAAAAATTGAGCGCGAAAAAAATTATTACAATATTGTTAATCTAGAGGCCAAAAGCTTTCCTCTGATATCACTTACTTGTATATCGACCATGATTTTTTTTCTCATTAAAATTAAAAATGTGTATAAACACACAAAAAGTATAAACGCCCTTATTAAGTTTGGCACAAAATGTGTTTATACACATTTTTAATTCTTACATACAAAATGCTTTACTCCTGCAAAATTTCATTTATATACCGAATGGTTCATAAGATACCGAATTATGTTCAAAATAAATCGTTTTTCAAACACTGTGCGTAATGAACTTCAGTTTTAAACGTAATACCAAATCGTTTAATTAATTTGTAAATTCTTAAAGAAGAAGATCGATGGCATTTTCTCCAGTTATAAAATTGGCTTATTCTGAATCAGGATATAATGTTGCCAATAGTAACTTATTTGCTAACTTTTTGCTTCAACATATTTTGATGCTGAGTACTGCAACAAACGTAAGTATCCATATCCGCTGTTAGCCCATGAAATAATTTCGTTTCCGCCTATTGGTACTGACGATGTTTTAAAAGAGTTAAAATCGTTCGTATATCATGGACCTCATGTACTTCCTAGGAATATATTAATTAATTGTGCTAAAAGCTTATCAGCTCCATTAGCAACTTTGTAGAATATTTTCCTAAAACATGGATATATTCCTAAATTTTGGAGAGAATCATATTCAATTTAATTTTTTAATGCTGGTAGCAAATCCCACATTTCATATTACAGAGGAATTGCAAAGCTAAGCACAATACCAAAGCTCTTCGAAAAACTCATATTAGATTACTTATGCCATTACACATCCTCAGTTTAGTCGCCTTATCAACATGGTTTCCGTAAAAGCAGTTCAACTATTGGCAACTTATTGTATATTACTACAATAATCAATCAGGGTTTCGTCAAAGGTTAGCAAACTGATGCTGTTTAAGGCCAAACTATAATGTGCAAAAGCTGGCTTAAGCTAATGTCAAAAAATGAACGACAAGTCTGCCAAATCCTTAAGCAACTTATAGAAGACTTTTAGGTGGCTACAATGTGCTTACATGAATCTAAAAACTATTATGACAGTTGCACCTTTTTTTTTATTGTACTTTTGCAAAATAATATTTTTTTTCTGAATAAATGAAATTTGTTAACAAAAAGGTGTTAAATAAACATATTTTATATACTTAGTACCATTCAAATACAAATTATAATTATTCTTAATAGATTTTCCTGTTTGTGTAATTTTGGCGAAAATTGGCCAAAAGTACTAAAAAATACAACTCATAAACAATAAAATGCTTTTTAATTACGATTATAATACAACGCGTACCTTTTTTCTTGTAGAAACTTTTTTTTATCATTTTATATTAAATTTAGAAATAATTTGTTCACTTCCTGTCTCCATTGCAATTTGTTTCTGTACATACTTATGTATAACACAAAGCACAAACAGTTGTTTCCGTACGGAATGTGCGGTCGGGTCCGTACTTTGCTTAAGCAAATTTAATTCGACGAAAATTAACGAAAAGATTGGTTAAGTACATTATAGTTTGTAACATATGATTTATATGTAATGGCACAGTTGCTTAAGTTGGCATATTATAGTTTGCCTTTCAACAGACTTCAGTAAAGCATTCGACAATTAATCATAAACTTCTTTTGCATAAATTGCATAGTCAAACCCAGTTCACTACGAATACCCTTCAATAGATTTCATCATACCTGTTCGAGCGGAAAAACGTGTTCTTTTTAAAAACAAAATATCAAGAGAGATATTTTAGTTTTATCTGGAGTACCCTAAGGAAGTCATCTTTAGCCAATTTTATTTCCCCTTTTTATTTATGATAAGCAGATGGTATCATAATTTTCTTCAGTTAGTATAATCTTACACAGTTTCAGTCTGTCTTGAATAGCTTTCAAAGATGGTGCAATATAAACTTAAATGTAATTAAACCTAGTTCTTGGGAAACCATCAGTTGCAATTAGTAAATAACTTTTTAGATTTAGGAAATTTAATAGACTCCAAATTAACTTTCATGTGGGCTACAGAGTTCACCGATCCGTAAATAACAAGTTGTACACATACATCCTTTTTAAGACCAATTTTAGAATATGGTTTAATAATATGGCACTCATAATATAATGTGCACAGTAGCCATGGTAAATGGGTTTAGAAACAATTTCTAATTTTCTGTCGTATATCTTTGACATATATTTATACTTGTTTGAAAAATACTTTATTGAATAATATTAAATGTGCATTGAAATTTTAATAATTTAATGGAGTAAATTTTCGCAATAAACTTTTAGTGCTTACCATACTTTTGTACAAGACACAAGTTGTTATTATTTATAATTTAAAGAGAGTTCCAATAGGTTATGGGCTCATCACCCTTTGTGATGAATTAAAAAAAAAGAACTGATAAAATGGAGACTAAAGCAGTATTTCAACTTATCAATAATGTAAACTATTTTACGTGGAAGTTCAAGATGCATATGTATCTCATACAAATGGATCTGTAGGATGTATTGAAAAGCCGACTCCAGAAGTACAAAATGAAGAATTTCGAAAGAAAAATCAAAAAGCAATAGCCTCAATCGCTATGTGTGTGGAAAGTTCTCAAATACATTTTATAAGAAATATCGGGTCAGCAAAAGAAATGTGGTTGAAATTGCAGAAAGCTCATGAACGTAAAACTATGACTTCAAAATTGCATTTGCTGCGTAAATTATATGACAAACGTATGTCTGAAGGTGAAAATATACAACAACACTTGGATTGCCTGAACGTAATGCGAGCTCAATTATTGGATCGTGGTGAGGAAATTAAGGACAGTTCTATGGTAGCTATAATGCTAAATAGTTTGCCAAGAACTTATTCTGCCTTGGTGACTTCCATTGAAGGGCAACCAGAAGAATCCATTTCTTTAGAATATGTAATGGAAAAGTTATTGTGTGAATTTGAAAGACGTGGTGAAGGTGATGGTATTGAAGGTGAGAATAATAGTGCTTTGAAAGGTCAGCAATTTAAAAAGAAGAAGCCAAGTAAGTGTTTTCATTGTAATAAATTGGGACACGTGAAAAAGGATTGTTTCAAGAAACAGAATGCATCGATTTCAGAAAGTTTTCATAAAAATGGTGAAGTGTGTTTGCATGTTGCTAATGGTCGTGGATGGGTTATTGATTCAGTTGCATCAATACATATGACTAGTAATCGAAAGTTTTTCAGCAGTCTTGAAAAATCATTAAGTATAGTGTTTATAGCTGCTGGCAAGTCTTTGGATGCAGTGTTCATTAGAAATGGGTATATAAATGGTAAACATAATAAAATATTTCTTCAAAATTTTCTTTACGTTCCTGACCCAAATGGAAGGCTTTTATCTGTGAAAGAAATTGTTAGAAAAGGTTTTACAATAAATTTCAAAAACACAACATGTTTTATACAAAGTAGTAAAAATGAGATAATTGCAGAGGGTATTTTGAACGAGAATTTGTATATTTTATGCGAAAGAATGAGTAATGAAGCCTATGTGTCACAATGTTGTTCTCCATGTGTTCATCTATGGCATTGTCGATTGGGTCATCGAAATATTGTTGATATAAAGAAATTACTATGCAAAGTCAAAATTATCAAGAACCGCTTTTTAAATCGTTCTAAAGAAGTCTTAAATATTGTACATTCTGATGTTTGTGGACCATTCCAAATTAAATCCCAAAGCGGTAAGAAGTACTTCTTATCATTGTAGATGATTATTCTACATATACAAAAATATATGCTCTAGAAAGAAAGGACGAAGTGCTTTCAAAATTCAAAGAATTTGTTAAAGAAGTAGAAAATTTTACGAATAAGAAAATTAAGATATTGCGATGCGATAATGGGGGTGAATATATTAATCACAAGATGAAATCATTCTTAAAGACGTCTGATATTATTTTACAAAGAACTGTACCTTATTGCCCAGAACAAAATGGCGTAGCTGAACGGAAGAATCGAACGTTAATTGAAATGGTACGTGCTATGCTAAATGGGGCAAATCTTCAAAAGAACTTGTGGGCTGAATGTGTAATCGGTTGCCTACATCTGATTTTAAAGGTAATTATATTTCAATTGATATATGTAAAAACGAAATAAATTTGAAGAAAAAGGATATTGTCAAAACCAGCGTAATGTCCAAGCGAAAACAGGATGTTCAGGAAGAAGTTTTACAACAGGGGGAAGATAATAATAACAATGAGCAGGTTAAGTTACGTCGTTCTGAACAATTAAAATCTAAACAGTATAGAATTGGTCTCATGAACTGAATGAGTTATTTCTAGTGAAAACTTCTGGTAGTATCAATAATATTCCACCAGAGTCGTGGGATGAGGGTTCTGAGGTTCTGAGCGTGAACGTTGGATGAATGCCGTTTATGAAGAATACCAATCTCTTTTGCAGAACAAAACGTGGGTATTAACTAACTTACCTGAAGGAAAGAAAATAGTTGGATGCAAATGGGTTTTTCAAATTAAAAGTGATAGTTTTAATAAACCAAAGTATAATGCTCGCTTAGTAGCTAAGGGTTACACTCAAACATTTAAGGAAGCTTACGATGAAATATTTGCGCCAGTAGGTAAATTTGTGACACATTATTTGCGAACATTATTAGCTATAAGTGCTGTCAAAAAATATGTGGTGAAGCACTTTGCCGTAAAATCAGCATTTTTAAATGGAAATATAAAAGAAGAAATTTATATGGAGCAACCTCATGGATTTATTCAGAAAGGAAAAGAAAACTTAGTTTGTAGATTACAAAAATCAATATATGGTTTAAAACAAGCTGCTAGATCTTGGTCTGATGCATTAGCTGATGTAATGAATAAAGTTGGATTTAACAGAAGTAAAGCAGATACTTGTTTGTATATACAGCAAATTAATAAAGAAGTTGTGTACGCAGTTATTTATGTTGATGACATATTGATTTGTAGCAGTAATGAAGATTTGATTACAGATATCTATTAAGAATTCAACAAATATTTTGAAATTAAAGATTTGGGAATCGATTCATCTTATTTAGGAGTTGAAGTAGAGAAAAATTGTGAGGGAGATTTTTTACTACACATGAAAGAGAAAAATAATAAGCATATACAGGAAAGCAATTTGGAAGATGTAAGGCCGAGTTATATACCAATAGATCCAGAATATATTAAAATAGTAAAAGAGGAAAACTTACTACCAAATAATAAGAAGTACAGAACAATAATTGGAATGTTACTACATATTTCTATTACATCAAGACTGGATATAGCTGCTGCGTTTTCTATATTATGTAGAAGAGTAGAAAATCCTCGAAAATGTGATTGGGAAGCAGCAAAGAGTGTTGTTCGCTATCTTCAAACAACGATAAATTCCAAACTTATTTTAAGAGCCAATTCTAACTTAAATATTGAATGTTTTACAGATGCAAATTAGGCAGGTGACGGAGATCGCAAATCAACTAGTGGTTATGTATTTTTATTAGGTTGCAACATAATATCATGGTCCTCAAAGAAGCAATTAACTATAGCTTTATCTTCGACTGAAGCCGAATTTATTGCTGCTTCTTATTCCGGTCAAGAACTTTTATGGTTGCTGCAATTAATGCATGATATGAATATATCGACGAGGAAATCCATTACAATGTACGAAGACAATCAAAGTTGTTGTTCAAGCTTGAATTATTGCTATAGGCATTCCCATCCTTGGATTTGAATTTGGAACGGTATTATCACTGGGATAATGCACTATAACATCTTGGGGGCACTGTAATCTTCAAGTGGTGTAATTTAAGTTTTTTTTTTGGTTTTTTTTAGAGGTCATTGGTTTGTCGAATCGTGGCCTGATAACTAGTTAAGAAATTTTTTTTTATACCAAATTATATTTTTTTTAAGTTTCAAGATTCTTTTGTTAAATACGAACGTGAAATAAATCTTCACCTAATTGAATCAGGAAAGTGCTTTTATTTTGGACTTCAACCCATTGAGATATATTTACTTAGATTCTGACATCTTTTCTTCTTTTCCATCATCCGCGAAGTTAATAAGCGTTTGGCAAATTAAAGGCGGTCGGTTCCACAGGAGAATAACTACACTTGGTGCTATACATTTTGGTCCTTCGAACCGGATATACTGATTGGTGGAACAAAGGTGTTTTAGTTCGAGAAGGAAAAAGTGATGTTTTTTCCATTTGCTTTTTAATTTGATTTGTACATATTCTTGTAACATTGCCTCTGTTACATTTAATATGTTATCAGAAAAATTGTTTTTTAGCAGTGCCAAAATAAAGAGCTTTGCACTGTAAAGCAAAAGTTACTTTTTATAGCTTGGTTCGGGAAAATACTATCGACTGATCCCAGTATTTTTTACCAGTATTAGTTAAGTCACGAACCAACGTTAGATACAGCACTGTGTTTTTTGGTTTGATAACTCTGCTTTTTCGCCATATGACCTCATTTTCGTCTTTTTTAATATCAGCTGGTTTTTTGTTGACATTTCATTTTTTTTTAATATTTATAATTTTGTGAAACTTTAATTGAATTGTTTTGAAAAACCGAAAATAAAGATTTAATTAAACGCTTACATAAATATGTACACATGTATGGTTTAATAGAGTTTAAACCGAATAAATAAAGTAGTGTGATGAAAGTTTGGAAAAACTAAACGAACAGAAGTTAACAATATATGTACATACCTCTTCATTTAGGAGCTTGGAATCAAAATTTTTGTGCACAACACGGAAATAACAAAGCAATTGTTCTTAATTGTAAAATTTATTATAAGGAAACATAATTTCAGCTATGATTCTATATAGAGTCTGAACTGATAATACATAAGAATGAAATCCGGAAGAGTAGCAGTATTGTTTTGTATTATTGGTGCTAAACTGGTATTATTGGAGATAAATTAAAAGAGCTACCACATACCTTCGAATGGGAATCAAGGTAACTAAAAAAGATTAAAACATATTTGATATCTTTGGCATTACAAAACCTACAATAATTATACCTAACAAAAAAAAACCCTAAAAGGGGGTTAATAGGCAAAACCAACACACAAAATAATTCGTTTATTCAATTTGTAAAACTTTCTATTGAAATCTAATTCGCATTAAATACCTATGTGCATATGTATGTATATTAGGTTTTTTACTAAACTAAATTATTAATGTAGTCCTGGTTTACACAAAGAATTCTTAAGATAAATTATCTTTAACGTTTAGTTGATAATTATTAAACAACATACATATATAAAAGAAAATATTTTGCTAATTTTTCTTTTTTCAAATATTTATAATCCTTTTATTACATCAAAGAGAAAGAGTTTTTTTTTTTTTTATTTCCATCACATCGAAAATAAGAAATTTTTAACATTTATAGCGTGTAAATGGCACGTTGATTCCATTGTATTTTTATTGTGTTTAGTTCCTGTAATAAACTCGGCTTTGGAAATAATAATAGAGTTTATTATAATTAAATTATTTATTTAGGATTTAAAGGTTTACGTTGAAATTCATTTAGTGTGGCTGGTGTAGTTTGTACACATTTTCGGGTGTCGTAACTTGCTTCGATTTTTCCTTGATTAGTATTTTGTCATTTTGAACTTCGATAAATCTGCTGAGTATTCTTAACATAATGGCAAAATCACGTAAGCTCGTTATATTTGAAAAAACTGCAGAATTATTTTTGGATTTCGAGAAGGAATACCTTGATTTGCCACAGGAAACGATTAGCTCTTACCTAGTGGATATTCAAAAGGAAGAGTTTAAAACATTGTGGGATAAGGTTAAAAATGCCTTTGAAGATTTTTCTACAAAAAACACTGAAGAAGATTCGGAGGAAGACTGTGAGAGCGCAAAACAACTTTTTAGAGAATGTAGGACTGCATACGTTTCATGCGCTGCTCAAATGGGTGAGTTGTCGGACTCATTTGCGAACAGACCTGGACTATCGTCAACACAATGTGGCAGAAATTCAGGAGACTCTGGTAGTAGCCAGAGACACAATTTAAAGCTGCCACCCTGCACCACTGAGATTTTTAAGGGCGATTACCAGTCATGGCCATCTTTTCGAGACATGTTCCAAGCTGTTTACATTGATGGAGCAGATTTAACAGGTGTTGAACGTCTTTTTTATTTACGTCAATTTACTGAAGGTGATGCTTTGGTAATAGTGAAAGAGTCTCCGTTGACAAATGATGGTTTTCAGAATGCCTGGATTAATTTAAAAGACAGGTATGCATTTCTTCTCTTAAGGTTTATAATATTGACATATCTGGTTGGGACCCTATTTTTGTTTATGCGTGTTTGACAAAACTGCCCTTTGATACTTTGTCGTTATGGGAACAATCGGTACAAAACAAAATGGAAATATCTCGGTGGAAAGAACTCGACGATTTCCTAACGAATCGATTTCAATCCTTAGAAACTATTTCAAACATTCGTGGTATTGGAAAGTCGCAGGCTGATGGGAAATCTGGGAAAGAAAATTTAGCTAAGGATCGGAACTCTGTTGTAAGAGTCTACCAAACTAAGCTTTCTGGAAAGCCTTGTCCGGTTTGCTCTAATAGTCATGCGTTGAAAGAATGTCAAAAGTTTTTAAATAAGGATCAGGCTGGAAGGTTTTTAATAGTTAAGACCCGTAACTTGTGCATTAACTGTTTGAGAGACGGTCACAAAGTTAGCAACTGTAAAAGCAATTTTAGTTGCGCAAAGTGCCATCTTAAGCATCATACATTGCTTAATAAAGAACCCATTACTATTGCAACAAGTAGTAATCTTGATATGGAACCAGCTCCTAGTGCTTCGAATCTGAATACAGAGTCACAAAGTATGACAATACAGAATTGTTTCGTTACCACTTTAAGACAGATTCTCCTGGCAACTGCTGTTGTTCATGTTGTCTGTCGAGGGGAGATTTTCGATGTCAGGGCTCTCATTGATCCAGCCTCTCAGCCGACTTTTATATGTGAAAAGTTGCAAAGAAAATTAGGTTTGAATTCAAATATTTCTGCTCTTAATTGTGCTCCGGCTGGTTCATCTCGCAGGGAATGCATGTTTGAATTAGCATCACGTCTCGATAGCGGTTTCAGGTTAAAAATGTCAGGTTTGGTACTTCCTCGGTTAACTGGAAATTTGCCGAATAGGACAGTAAATGTTTCTGACTTAGATTCGTCGTTAGATATTCGTTTGGCCGATCCCAATTTTGCAAAAAGTGGACCAATTGACATTTCGATAGATGGTGATTATTACCCTGAAATAATGTTAAGCGGTTCCAAACATAATGTCTTTGGACATTTAATGGCTCAGAAAAGTGTTTTTGGTTGGGTGTTAACTGGTCCTTTAGAAGATAACCTACCTAGGCCTTCTTCAACTATAGTATCATGCTATACAGAAGTAAGCCTGGATAAACAGATAGAAAAATTTTGGAAATTGGAAGAACCTCCACAAGTGCCTAGAGTTACTCCAGAAGATGAATATTGTGAACAAATTTTTAGAAAAACGACAAAAAGAAACAGTGATGGACGATATATAGTCTCCCTACCTTTCAAGCCTCAATATTTGAGCTAACATCATCTTGGGTCATCTCGCGAAAAGGCAAGTCGTCAGTTTTTAAGAAATGAGGCAACACTTCTTAAAAATCTGTAACTAAAGTCAACTTATGATGAAGTTTTAGCCGAATATGTAAAGCTGGGTCACATGAGAGAAGTTGATGTTAATACTACAAGTATATCGGAAGTCTATTACTTGCCTCACCATGCAGTCTACAAACCGGAAAGTACTTCCACTAAAGTCAGGGTTGTTTTCAATGTGTCAAGCAATACTTCTACAGGATTAAGTTTAAATGATGTTTTGTATACAGGTCCAGTATTACAAAATGATCTTATGCTACTGCTTGTAAAATGGAGGTTTTTTCGCTATGTTTTTAGTGGTGATATAGAGAAAATGTACCGACAGATATTATTGGATTCTAAACACACCAAGTTTCAGCGAATTGTGTTCCGTAGGGATCCTCAGGAGGACTTGAAGGATTACGAGTTGCAAACTGTAACCTTTGGTGTTAATTGCGCTCCCTTTCTGGCCATTAGGACCCTGCTTCAACTTGCTAGTGATGTTGAGGAGAAATGGCCCTTGGCTTCAAAAATTTTACGCGAAATGATGTATGTCGATGATGCATTGGCCGGAACACACGATGTGCAGTTGGCAGTGATGGCTCGTGACCAATTAATTTCTGCGTTGTCGTCTGCAGGATTTTCGATGAGAAAATGGGCTGCTAATGATGACAGGATTTTGACAGGGTTACCACCAGACCATTTATTAAGTGAACATTTTTTGAAAATTTATGATTTTAGTACTACAAAAATGTTAGGCGTAAGGTGGAATGGTAAACTTGATCATTTTTATTTTTCTACAACCCCAATTTCGTTAAAGGAAAATTATACCAAGCGAGAGGTTCTTTCTACTATAGCAAAACTTTTTGATCCTGCTGGATGGGTAGGTCCCATTGTTATTGTTGCCAAAATGCTGATGCAGCAAATATGGAGCGACAAAACCAGTTGGGATGATGTTTTGTCGGAAAGTAGTGGGTTGAAATGGCGACAATTCCTTAAGGATTATAATTTTATCAACGACATTAAGATTATACGATGGGTTGGTTTTAAACCATCTGTTAATTTGGAAATTCACGGGTTTGCAGACGCCTCGGAAAAGGCATATGGTGCATGCGTCTACGTACGTATAAAAGATGAAAATGGTTTTGTACAAACCCAATTGTTGTTGGCAAAATCAAAGGTAGCTCCCTTGAAAACAGTATCTTTACGTAGATTAGAACTTTGTGCTGCATTATTATTAGCTGATTTATTGGGCACGATCAGAAATGACTTGAAGGACCTAACAATAAACTTTACACATGGACTGACTCTATGCTTGTCTTAGCGTGGCTACAAAAACCACCAAGTTCGTGGACGACTTTCGTTGCTAATCGAGTATCAAAGATAATTGAGCTAACGGGAAAAACTGTTGGAGACATGTAGCTTCTAACGAGAATCCAGCAGATTTACTAAGTAGAGAAATTTACTAAGTAGTAGAAATCGACCACAGGAATTAGTGGAAAATCGACTTTGGTGGTATGGCCCAAGTTTTCTTTCCTCTGATTCAGTGTGTTGGGATATTCCAACTGATGAAAGTTTTGAGACAATAGAAGAAAACCGTTCTCACAAGGTATTTTTCACGTACTTTGAATCACATTGTGATTTGTTGACCAGTTTTTTTTCTTACACTAGGGCTCTACGTGTTATGGCTTGGGTAATGAGAGGAATTCGCGTATTACGAAAGATGAGTGCAACACAACATAACTCGGTAGAGATTACTTCGAAAGAACTGCACGCTGTCAAAGAGAGATTTATAATTGTAGCACAAAAAGTGGGATTTGGTGACGAGTACTATAAACTTTCGTGTAGAACAGCCATTATAGGAAGTAAATTAGCGAACTTAAATCCCTTTTTGGACAACAATGGTATAATGAGAGTAGGAGGACGATTAGCTCATGCTCCAAATTTGATATACAATGAAATATTTCCGATAATATTGCCTTCTAACTGTCGTTTTTCGGTGCTTCTAGTTGATTTTGTTCATAAGATAACATTGCATGGAGGCAATCAATTGATGTTGCGGATATTGCGAACTGATTTTTTTATTTTACATGCTAAGAACTTGGTGAAATCTATCATAGGTAGGTGTAAGGTCTGCACTATACAGAAAAAGGCTATTCGGCCGCTCTTCCCGCAAATCGCACTGTTATTTCACGCCCATTTACCACAGCGGGTGTAGACTTCGCAGGCCCTTATGATATTCGGAACTGGTAGAGCTTGTGTTATTACCAAAGGTTACGTTTGCTTGTTTGTTTGTTTTGCTACGAAGGAAATTCACTTAGAGCCAGTTAGTAATTTATCGACCACAGCCTTTTTAGCGGCTTTTTCTCGATTTGTTGCTCGTCGTGGCTTTCCGAGCGACATGTATTCTGACAATGGTACTAATTTTGAGGGGGCTTCTAAGACATTAAAAATCGAATTTCGAGAATTTTTGCGGAGCGCAGGCTCAGAATTTAACAGTAGTTATGGGCCCCAGGGAGTGAACTGGCATTTTAACCCGGCTAGTGCACCGCACATGGGAGGTCTTTGGGAGGCGGGTGTGAAAAGTTTTAAATACCACTTCCGAAGAATAGCAGGTAATTTGAAGTATACCTTTGAGGAATTTTCTACGTTGTTGGCACGAATTGAGTCGTGCTTAAATTCAAGACCTTTGTGTCCCTTAACGGACGATGCTGGGTGTGTGGATATTTTAACACCAGGGCATTTTTTGATTGGATGTCCGCTTTTGGCTCCACCTGATCCTGAAATTACAGAAGCTCCTCTGTCCATCACTAATCGTTGGCAGAGAGTTAAAGCTCTGAATCAACGATTATGTAACAGATGGAAAGAAGAATATTTAAAGGATCTGCAAAAGAGGAACAAATGGAAAGAATTAAAAAGTGAGTTAAAAGTTGGGGATATGGTCGTAGTTCGGGAGGAAAACCTACCAACGAATGAATGGTGTTTGGGTCGAGTTTTGAAAGTTCATATGGGTAGAGATGGTCATGTCAGAGTTGTTGAACTGAAGACACAGCGTGGAATTATTACGAGACCAATAGTGAAGCGCGTAATTCTTAACTGTTTTTTGTTTATTTGTATTTTTGTAGAATAATGGTCTCCCGCAAAAAGTATGTTGAAGGTAATCGTACCACAAAGAAAATGGTTTGCAGAGTATGTTTAAAGGATCACCCTTTGCGCTTTTGTGATCGCTTTTTGAAGGAGGCTCACAAGGAACGCATGCGATTGGTTATGTTCTATAAATATTGTGCTGGGTGTTTAAGCCATGATCATGTATGGCGCACATGCCAAAGTACTGGCAAATGTAAACGCTGTGGTGACATGCACCACACATTGTTGCTCAAACCAAGCCCAAGACCTCGTTCGTCAGGGCATGGCAAAGATGTGAAGCGCTTACGGGAAACTAACCGTTCAATTCGAAAAGGGCCTAGTTCGTCCCAAGATTCCACGAATAGACCTAGTTCGTCCAAGCGTAGAACAAGACAGGGACCTCGTGCGTCTCAAGCCAATGCTAAGGGACCTAGTTCGTCCAAAGGCGAGAAAACCGAGAGACCTAGTTCGTCTCGAGCGTTAGTTCCAGCTGGTCCGAGGGATTGCAAGAGAAATGCCTACTCAACTGAAAGTCATCTGTGTCCTGGTATCTCTTCAGGACCTCTTTATAAGCTTTCTGAAACCATTGTGCTAAGGCCTACAGCGATAATTAAAATAGTAGCAAAGGAAAGGTATATTTTGGAGAGAGCGGTAATTGATTCTAGTTCGGACTGCTCGATGATTGCAGAAAACGTTGTGAGGCGTTTGGAGGCTCAAACTGTGAAAGTAAGAAAAAATGTAATGTGCCACTTTCAGATTCGGGGCAATTTTGGGAACGCCACGACTATTGAGACTTTTGCACAGGTCAGAAATAGACACAACATGATTACTCCAAGAGAGTCTATTGATGTCAAAATAGTGGATGACTTCCCGGGAATGCAGTCCCACGCGTAACGTTGGGAGCTGATGTTTTTTCTAAAATCATCAGGAATGGTATTGCTGGCGGAGCTTTCGGCAAACCATTGGCTCAATTTTCAATTTTCGGATATCTCGTTTCTGGATCGTGGTCTAGATAGTCAATTGATCACAATTGGGAAACCGTACGAATTTCAACTGGTCTATAATTCATAATTGAAATAAACGGTTTTTAACCTTTTAGAATTCCTTTTTGTTTGTATCGCATTTTCTTTTTATTTTCTTTTAGTTTTTTTTTTTTGATAGATATACTTTGGTTGCAGTACTGCAACGCCGCCGGGATGTTCAAGCTTGAATTATTGCTATAGGCATTCCCATCCTTGGATTTGAATTTGGAACGGTATTATCACTGGGATAATGTACTATCACATCTTGGGGGCACTGTAATCTTCAAGTGGTGTAATTTAAGTTTTTTTTTGTTTTTTTTAGATGTAATTGGTTTGTCGAATCGTGGCCTGATAACTAGTTAAGAAATTTTTTTTATACCAAATTATATTTTTTTTAAGTTTCAAGATTCTTTTGTTAAATACTAACGTGAAATTAATCTTCACCTAATTGAATCAGGAAAGTGCTTTTATTTTGGACTTCAACCCATTGAGACATATTTACTTAGATTCTGACATCTTTTCTTCTTTTCCATCATCCGCAAAGTTAATAAGCGTTTGGCAAATTGAAGGCGGTCGGTTCCACAGGAGAATAACTACACTTGGTGCTATACAGTTGTATTAAAATGATCACCTCAACAAAATTCAGTGCGAGAACAAAGCATATAGATATAAAATTTCATCACATTAAAAACTTGCAAGAAGATGGAATAATCGACCTTAAATATTGTCCCTCAAAGCAACAATTGGCTGACTTCCTTACCAAACCTTTACCATTGCCAACATTTAGAAATCTTATAGCCAGAATATTTTGTTGAGAGGGAGTGTTAGATATCAACAAAATATATTCAATTTATATTAAACATATATACTTGTTTGAAAAATACTTTATTGAATAATATTAAATTTGCATTGAAATTTTAATAATTTAATGAAGTAAATTTTCTCAATAAACTTTTAGTGCTTTCCATACTTTTGTACAAGAAACAAGTTGTTATTATTTATAATTTAAAGAGATTTCCAAAAATAACATCTCTGAAGAATTTTATTTCTTGGTATACGTAATATTTCTGACATATTTCGGAATGATTTCGTGATATATATTTTAAATTGTTTTAATTCCCTTTAAAATGATTGTCTTTATAGTTTAACAAATAAAATAAATATTACATGTTATAATTTTTATAATTACCAAATATATTGGACCTAATTGAAGATAAAGAAATAAGGTTAAAGCTGTAAGTTATATATTTAACACATTTTTCTTACACAATAAATACAGTACATTTCAGATACCGGAGTTGAAAATATGGACAATGTGTCCAATATATAAGGGGAAATAAATAGATGATGTTGACGTGTGTTTTGGATCAACATAGGCGTAAATACTTTACTTTACTTTACAAATTAATATATATTTATTAATATATTTAATAAATACAATGCAAAAAGAAAAACACATTATTCACAGTGGCATTCTGAATAACACATTTCTGTAAGAAATCTAATCGATTTTTCTATTAGAATAACGCAACGAAAGTCTTACGGATATCTATAAGAAATAAATTGCTGTGCCGACTTATACCAAAGAATTCCCAAATCTTTACTTTAGATTTCTATCAGAAATATCGGCACGAAGCTCAAAACTTTCCCTGATAGTCGGTCAGACATCGTATCAACCACTTAATATATTTTTAGGTCAGAACTCTGACAGTATTCGTATACGATTTTGAGTTTTTTTGTAGGCGTTTCTTTAAGACATCTTATCGATGTCGGACAATTTTGTTGGCTGGGATAGTGATACAAAAAAGAATGAAGTAGAAGTACCTAGTAAGTTATAATATTTTTCTGCTAGGTGTTGTTAAGTACAACATAAATTTTTAAATTAGCAAAAGCCATCCAAAATCTTGAGGTACGGTTAAAAACGGGGTTTCGTACCTTTTGCAACTTTAAACCAGTAACTTAGTTGAATATCGACCGGTTTTAAGGAAATATTTAGTAATCAAAGCAACTGTTGGTAATACCGTAGTGGAAAAAATCCTTGCGTTTGGCCGGCTATGCAGGGAATCTTTAGTAAGAGTATCTGGTATTGGTCATATAATATACGAGAAAAACCTTGTGCTCTGCAAATATAGAAAGAAGAAATTGTAGCTTTAAGATTAGTATATATGATATTGTGGAAATTGTGCGTATTTCTCTAGGAAACACATCTCTTTGAAACTTTTCGTAATTTTTAAAATTTCTCAGTTTATTCGTTGAAAAGTGCGAACGAGATTGATTTTAAGCTTGCAATCAACAGAAAGCAAAAAAAAATTATTTGGGTGTAATTTTGTTTAAATTTAAAGAAGACAAGAAACAAAAACAAACAAAAACCTGTTTTAATATAGCAAAGTTATTTTACTCATTTTTACAACGTAATTATTGCTTTAGTAATAAAATAATACAAAGAGCATAAGCGCTCTTTAATGAGTATCTTTAACTTAATCAGTTTTGAGGTCCTATGCCCCTTATAGGAACGACGAGATATTATATCATGTTTCAGCACATTATATTCAGTACAATTTTCAAAAAATGTCGCTATTAACCTTCTTTAATAAAAACAATTATTTTATAAGCCTGTTTAAACAAAAATTCGTGTAAAAAATCATCCTTGTTGGAGCTGGACGCTTGTCAATTTCACCTTCTTTGAATCGAAATTTTTACTTTAGCCTATATGTTCTAAAATCCCAAAGTTGGGCTCTGGACGGAAGGAGTATACTGATATAAAAAGCTACATACAGTGAGGTGCACAAATGAGTACATGTTTGTACTTTGAGCACTTTTTTTTCATAAATATAGAAGTAATAAATCAAATCCAAAAATTTTTATTGTCGTTTATCTAGTACTTAATAAAATTATATAAAATTTGTAACAAAATGCATCAAGCAAAAAGAAAAAACCGAAAGAAACCAAAACAACTCTTATGTCCTCAATTTTGCACCTCTGCATTTTATGAAGAATTTGAAGAAAAAATGAGAAAGTAGCGTTATTTTTTAATATTTTTGCTTTTTATTAGTTTTTTTTTTTTAAGAAGACATAAGCTCGACATTGTTTAAATAGCGTGTGGTAAAAACATTGTGCAAATTTTCGAACAGAAATCAAATTAATACCTAACAATAAATAATGAAGAAACATTCAAAATCCACCGAGGAGAGCATCCGGGCCATAACTGAAAGAGATTGTTCTACCCGGGAAATTGCAAAAGAACTTAAAGTGAGCAAATCAGTGGCCAATGATAAGATTAATAAAAAGAGATTAGTTTTTAACACCAAAAGATGCTTCGTTATCAATCGGAAAACCCGTTAGTCGAAAGGCATGTAGAGCCTTTCGCGACATTGGTTGTATTGCAGCAGTAAAAAAACAAAAACCTGAATTGTCGGAAAAAATTGTAAAGGCACGGTTATAATTTGCCAAAGAGCACAAAACTCGGACTGTGGACGACTGGAAACGTGTGATCTAGTCAGACGAATTCAAATTCAACCGTTTCCAATCCGACAGTAAACAATATTGCTGGCGCCGCCCAGGTGAAAAAGTTCAAAGGCACCATATGAAGCAAACTGTGAAACACGGTGGAGGAAACGTCATGGTATGGGGCTGTTTTACGTGGTAGCACCTTGGACCACTGAAAAAATTGATAATATAATGAAGAAAGAAGACTATTTAAGGATTTTGCAGACTCATCTTCCCGATTTTGTAGATAAGAGCGCCTATCCTGCAGAAGAAGTAATATTTCAGGATGGTGATCCAAAACACACGTCCAAGAACTTGAAAGAATAGCTTGGGGAGCAAAATTTTGTCCCGACCTCAATCCGTTTGAGAATTTGTGGTCAATCGTGAAGAGACGTTTGGGACAGTACTAATCAGCCCGTACCACTTTGGAAAAGCTTTGGCAGCGGATCCAAAATGAATGGAAGAATATTCTAAAAGAAATTCTACAGAAATTGGTGGAGAGTATGGCAAATCGCGTAAATGATGTCTTAGAAAATAAAGGGCTTTGGACTAAGTATTAAAAATATTCTTAAATATGAGTAATACTATATTTATCACACATTTATCAGTTTGTTTTACTGATTTATGTTATGCTATGTTACCTACTATAAATTGATAAAAGCGTAATGTAAAATTTTGAAACAATTGGACAAGCCCTTTAATAATGGCTCAATTATTTCCAAATTATTTTTATTTATCCCCACTGTGCAATATTTAAAGTATTTAAATATAGGGATCTAACGGACTTAATTCGCAAACCCGTTTTGCAATCTTGGAGAGTGAAACAAGTAATCCCAATACATCACCGAAGTATTTTAAACCGCCTAAATTCGTTTAAGAGCGCAAAATTTGAACGAACGAATGACTAAGGAGAACTCATTTTATGTGATTCCTATTAAGCATGGTAACATATGTAAATGAAATAAAAATACAGGTAATTGACAGCAGTTAAAGTAAAAAATTAACGAATTTGAAATCAGCAAAAAAGCGTTTCTACCAACTGAAGAGTAGCAAATGTATACAGGTAGTTATTAAAGGTATAGACTCATAGGTTGTTCCAGGAAGAATGTTTTTTTGTTTGCTACAAAATTGCATTATCTACATTTATGTATATATAACAAAAATAAAATATTAGAACAAACTTTTAAAATTTGTTGCTGTTAATTGTGAGTTTTGAGAATTTGCTAAAAAATGGTCTAATTTTTGGAAAATAAACATATTAAATATGCAACAAAATTTTTATAAGTTTAACGATTTAAATTAAATTTTTTAGTTATGTGTAATTAGTCAATGGAAATTATAGGGTATAAAAATCGAAAACATTTCGGTAAAGGAAATCCCTCAACTCCAATATAATGACAAAATCCAAAAATTAAAATTTTAGTCCCCTGCCCATAAAGTCCACATATAATGAAATATATTCAGCAATAATTGGCAATTTTCCCGCCCTGAACCCCTTTCGTGCTCGATGATTATAAACAACCTAAATGTAAATACGGCAGCCTTACCCTCATAAATTCACGTGCTACATCCAGCCTTTAATCTTGACTTTAGTGATTTTAGACTGTCGACAGGTAATTGCCGACCTTCTTTCTAATCACGCAGTCTCTAGTAATTGCTACCATTTGTTCAAGGCTTAGGTACCCCATGACATCCACATCTAACAAGCTATTACCAATGGTTCTAAGTCTTATGCTAGCCTACATCTTCCAGGCACAGTCGAGCCTGCCTACTCGTAGTGTTCTTCCTCCACCTTTTCAACCGACTGGTTGGCAAGTGCAATGAGAACCTTTCTACCCTGCACCCAACATTTCAGCAGCACAAGCTATTCTGCCTGTAAACGGAGACGTAGTCCCCCAAACGCAGTCCCATATATACATTATGTATAACGCCTTCCGCAACGAGTGTCCGATGCAGTCTTTCGGCTATTTTTCTTCTACTCAAGCGTTCCATCGGCATTTGAGTTTCCCTAACCTCCCTGATTACCTGCAACTCCTTGTTGGGGGCTCTTGTCAGAATTGTCTTCTGATCCGGCAGCTTGCCTGCTTCAAAGTGCGGTTATTAACGCTGAGATGAGAAACTAGTTTTTCAGGCTCAGCCGGGGTCAGTATGGAAGATCCTATTAAAAAGTGGTCTGTAGTACGAGCAGACATATCGTCGATATTGTCAGACAAGGGAGCAAGAGGGCGCTAATTTAGACAATCTTCTATTTTTGCCAGAAGGATGGAAAACTCTTTTTTACTTGTCCAGCTATTTTTTAAAGTGCTTTTTTGAGGCTTTTTACACCAGCCATCCACAGCTGCAGGAATAAAATGTCACTGTAAATGTTGGCGGCTATATTTTTTAACTGCTTCATCACATAACTCTTTCACTTGTTTGACGAAATTACCATCAATTTCCCCTGCAGTGCCAACGAAGTTTCTGCCGTTGTCAGAGAAAATGCAACTTGGGCAAACGCAATGACAACAAAAACGAGTTAAAGCGTTCAAAAAGCAGGAGTGGATAAATCGGTAACCGCTTTGAGATGAATTTGAGTTTAAGCTTTTTTCGGTTCAAAACGCAAAATTTACAGTTGTGAATCACGGTCTTTATTAAATTCCTAGCCTTGATTATCCAACACTTTTGACGAACCACATTTAATACTAGACGAGGGCCGCCATGATGGACTAGCTTGTGAAAAATTTCCACATAAAGACACGACATCCTACTGCAGTATACGAGTATGATGGAATGTTGCTCATTATAGGACAAACAAATCGAAGAGGGAAGATGCCCGTTAGCTCTAATGATATTATTCTTATCCAGAATAGGCGTGAGGGTTAACAGATTTTTTGCAAAATACATATGAAATTACATTCGATTCACCTAAACTACGTGTGGTGAAATAGTCTGAAATCTTCTTTTGAACCGTGTTTTCTGTTCCAACCTTATATATATTTTCCTCCAGTTTCTCTAAATCATAATCTACATTTTTGATTTCAATGTAATTTTTCAGAGTGTGAAAGGCCTCAATTGCCTCTGTACGACTAGAACAAGACCTTTCACCATTATTTAAATCCTCATCTTGATCATCACTAGGGTCGGTATTTATTGTAGGTTGTTTTCCCAACCTATTTCTTCTAATATATCAGTTTCCGTGAGATCACCAAAGCATTGTAAACCATCATCACATTCTACAATTGAAGAGAACACTTCTGCCAGAATTGGGGGTAAGTCGATAGTTTTACAATCATTAGAATCTTCTGCGCAGTTTCGAAACCCGGCTTTCCTAAACAGTTATTGATAACTGTAGGTGTTACAAGCCACCAGGCTCATTTAATTATTTGTAGCGCTTGAAGAATATTAACGCTTTTTGAAAACTGTTCTAACGACATCCCTGCTTTGAGGGCCAATAACTGTTTTCGTACTAGGGATGAGCGGTAATGCACTTTAAAATTTCTAATGATTCCCTGATCTAAAGGTTGAATAAGAGAGATTGTATTTGGTGGCATGTAATGAATAGGTATGTGTTTAAGAATAACCTCATCTGGTATCTTATGACAACTAGCGTTGTCAACAAATCGTATAACATCCTTATTCAAATTTTTGTCGAAAACGGTTAAAATTTCAACCCATAAGGATCTAGTCATCCATTCATTTTTGTGCCCATAATATGGAATTGGCATCACCTTTCCCCTGCAGCAGTGGTTTGCCTTTCCTATGGCATAAGCATATTCGGAAGAGTTGATTTTACCCACTCTTTGCTAGCTCCATAGACAGCAGCAGCCTTTTCACCGCAAATTTTGCGAAAAGCAATATTTTGGTTCTTTTTCCAGCGGCGCAACCACCCATCGTTCGCCACAAAACCATCAACCTTCATAGAAACAGCAAACTGTTTAGCCCTTTCACAAATCATAGGACCAGTGATGACTGCATTTTTAGACCTCATGCCTTGAAACCACATTGAGACGGCCTTATTTACCATGTCATATTGCCCTGGCCTGAAGCGTTTCCGGGTGATGTTTTCATGACTGGTCCTTATTGCTGCAAATTTCTGTTGATTTTGTAACACTCGCGTAACTGATTGTCTGTAAGAAACACAAAAAATAAAATTAAACTCTTAAATCAAACATCAAATTCGAAACTTGGATCACTTACAAAAAACACAGATCTCTTTGATTCACTGATGCAAAAGAAGCAAAATAATGAAACATACACAGATGAAAACAGCTGATTTAGTTTTCCCTTTTGTTGATCTGTTCTAGAAATTTTTATAAACATGTAGTATGTAGTATGTAGTATGAGAGATGTGCATTAATACATGCAAAGTTGTACTAAAAAAGTACTTTCAGGTTAGACAAATTTGTGTATTTATCCGGTATTTGCATTTATGCGTGTTGCACTTATCCGTGTATTTATGTATGTAAAAGTATAAAAAACCACTTATGCGGTTTTTGCATTTATGCGATTTGCACTTATCCGTAGTTTACTGTAATTGAACTAACAATAAGTGTTCATATCTTAGAACTAAATTATACCTAATTAAGTCCAGCCAATGCCAGGCTCAAATTTATTTTCCGGTTGATGTCATCATTTCAGATTCATCTCTCTGGGGTTTGGCCAAAAAAGGTAATATTCCTCCTTCTTAGTCGAATGTAGCCGCGGTCGTTTAGGATGTTACGAGCCAGCGGGTTCCTAACCCGCTGGCTCGTAACATTTGGTTTTTTTTTAAATATGTTAATGCATGTTTCACGATTTCTGCTTCAATAAATGGCACGTTTAAATCTTTGTGGATGTTCGAGTTTTTAATATACCAAGGAGCGCATGTAATCATTCTTAAAATTTTATTTTGCCGCCTTTGAATTTTTTCCAAGTTTGAAGCTGAGGCAGTGCCCCATAACTGAATCCCATATCGCCATATTGGTTTGAGGATCAAATTGTATAGCAAAAGTTTGCAATCTAAGCTGAGAGTAGAGTTTCTGCCAATAAGCCAGTTAAGTTGGACTGCTTTCAACTTCATTTGTGTTAACTTTGATTCTATATGGCTTTTCCATGTAAGGTGTCGATCAAGATGTATACCGAGGTATTTGACTTCAGAAACTTGAGGTATCATTTGATTATTTATGCGAATAGGGGCCATGAATCTCTACGTAGTGTAAACGGTATATGAGTGCATTTTTCTTCGTTCACTTTTATTCTCCATTTTTTCAACCAGTTTTCTAAATTGAATATGTGGTCTTGTAAATATCGTGATGCCACTTCGGGACTTTCGTGAATGCTTAAAAAAGCTATATCAGCTGTTTAGCAAATGTCGCTTCCTAGTTGGTATATCCGAAGTATACAACAAATATAAAATAGGTCCCAATATACTACCTTGGGATACTCCAGCGGCAATAGACTGTGGTGAACTTAAAAAGTCTCCTTCTTTCAGTATAAACTTTCGATTAGTTAAATAACTTTCTAGCAAGTTATAGAAGTTTTTAGCAAATTTAGCTTTAATTTATATATTAAGCCTTTATGTCATACTTTGTCGAACGCTTGAGAGACGTCTATGAAAATGGCTGAACAATATTTTCTTTCCTCAAAAATCTTTTTGTTAAATTTACTAATCTGTGTGTTTGTTCGATTGTACTGTGTTGTTTTCTGAATCCAAATTGATAATTCGGTATACATCCTATACCGCTTAGAATTGGGTTTAACTTAGAAATTAAAATCTTTTCGAATAGTTTTGACATATTTGATAAAAGACTTATGGGTCTGTATGATTCTACGTTTGTGTGATCTTTTCCTGGCTTAGGAATCATAGTTAAAATCTTCCAATCTGATGGAAAGTACTCAAGACGACAAATGGCATTAAATATAAAAAGAATTATTTTTAGTGCAATACTAGGCAGCTCAATTAGCATCTTTTTGCTCGTTTTATAACCAGGCGTTTTCATGGTGTTTAAATTAGTTATTGCCATTTCAATATCACGTAGTTCAAACCTTAAGGTGACTGCAGGACTAACATCTACAGGCGGCAGCTCAGTTATATCAGTCGAGTTATTTGGGATAAACACGTTCTTTAGATGCCCTACAAATAGATTACCTTTTTCAGTATCATTTCATGCCCAACCCTCATGAAGGGAGGTTTGCGTATGACTAGTCGTTTTAAGTTTCTACATGCACGCCATAATGAATAATCTGATTGTGAAGTTGTGTCAAGATCCGCCAGGTAATTTTTCAGGGATGCTATTCTTCGGCATTCTAGCAGCTTTTTAAGCGTTTTCATGCACTCTTTTAGTCAATTTTTGAGCTGGGAAGATCTGTGTAATTCCTACTCTCTTCGGATTCTTCTTTTTTCAGTCAGGAGCCGTTCGACATCCGCAGAATAAATTTGGTTGTACCTAACTGTTGTCGGGTTGTTGTTGCATGCGGCCAGCTTGAGGTTTTTCTCAAATTGAGAAAGACTCAGCTCTATGTCTTCTAGTGTTCTTAGCGGTACATTCTCCGAACAATGAGAACTACTATATTTTCTATAACTTAACCAATTTATGCGAGTGCTTGTTGTCGGTGACATCATTTCTTGTTGATTTCATATAGAAACAATAGTGGGTGAATGATATGAATATAAATCTAGTAATGCTTCAACTTTAATCATTTCTCTTGAAATATCCTTAATCTTGAGGCAAAGTTTTTAAAATTTGTTCTGAATTTGATGTCCATTTTCGTAGCTCAAATCCTCCAAGTTTTAATATATCAATTAATTGATAACGTGCTGCTAATTGAACATTTTCTGAACTACGAAAAAAAACTTTCAAGGAAAGGCGTGTGTTTGGGCTTTACTAAAATTTGTCGATACATTTTAGACATGTCTGATTTAAAGACAAATTAAAAAATCGCCATTTTAATATTAAATTTAAAATTGGACCAGTGTATAATAAGTCGTTCAAACTTTTGCCGCTAGAGGACGGACTAGAGGCATTAAAAGCCACTCTCAGCTCAGTTATTGTGCTCTCTGGCTTAAATACGCCACGATGTGGTAAATAGTAACCGGGGCCAATGTCTATATGTTATACCTTTTCCAATTTCCCTAAAAGTAAATATTCTTTTGAGACCTCATCATATTAGGCTTTGCTCTCAGCATTGCGCATTTACGCCTTTTAATTCCTTAAAAATTGAGTAACAGCAATATGCTTATTCGGATCAAGTGACGTAACAATATACCACTCTTCAGAATTTCTTGTTGTAGTCGAACGATAGATCTCCTCTTCTGATAAAATGTCATGCTGGATTCTACCACGAAAAATTGCGGGGTAAAAATCACCTTCTAATAATAATTCTACCTCTCCACTCTTATAAAACTTTGGGTCTGCGTAATTCAAATATAGTAATTTAAAATTACTAGGGAGCCTCAGTTACCTGTGGTACTACCAAAACTTCAATATTGAGACACACCTCCTGATCGAAATGAGATACAATTATAAAAGTAACCTGTAACTTCGGCTGAAACCGGAACAATAGGCAACTTTAGCAGCCTTTGTATTTTCTCCGAAACACAAAGCTCGAACCTTATAAGCCACGTAAGAATGCATAATATGTACCCATGCCTTTCGTGAAATCTCTATGTAGTAAGGTGTGGTGCTTTTTCTTGCGATTTGGGCAAAAGTTTTGACTACTGCATTTCTTATATCAATTAAAGCAAAAGCGATTTTTATTCAAAACTGAGACAATTTTTGATTTATATTCAAAAATTTACTACACACGCTTCTTTTGTGACTTTCTTCGCATAATTTACATTTCACGGAGTCAACTTTTGTGTGGTGAGCCTTGAAATGTTTAATTTTAATTGATGATTTAGTACCACTATATGAAGAAGTTTGGGAACCACTGAAAGCATTATTTGTTGGTTTTATGTCAGCAATAATAAATTTATTTATAATTGTTATAATATTCTTTGTTATATTTTTAAGAATTACATGACATTACTTTTTTATTTAACGTTAACTTTCATTTTAATATTTATTTGGTTTATTAGTTTTTGTTATTTTTGCAATGTTTTTGATCTAAAATTGTTATTTTTATTTATATTTATTTTTGATTTATTGTTTCTATTAGCATTATTGTTTCTATTTGCATTATTGTTTCCATTAGCATTGTGATCACTAATTTACATTTTTATAAGCCCTAATAGATATGATGAGTATGGTCAGAATTATGGCTAAACATTAAAAAAGACATAGAAAAATTCACATAAATGCTCAAAGTTTAAATAACAAAGTGGACGATGTTGTTTGTGTATTGGAAACTTGGCTAGTAACATCAACCTCTGATAATCTTATATGTCCCAATGGTTACAAAGTATTTAGAGCCGATAGGGGAAGCCATGGTGGAGGTGTAGCCAAGTGGCATATCTCGCCTTGTGAGAATATTTCAATTGAGAAAAATTTTGAGTTTTATTTGTTGAAGTTTCCTCACTTGGTAAAAATATGTTGGTGGGTTGTGTCCATAGGCCAAATAAGAGACTACCCTTTACTGAATTGTATATTATATAATTGTATAATGATATAATAATCATCGGTGATTTTAATTAAAATTTACTAATAGAATCGATCCTGAATTCCCAGTTAATAATACCAATCCAACGCATCATACATCTTAAACAAGTACTCTAATTGACGATATATTTGCGTCCAATACTGGGAATATTAATTTATACGATCAGATATCTGCTTCCTGTAGACATGACTTTCTTTTCCTCACTTATAACAAGTTCATAAGTTTTGCAGTTATCGTGACTTTAAGTATCTAGATTTTGATCGTTTATTTGAATATTTTTCTTATATTGACTCGAGTGACATCTACTCTATAGACTCCGTTGATGACCAATCATCGTTTTTGGAATACAACATTAAATATTGATTTAACTATACCACTCAGGCATAAAAAACAACATATAAAGACCCCGGTTTTCAAATGCCATTAGGAATGCTATCAAACTGAGAGATTCAGCATACGCTAGATGGAAGCGATTTAGAACTTCTGAACTAAAAATACTATTTTCCTTAGCTTTAGTTCTGCATCTAGTTCTAAAAAAAACTTGGAATACTATTAGTGAAATCGGAATCGGTAAGACTGACAACAATATTGACTGCCAAGTGGATCCAAACATACTCAACAGGACGTTTACAAATATTCCCGTGATCCACCCAAATCCTAACTTTTTAAATATAATAATCAACATAATATAATTAAACTTGGCCAAAAATACATACAACATAAATCAAAGCAAGTCCAAGTGCATAATTATATGCAAAAGATCTTTAAATCCCTCCATTTCAGAAAAAAATTTATAAATGGCGAGAAAATCGAAATCGTCAATACTGCAAAAAATCTTAAAATAATCATATAAACCAATTAGGTGGTCAAACGTATATAAAGCTAAAATCTTTGTGGTCTACACAATACTTTACTCCAATAAATGTAAGAACTTTACTTGCCAAGACGTACCTGATTCCTAGCCTACTGTGTGGGTACAAATTGTTTGCATGCTGAGATTCAATTAGTAACATGAAGTTTAATAGTTTTTTCAACAATATTGTTACATATATATATGGATTGAAAAGGTTGGATCATGTCTCTTCAGTTTCTAATAACCTTTACGGAATTTCTTTTGAAAACTTGCTAAAATTTCGAACACTAATGTTATTACATAAAATAATAAACACGAAAACACCAACAAAATTATTTGATAAATTACGCTTTTTCAAAAATCCTGCTTGCACTGGCTGGACGTATTAAGTATATTTATTTTTTATTTTAAACTTAAAATGAGAGTAATTATTGTTAGTGCAAATATATTGAAGAAAAAAAATTATTTATTTTTTTAGATAATTTTTAAGTATTTAGGTAATATATTCAAATTTGTTATATATTTACGAACTTTGTTATGTTAATAAAGATTTTGTAACGTAATTCGTTTCTGTACTGGAAAAATAAGACTACATCTTGATCTAAAGAAAATGGAAAAATAAACAAATAAATAAAAACACTCTCAAGGGCATGAAATCTATCAGTTAAGAAACTATTTAATTCATCTAATTTGGGAACCTCTGCCTTGTTTTACAGACTGCTCCCATAATTTTAAAGTGTATTCTGAGAGACGCGATGAACACTGAAACACAAAGATTGTAGTTCCAAGAACATGCAATTATTGATTTCTCTTTGGAGCCTTTTTATCTCCGAAGCAAATTCTTGTGTACAAATTGAAAAGTACCTTATGCTGACTGTTGATCAAAACACGTTTATTTTCATACTATGATTTTAAATTTTTTAACGCAATTTCAAAATTTTCAGGCGTTAGTGCTACATTTCTATTTAAGTCACGAGCTTCACCGTCTGTTTTTCTAAATAAGTAAAATAATTTCTTTTCCGGGCTAAGTTGTTATAGTGTCTCCCACTATCTTGTTTGTAATTGTGTCTCTCACTACTCCCATAACGAAACCTTTTTCATACATTAAAATTTCCAAAGAATTTTTTTAATATTCTATTAATATTTTAATATAATTTTTAATATTCTAAAACATAAATTTCTAAGAAATTTTATATTAATTTTACCAATTATGCTTTCCAAAGAATTTTAATACTTACTATTTTTAATATTTTTCAACTGTAACACTTTATTTTGGCTGCATTTCCGCAAACGAAAATGCAACAACTTTAAGTTTTACCAATTGTTTAATTTTCAAAGAATTTTATTATTTTTTATTTTTGAAAATTTTAATTATTATTAGTCGAACTGTTTATGTATTACATACAATGAAATTTTACAAGCAAGCTTAAGTTCGTTTTTATTCTCTCTAAGAAAGAATTAATTAAATTACAAATTAGGTGATAATATTAAAGAAAAATTGGGAAAATTAAATTTTTAGACACCAGCACGAGCGGAATGCACATTTTCTAGACAGCCACGTCCGTCATCAGCACTCTTGCATCTAATCTACTTAGGGTAGTGTTTAGTTGTAAGCATCATCTATTTAACCAACCAAACCCAGATAAAGGAATACGAGAAAACTTGTATTCAATTATCAATCGTCAGTTGGTGAGAACGAAGTGTACCACTACCTTAAGCTTCCCTCTTGTTGAATATTTTTACTATATATATATATATCTTTACTATATATATATATAAGTTTGGTTTGATACTAGATTAGTGTTAACTAAAAACGAATGTTGGGAGTAAAACAGATAAACAAAAAAGTAAATTTCATTGCTAACCGAAGGTTGCCTGAAGTAACAACAACATACATATAAGGTGGTAAATATTAAAAGTAAAAATATTCATAAAAACAAACTTAAGCTTGATTGTAAAATTACATTGTATATTATTTTTTATATTTTACCTATTGTTGTTCTCAAAGGATCTTAAAACCTATATTTTTAAATAGTTTTATTATTATTTCCAAATAAATGTCATATTTTATTTTTGCTGCATTTTCCGCAAAATTTACAAAATGTATAATTCCAGACAAATTTATAGAGAATTGATTTGCGTAATGACTTTAAACAAATAATTATTATTTAATAACGAAAATGCAGCAATAAACAAAATATTAGTATATAAGCAAAGCGTAAATAAAGAAAGGGCGAATTATTATCAAAGCCACTAAAACAGTTAGTTTTATTTTCTTTATTGTCCGAATTTCACGGGCGAGTAAATTACGTAGTCGGTAGGATACCCAGTATCCTTGTAGCTTGAGTTAAAAAGCGATACGTGATAATTTCATGTCGTAATGGGTATTAAAGTGAAGAAAACTATTAACTTAAAAGATTAGGTTAATTAACACGACATCTAACACAAATAAATGTGTTAATAAAAAAAATTTATATAAGATAAAAAAATATGTTATAGAACAGGACAATAATAATAGTGACAGAAAATTTTTGTCATAGCATTAAAGTGTAGTGTATCACACAAGTCTATAATGCTGGCACCATAAATACCGCTAGTACCGTATCAATAACATCTCTGCTTACGTATGGTGCAACGTATTATTGCATTTGAATTGAGTGACATATTTCTATTTGAGTGCAATTCTAAACACAAACCATTATTATTGGTCAAATGGAAATATGATTACGAACCTTAATACTAGCGACAGAGAAAATAGAATATTTGTATAATTTTAATAAGTCAGAAAGGTTAAGATATATTTTCATAAGTAGTATAAGAAACAAAACTTAAACAATAAAATAGACTTTGACTTAACCTTCCTGATTATTTTCAGTTTTGTGCGACACATTCCCATTTCTCGGTCTCTCAGACCGATTTCAAGTATTTCTCGGTATCTCAAAACTATTCTAAAATTTTCAAAACCTGTGCAGTGGACATATTTTGCAAACTAATCTGAAATAACTGAAGTAAGAAAAAAAACAAAATTAAGCTTTTTTAGCTCACAGCATCAATTTATATTTCATCACAATAATTTAGCATTTTTGATCCTAGACCTAATATAAAAATAAAAAAAATTCATTCACAAAACACAACATTTATAAAATGTTGTTTTTCTATTAACATAGATTTTAGAAGTAAACAAAAAAAATAAAATGAATTCAAGAAAAAACAGGAACACTAAAAAAAAATTAATTTCAAAATGCTTAAAATATATGCCTCTTTATGAGGTTAGTCTTTGTAAATGTCAATCAGTCGTTAGAGCTTGTGGCTCGATTCAGCGTCCTGTAAATCTTCAACATCACTTTCCTCGGAGTCTTCTTGTTCAGTATCAGTGTTTGCTTCATACACATCAATATTATATTCGTATTCAGTACCACTTTCCACATCAGAATCTAGATCTGAATCGATTTCATTCAGAATAGCTCTTATGCGCTCAATATCTGCCATATCTAAAGAAAATCTCACGATAATTAACTTTAAACATAATTATTTTTTTAAATCATATAAAGTGATCGCTAATTGTTCATTTTAAAATTTCCAATTTAGCAAAACCAACTTACCTGTCGAAAATGTGACACTTAACTATAAGTCGGTCTCACAGACCGTCTGATTAGCAATCACCGGTACAACACTTCAACTCAAACGCACTTGTTACACTAAAGGTTGTATAATGAGAAATAATGAAGATACTGAGAGAATGATGGAGCTGCCATTTTTTGTTTTCGCGAAATTAACACAAAAGTGATTCATCGGTCTCACAGACCGACGAAATGACCAGGAAGGTTAACAACTTAATCCGGCCATACCAAGCCTTTGTTTTAACTTAAAGTCTCAACGCTTTTGACAGTTCTTTTGAACGCCTAAGTTTTAGCTGGAACCCTTTCAGCTATTTAAAATAAACATAAGATAAGGGTTATAGACAATTACACATTAATACTATACATAAATACTACAAAAGCTTATGAACAGGACAATTAACTCAAATAATTGTGCTAAGTGAAGGAAAATGTTTTTACAGAAAAGATTACGTTAATAAACCAACACGAATATTAACACAAATAGTTGTGCAAATAAGTTTTTTTTCATATTTATTTATTGTATCTTCAATATTATGAACTAACAATAATTACGCATATCTTAAGTGTAAAATAAAAATAAATATACTTGTTACGTATGTTTCACGGTTGCTGCTATCATTTGCGGGTCATCCCTTTGATGTTCGGACGAGAGAAGCAGTGACCCTCTTTCTTAGACGAATGTTACTACGTTCATTTAGTAAGTTTCGGGCCAGTGGATTTGGATGTATTTCAAGCTTCTTCAAATGCGTTACTGCATATATCGCTAATTCTTCTTTAACTAATGGCACGTTAAGATCTTTATGGATATTCGAGTTTTTATATACCAGGGAGCAACTGTGATCATCCGTAGAATCTTATTTTGGCGCCTTTGCATTTTTTATACATTGCTAGCTGAGGCAGTGCCCCATAATTGCCATGACATCAAATTGGTTTTAGAATTGAATTGTACAGTAAAAGTTTGCAATATAAGGCTAGAGTAGAATTTCTGGCAATAGGCCAGTTTAGTTGGACTGCTTTTAACTTCATTTGTGTTAACTTTAATTCTATGTGGCGTTTCCAAGTAAGGCACCGGTCAAAATGTATGCAGATATATTTCACGTCTCAAAGCTGAGGTATCATTTGGTTATTTATACTAATAGAGGGGCACGAGGGTAGCCTGCGCAAAAACTTAGACTTTTATCTTATATTAAGACTACCATCTTATACTGAGTATTATCCTCACAATAGCATCTTTTTTGAGACTAACATCTTATCTTGTCTGCAGGCTTGGTGCATACATTTTTTTACTCAGTGTAAAAGTTTTGTGAGTACATTTTTGTTCATTCACCTTTATTCTCCATTTCTTCAACCATTGTTCTAAATTTAATACGTGCTCTTGTAAATATTGTAATGCTACTTCGGGACTTTCCTGAAATGTCGATGTGTGGACTCGGTCACTAGTTGGCATATCTGAAGTATACACCAAATATAAAATGGGCCCATTTTATAGTTTATTTGACAATAAACTTTCGATCGATTAAGTAACTATAACTATAAAAATAAAAGAGTAATTTCGCGAGCTACACGAGGCAACTCAAATAACATCTTGTTACTGGTTTTATCTAATCCAGGGGCTTTCTTGGTGTTTAAATCAATGATTGCCCTTTCAATATCACTAAATTCAAATCTTAAGGGTACTGAAGCTAGTGCTGCTGAACTGCATCAGTCAATACATTTGGAGTAAAAACCTTTTTCAAATGTCCAACAAGACAAACAAATATTGCTCTTTTTCGGTATCATTACTTGCCCAGACGAAGTTCCCAAGGGAGACTTATGTACAACTAGCCTTTTAAGGTTTTTATACGCACGCCATAATGAGAATGAATGCAGAATACATTTTATTGTTTTGAATTAGTTGTCGGGTTACTGTTGCATGTTTGAATGAATATTTTTTTATATTTCAACCAATTTATGCTTCGGCAAATAAGTGAAGATTTTTTTTTAAATTAAATATTATGTTAATAAACCAATACGACTTATAATATAATTTTTGAAGATATCGAAAAATCTATGCCTTCAGTATAAAACTTCAACAAAATCCCAATAAAAGCACTACAGAGAAGGAAGAACTATTACAACAAAGAAGAAAATATTCTACAATATTTGTTTGGTTTTTCAAAAACTTTTTTATTTGGATCTAATAATACGTTTATCTGATTTTAATTTTCTGCTAGCAGTGTTGCGGAAATAAAAATAATAGATAAAAACTCTATTTATTAAAATTTAAATTTGTAATAGGCTCTTATTATATTTTGGTATGCGGACAACGTCATTTTATTGACCTATATTAAAATAAAAGGCAAAGAAAAGTATATAAACTTATTTTCTTACCAAAATTTAAGTTTGTTAACAATATGGCTAATTGTTTTAGATATAGACATAATAATATTTCATTTTTTTATTGGTGAAGCTTCACTGAACTAGACTTGTATCAAAAATTTTAATATTATTTTTTTTTGTTTATCATCAAAGAGAAATTTTATATTAATAAATTTCGTGCATAAATATTGAAACATATAAGCCATTGGCTGCAAAGGAAGAGGTAAATATATACAAATAATGTTGCTACATATTCATATTTATTTTTATGTTTTATTCGCAGTTTTTTAGGTGGCAGCAATGGCTTTTATGCTTTTGACCTGCAAACGATTTCGTAACAAATAACTTAGATAAAACAAATTCAACGTTTTGCACCAGTCGTTAAAATTTGACCAAAATAATGAATTAAGCAGTTGGTTGCAATGGCGGAGTTATTATTTTAACTGTTACTCAATATGTCAACTTCCATATAAATAACATTTTTACCATATAGAATTTGATATTTCAGAAAACGCCAAAATTGTATGAATTTGCCATTGCCACCCTTTTTTATTTACATTCATTATTCTTGGCCTTATCTTTTTTTCACAAAGCCGTTTTTCTATCTTAGATAGTGTAACAAGTGAACCTAAAACGGTACCCAAGTCGTCCAAACCACCTTCAATTTATTTAAGGGAGCTAAATTTGAACGAGCTAATAAAGAAGTTAATTTTAGTTACTGGGGAGAACTCATTTTATGTTGTTCCTATTAAACGTGGTACCATAAACGAGACAAAAACACAAGTAATTGACGAAACTAGTTATCTTAAAATAGTAAATGAATTTGAAAAAGTTTTATACCTATCAACTCGATAGCAGCAAAGGTCTACAGTAGTTTTTATTATTAATGAAGCAGACCACTTCTATAATGGGTCCCTTTTCGACCCCCTTCCGTCCTCTCTGATTACAGGCAAACGTAATATAATTTACGGCAACCTACTTTCATTGAGTCACGTGCTTTTCATCCATTCCAGCCGCTTTAAATGATGCAAAAGATAGTATAGCACTTCTAACAGCATTTAGACTTATTGTCCTTTCAGCCTCAGCCCGTCTTCCCTCACTAGCCCCCCTACTAACAGGAGTCCATGAGTCATTATCGCTTTTGCGAATGAGTCCAATCTTGGAGACAGGGTCTTTAGGTACTATCTTTGTATGCTACATACTCTGCTCACATTAGAGCAGAATTCCCTCCACGTGCTCCGTTATATAATCGTCCCATGAGTTTGAATCTCTCCCCCTCATGTACCGATTAAAGGCCTTCCTTGTGTCCTTTATTATAGAATCAAGTTCACCGTTTCACCAGGGTGTCGGATCTTTCTCATCCACTACTGTCAAGGGACAAGAAAATCCGAAAGCCAGCTTGACTGAGGTGTTTAAAAACTCCACAGTACTCTCGATTTCGACCGTGTTACGAGATGCTCGGAATGGAGCACTTCCCATGTGTTCCGAAAAATGCTTCTCATAGCTGGTATTATCAGTATTCTTCGAATTCTTATGCGTTTGCGGACCTTTATCCGTCTTCTGCCATACAGAATGTCGAACCGGATAGCTCTGTGGTCAGTCCTTAACCCTGTCTAACATATTGACGGAGCACAGGGTGATATCGATCAGCTCTGCCCTTCGTAAGTTTTACCTGGTATAAGCCCACCACCTTCCCTGGTAGACCACTCCTTTCAGAGTTGCCTACCACCGCAACAGGGAGGACATCTTGCTCACTGGCCATCCCTGTTGAAATTTACGACGGCCTGGTCAAGTCCACAGTTGAGTTTCCCCAATGCTTTCTTGATGGCCTTTGCATCCTCCTTCGGGCACCAAACTGTGAGAAGTGTCCTTCACGCTTTTGTTTTGGTACGTTTGGCGAGCGCTTTCGATGTAAAGACATCATTTTCAAATAGTTTAAAATAGTACTATTTACTATTTCTATTGATGTCTTTACATCGAAAGTCTCGCCAAACGTACCAAAACAAAAGCCAGTGACGACGGTCTTCACGGAAAGTTATGACAACAAACCATGAACTGTTTAATAATATATTTCACAAAAATGAACTCGAGTAGTTCCATAAGAACCAACAAATTGATGTCATGCTGGTTTAATAGACTCACTTAACAAAAAAATAGCTGTTTTAAAATCAATAGCTATATTTTGATATAGTTTATTTGACCTTTTTTTAATAATATGTAATTTAATTATTTTTAATTTTAATCTTTAGGTCCTTAATTATTTTTATTTTCGATATTTCGCCACTACATTGTGTAGCAGCATCAGGAAAAATTACAAAATTAACGTTATGAAAATTACAATTAAAAAAATATTAAAAAAATTTTCTTCAAACCAACATATTTCAAAAACAATTTTTATCATAAACTTATAAAAAAAATTTAAACAAGTACAAACAATTATTAAATTATTTCTTATATATTAAATGTCTGTAAATTTGAGCTACATTATCTGTATCGGCTTTAAAATAATTCTGTGTGTTTGGTGTATTATATAATTGTTATCTGAATTTAGTACTGAAACATTATCAAAACATTCAGCACAATGAGAAGGTAATGCTTTTTTTTGCGAATTAATATTCCTCTATGTTTGGTCTGATTTATATCCAGCTATTCAAGTTTTTAGTTTATTTTATGGTATGGTTTATGGTTGTGAAATAATTAACGACCTAAAGCTTAAAATTAAAAATAATTAAATTACAATGGCTATATATTATATGACACTAAAGACCCTCGTGGCAGAGTATGTGGTGGTTAAACAATAAAGGCTCGAATTAAACATTATTTACTGTGTGATTTTTGTGAGGACTTCAAAACTTCGTTATTTTTTCGATTTATTCACCTCACAGATTTCAAATATCAGGGAGTCAATACAGCGACGTCTTTAAATCATTAGGTCCCTGTTTCATAGCATCAGGCGACTACAGCGCCAAACATACGTTTTAAGGATCAAGACTAATTACTCCAAAAGCTAGTGTTTTGTTTGACACAATTTCAAAAATGTGTCTGAACTTGATATCGACAACCCACCTTTTGGCGTACAGATCATCAAAAAATACCTTCCGTTATAGATTTTCAATTGGCAATCACAAACATTATAAGACAATGAAGCACATTACAACCACATACAGAAATACCAAGATGACAATTCCTTCATGTTCTTAAATTTTGTCTTGAAGACAAAAATTATTTCATTTAAGATAAGACATATTATAAACAAATATATGGCATTCCTATGGGAAACCCAATATCACCCACAATCGCTGATATAGTGTTAGATACTCTACTTAAGCACACACTGGAGGAATTAAATACACAAAACATAAAAATTAAATTTTTGACTAAGAATGTTGATGATTTATTCGCTATTATTAAAAAAGATGACGAGGACACGATTATTAAACCTTTAACCAATAACACAAAAAACTACGATTCACAATGGAGAAGGAAACTGACAAGTAGCTTTTTAGATATGAAATTACACAGGGATGGAAACAAAATCATCACCAATTGGTATGCAAAATCAATAGCATCTGGACGGTTGATAAATTACAACGCAACCAACACAACAGAAAATGAATACAGCACTTAGTTTTATTATGAGAGTTCGTATATTATTTGACAACAAATTTATTAACAAGAACATGGACAAAGTGAGGAAAATATTAACCAACAACAATTATCCAATAAAAATAATAAACAATTTAATAAAAAATTCAAGACACATGGAAAATAGGAATGACATAAACAATACATCCGGCAATACCAAGAAATACTACAGCATACCTTACATACCTAAACTAACAGAAAACAGAAAAAAAATCCAAGGCATAATAAATGACAAACAAATAATTTTGGCGCATAAAGCAAACAAAACAATCAATACATTATTTACAAAAACAAAAACTAAAATAGAAAAACAGGAACAAAGAAATGTTGTTTATGAAATAACATGTAAAGGTAATACGCAAGAGAAATGTAGAAAAGTATACATGGAAACAACAAAGAGAAGTTTAATGAAGAGAATTAATGAACATGAAGCCGACATACGAAAGGGAAAAGTAACAACTGCATTCAGTTTTAGTTTGTGCGTTGATAAGTGCGGTCGCGATTTTTTTTCAAGCTCGCATTAACAAAAACAAAACAAAAATTGTGTGAATAATTTAAAACAAAAACAAACCTGTTTTAATACAACAACAAAGTTGTTTGTAAAATATTTTTTTCTTTTTCTTTCGTCTTTTTTTTTATACAACGGCATATTGAATTGCTACTTTAAAAATAAAACAAAAACAATAAAGGCTAATGAGCCTCTTTAATTTAAGCAACAAAAATGTTGACAATGTTGAAATAAATAAAAACAAAAAAACTAGTGACAATTTGTGTATAAATGCTAAGCAAGTTATACGTGCCCCATCTTGTTCATCGCTTTTGCTAAGCGATGACAATAAAATAACTACAAACAAATCCCCTTCTGAACATAGTGTTACCAAAACTAATATGGATAGTGTAGAAAAAAATAAGACTCAAGTAGGAATGGACAGATACATAACTGTACTGAAAAGAGGTCGAAGCCCTAAATCTTCCCAGATTGCACCAATGGCTAAAGTACAAAAAGACAAGGACTCTAACGGAATAAATTCCCATAATCGTTTTGCTATTTTAGATAGCGAAACAAGTGAAAAAAAACGGCACCCAGGTCGTTCAAACCACCTCCAATTTATTTAAGGGAGAAAAACTCCAGCGACTTAATAAAGAAGTTAATTTCAACTATTGGTGAGAACACATTTTATGTAATTCCAATCAAGCGTGGCAACATTGATGAAACAAAAATACAATTTATTGATGAAAACAGTTATCGTAAAGTAGTAAACGAGTTTGAAAGCTGCAAAAAGAACTTTTATACATATCAGCTGAAGAGTAGTAAAGGTCTACAGGTAGTTATAAAAGGTGTAGACTCATACGTTGATCCAGTCGAAATTAGAGATGGCCTCCAAAAAGCGGGATTTAAGGTAAAAAGTGTAGACAACCTCAGAAATCGAGAACGTGTCCCTCAACCTCTATTTCGCGTTGAACTGGAACGTGGAGATATGCGATTGAAAAAGAACGAAACGCACCCTATCTATAATTTAAGATATCTGTTGCACCGCAAAATAAGCGTAGAGGAACCGCATAAGCGATCAGGACCCGTACAGTGTCTAAATTGCCAAGAATATGGTCATACTAGGGCTTACTGCAAAATGCCTCCGGTTTGCGTTGTGTGTGGAGAGCTACATTGTTCCGCCCAATGCGACAACGCAAGGGATGACTCGAAAGTTAAAAAATGTAGCAATTGCGGTGGAAACCACACTGCTAACTACAGAGGCTGTCCAGTTTTTTCCATGGTAAGGAAAACCACTCAAAAATCAAATACTCCTGCTAAGCACCAACAATATCGAGCAAATGCTCATTACCCTCAGTTAGCCCAACCAACAACCCAACATGTTTCATACGCGGATATGGTAAAAACCAATCATACTGCAGTACATAAAGCGACACCGGCAACTAATTCTACTCCTAATTTGCAATCGTATCCTAAAGAACAAACACCATCTGGTAATTTTAATCGTCTCGAAGCAAGCATCGAGACATTAGTGCATTCGATAAACAGTTTTATGAGCTCTATGAGCAGCATGATGCAAGAAATGGTACGCATGCAATCTACTATGTTGCAGGCGTTACTTAACAAACCATGAACTGTTTAAAAATATGTTTCTGGAACGCAAACGGCTTGCGCCAACACAAAAATGAACTCGAGTACTTCCTTAAGAAGGAACAAATTGATGTCATGTTGGTTTCAGAGACTCACTTAACAACAAATAGCTTTTTCAAAATAAATGGCTATATCTTATATGACACCAAAGACCCAGTGGCAGAGCATGTGGTGGTTCAGCAATACTAATAAAGGCTCGAATCAAACATTATTTACTGTGTGATTTTTGTGAAGATTACCTACAAGCAACAAACATCTGTATTGAAGAATTTCATCAAAACTTAGTTATTTCTTCAATTTATTCACCTCCTAGGTTTCAAATATCAGAGAGTCAATACAGCGATTTCTTCAAATCACTAGGTCCCTGTTTTATAGCATCAGGCGACTACAACGCTAAACATACGTTTTGGGGATCACGCCTAATAACTCCAAAAGGTCGAGTTTTGTTTGACACAATTTCAAAAATGCGTCTGAATGTGATATCGAGTGGACAACCCACCTATTGGCCTACTGATCGACAAAAAATACCGGATGTTATTGATTTTGGCGTGATTAAGGGTATTCCAAGAGAAACGATTAAAGCTGAAGCGTCACTTGAATTATCCTCAGATCATTCACCCACTATCGTCTATATATGGGACAAACAAAACATCATATCACCAATGACTACCTCAAGCATTAATTGGTTGAAATATAGAAAGTATCTTAGTACTCATTGTTCGGAAAACATCCCGCTAAGAACACCTGAAGACGTAGAGCGGAGTCTTATTGATTTTGACCAAAACCTCAAATCAGCTGCCCAACATTCAACAATAACCCGACAATTAGCTAGATACAATCAAATTTATTCTGCAGATATCGAACGGCTCTTGGCTGAAAAAAGAAAAATTCGTAGAGAATGACAATCACAGAGATCTCCTCAACTCAAAAGCAGACTTAAAGAATGCACGAACCGGCTAAGAGACATGCTGGAATCTCGAAGAGTAGCATCCCTGAAAAACTATTTGGGAGACCTAGACGCAACTCCTCAATCAGATTATTCGTTATGGCGTGCTTGTAGAAACCTTAAAAGGCCAGTCTTACGTAAGCCTCCCTTGCGAACTTCAGCTGGAGGCTGGGCAAGGAGTGATACCGAAAAAGGAAATTTATTTGCTGCACATTTGAAAAAGGTTTTTACCCCAAATATATCGACTGATATAGTTGAGTTGCCAGTTCTCGAGGCTAGTGCTGCAGTACCGATAAGATTTGAATTTGGTGATCTTGAAAAGGCAATAACGGATTTGAACACCAAAAAAGCCCCTGGCGTTGATAAAACCAGTAACAAGATGTTAATTGAGTTGCCCCGTGTAGCTCGCAGAATCGTTCTTTTTATTTTTAATGCTATTTTACGTTTTGAGTACTTTCCCACAGATTGGAAGGTGTCCTTGGTTACCATGATTCCTAAACCAGGAAAAGACCACACAAAAATTGAATCATACAGACCTATAAGCCTTTTGTCAAATATGTCAAAGCTGTTTGAGAGGATGTTAATAACTAAGCTTAACCCTATTCTAAGCGACAAAGGATGTATTCCAAACCATCAATTCGGCTTCAGGAAAAAACATAGTACGATCGAACAAACTCACAGGTTAGTCAATGTTGTTAAGAAGACATTTGAAGAGAGAAAATACTGCTCTGCGCTTTTTATCGACGTTTCTCAAGCATTCGATAAGGTATGGCATGAAGGCCTAATATATAAGCTAAAACTGAATTTGCCCGTAAACCTATATAAGCTGCTAGATAGTTATTTAACCGAACGAAAATTTATTGTGAAAGAAGGAGATTTTTTGAGCTCACTCCAGCCAATCGAAGCCGGAGTTCCCCAATTGGGGCCCTTTTTATACTTATTGTATACTTCAGACATGCCAACTAGTAGCCGAGTTCACACATCAACATTTGCTGACGACACAGCTTTTTTGAGCATTCACGAAAGACCCGAAGTAGCATCACGATATTTACAAGACCACATATCCAATTTAGAAAAATGGTTGAAGAAATGGAGAATAAAAGTGAATGAACAAAAATGTACTCACATAACCTTCACACTGCGTACAGCATCTTGCCCCCCTATTCGGATAAATAACCAAACGATAGCTCAGCTTTCAGACGTCAAATATCTCGGCATACATCTTGACCGGCGCCTTACATGGAAACGGCACATAGAAACAAAGTTAACACAAATGAAGTTGAAAGCAGGCCAACTAAACTGGCTAATTGGCAGAAATTCTACTCTAGCTTTAGACTGCAAACTTTTAGTATACAAGTCAATTCTAAAACCAATATGGTGTTATGGCATTCAATTATGGGGCACTGCCTCAGCTACCAACGTAGAAAAAATTCAAAGGCGCCAAAATAAGATTCTACGTATTATTACATCTGCTCCCTGGTATATAAAAAATTCGAACATCCATAAAGATCTAAACGTGCCATCAGTTAAATCAGAAATAGCGAAACTTGCCATAAGGTATTTAAAGAAGCTTGAAACTCATCCGAATCCACTGGCCCGTAACATACTAACTGAACCTGGTTACATTCGACTAAGAAGGAGGGACACTGCTTCTCTCATCCGTACATCAGAGGGATAACCCGCAAATTACAGTAACCGTGAAACATACATTTTTTTTTTTGTCTAGCACTGGTTAGACTTAACAAGTATATTTTTAGACTTAAGATATGAGTAATTATTAATAGTTCAATTAAATTGAAGATACAATAAATAAAAATTGCGAAAAAAAACAACTGCATTAGCGCAACATTGCAAAGAAATGAGACATAATGCAGATCTCTGAAATGTAAAAAATCTGAACAAAGAAGTAAAAGAGAACAAGCGATATACTCTGGAAAGTTTAGGAATTCAGCAAAGAACAACATGTGCAATAAATAGAAAAGAAGACAAAGACAACATCAGCGCCAATTATATGATTGCAATAACTTAGTAAAGTAGTTTTGCTCCAACTGTGATACTAGTTAAGTATATTTCAACTGTGATATACTTTGAAGTTTGTTTTTGCGTTTTTTGAATAATTTGTGTTTTATGTCGTGGTGTATAAAACTAATATTGCTTAAAGTAAATGTTAAAATTGACGAGAAAACAATATGTAATTAAAAATAAGCTAAACTAAGTTATTATCTTGTTGTTGTCTGTACTAAAATTTGGGTTTACATTTTCTATATCGTTACCAGATGTAATAAAATTATCCCTGATGAAGCTGGAAAAAAACCAGCTAATCGTTAGATATAAAAAAATGAAATAATAGTATTTTAAACGTTTAAGACGCTAAAAGCCCGAAATAGATAAAATTTTCACTTGAAATATAAAAAAAATAAAAAATATAAAACATATCTCAGTACTCATTGTTCAGAAAACATCCCGCTAAGAACACCTGAAGACGTAGAGCGAAGTCTTATAGATTTTGATATAAACCTTAAATCAGCTGTCCAACATACAACAGCAACCCGACAATTAATTAGATACAATCAAATTTATTCTGTAGACGTCGAGAGACTATTGGCTGAAAAAAGAAAAATTTGCAGAGAACGGCAATCACACAGATCTCCTCAAATTAAAAGCAGACATAAAGAATGCACGAAATGGCTAAGAGAGTTACTGGAATCCCGATGAGCAGCATCCCTAAAAACTATTTAGAAGACCATGACCCAACTCCTCAATCAGATTATTCATTATGACGTACGTGTAGAGGCCAGTTGTACATAAGCCTTCCTTGCAAACTTCGTCTGCAAGCTGGGCAAGGAAGGATACCGAAAAAGGCACTCTATTTGTAGAACATTTCAAAAAGGTTTTTACTCCAAATGTATTGACTGATGTAGTTGAGTTGCTGTCGAAAATAATGCTGAAGTACCCTTAAGATTTCAATTTAGTGATATTGAAAGGGCAATAGTTGATTTAAACACCAAGAAAGCCGCTGGATTAGATAAAACCAATAACAAGATGTTATTTGAGTTGCATCGTGGAGCTCGCAAAATTATTCTTTTTATTTTTAACGCCATTTTACGCCTTGAGTACTTTCTCCAGATTGAAAGGTTTTGTTAATAACTATGGTACCTAAACTAGGAAAAGACCACACAAAAGTTGATTCATACAGGCCCATAAGCCTTTTATCAAATATGTCAAAGCTGTTTGAGAGGATGTTAATAACTAAGCTGAACCCCATTTTAGGTGACAAAGGATGTATTCCAAACCATCAATTCGGCTTCAGAAAAATACATAGCACAATCCAACAAACTCACAGGTTAGTCAACGTAGTTAATAAGACCTTTGAAGAATGAAAATACTGCTCTGCGCTTTTTATCGACGTTTCTCAAGCATTCGATAAGGTATGGCTCGCTGTCCTAATAAAAAAATAAAAGTTAAAACTGAATTTTCCCATAAACTTATATAAGCTGTTGGATAGTTATTTAACCGATCGAAAATTTATTGTGAAAGAAGGAAATTTTGTAAGCTCACCTGAGCCAATATAAGCCGGAGTTCCCCAGGGTAGTATATTGGGGCCCATTTTATATTTGTTGTATACTTCAGATAGGCCAACTAGTGACCGAGTCCACACATCGATATATGCTGACGACACGGCTTTTTGAAGCGTTCACGAACGTGGTTATATTCATCAAGGAAGAAGGGACATTGCTTCTCTCGTCCGAACATCAGAGTGATGTCCCGAAAATGATAGCAGCAACCGTGAAACATAACCTTTTTTGTCTAGCACTAGCTGGACGTAACAAGTATATTTATATTTATTTTAGACTTAAGATACGATAAATAAATATAAAAAGAATATATATAACTATTTTCGCCCAATTCTGCAACCTGAAGAGCTCTGGAGCTGACTCCAGAGGGTTTAAAGTGAAAGCAATTTAAGAAAAGCAGTATAAGGCTTTATTTGCGGAACCATTGCAATTTCTATCTTTGACAAGGGTAGATAAACTTTTTAAACTGAAAACACAAAAAAATTTGAATATGAAATATTACTCCAAAATATTTTTCTTATAAATTACGTAATCTTACCACAAAAATTAAAATAGAACACTTCAAGCTATTTATACAAGAAGTTTGTTATAAATATAACAATATAGAACTCGCAAAAATAAGCAAGTGATTTGAAATCACACTCTAGATAAGTGACTGTGATTTCCGATTTAAAATCACGTGATTTCAAAAATTTTTGTAAATTTTTATAAATAGTGATTCTCAGAACAGGCCTGCATAAAACTATAGATATCGCTATTATTTGTGATAAAAACGGCTTCTGAAATGACAACAAACATGAAAAAATTAAGGCTAAAATGGTAAAATTTATTAAACAAAGCATAAAGTGTCAAACGCGCTGTTTATAAGGCAAGCCATATGCGACGGCTGTGGCTTGCTTAAGAATGAAAAGAGCTATGTTAGCTCTATTTTTTGAAAAACTGTTAAAGGGAAAATTTTCGTATCAGAGGTACTTAGTCAAAAAGAGCTAAAAATAGCGCGAAAAGAGCTAAGTTGGCATCACTGTTCTTTTTAGTCGAATGTAACTAGGTTCACTTAGTATGTTACGCGCCGAAGGGTTTGGATGAGATTCAAACTTCTTTAGATACGTTACTGCATGTTTCGCTATTTCTGCCTTAACTGATGGCATGTATAGATCTTTGTGGATGTTCGAGTTTTTTATATACCAGGGAGCAATTGTAATAATACGCAGAATCTAATTTTTGGGCCTTTGAATTTTTTCTACATTGCTAGCTGAGGCAGTGCCCCATAATTGCCATAACACCAAATTGGTTTGAGGATCGACTTGTATAGAACAAGTTTAAAATCTAAGCTCAGGGTGGAGTTTCTGCCAATAAGCCAATTTAGTTGTACTGCTTTTAATTTAATTTGTGTTATCTTGAAATCTATGTGGCTTTGCCAAGTAAGGCGACGGTCAAGATGTATACCCAGATTTTTAACAGCTGGAAGCTGCGGTATTATTTGGTTATTTATGCGAATACGAGAGTATGAGTCCCCAGTAATTTTTCCTGGGAGTATCATGGTTTGCATGGAAAATCAACAACTATTTTCCCATTTTTATATATACCTGAAATCTACGCCATTAGTAAAATTCCCAATTACGGGGTATTTACTTTTCACCGTTTTTTTTTTTTCCCCCGATTTATAAATTCCCAAAATCGACGCTATCTTGGCGTACTTTAAAATTTGTACTAGCAAGAATTAGTCAATGAGCTGTTTATGGTTTTGTTCATAAAATATGTTTTTGGAAAAATTGTATGAAAAAATAAATTTTTGCAATATTGAAGAAAATATATCTATTTAGCAGTTAAAACAATTTAAAAGTGGGGAAAACTTTGTTGGTGTATTGTTTTTCTTTAATTTAGCAAGGGTATCAAACGATAAAATTTAGTTTTTGTAATTTAAATTGGGTTTTCATTTTAGATCTTTTTGTTTTTAAAAAATAAATTATAAACAAATCGGGGATGATACATTGTGCAATTGTATTATTTTCGGTACAATTCTGATTTTAAAATTTTAAAACAGACTAATCAAAAAGCTAAAATGCATCATAAACCCTTTTAAAAAACACCCAATAATATTAAACAATAATTTTGTTTTAAATTATTGTACTTTTGTTTTTTGTTGTTTAATGTCTAAATGCTTTCCTTGAGATTATCATCAGTTTGAACTTCTTTAGGAGCGACATTTCTGGCTAACAACGGTAGATTATTTATGTTTGCTATTTAAGTAGAATTATGTTTACAAAGGTACTATTTGATGGTCAAATCAGTACAAGTTTAAGGTCCATCCTAACGCCACGTAGACTACTACATACTTGCTAATTTTTGCTAGTAAAGCGTTCATTTACATTTTCATATATGGGACAGTAATTATGCAAATTTCTGTTTTAAGTTACTCAAAAGACCTAATTTTATTTTTTCAACTAAAGAAAATGTCACAAAATTATAAATTACAAATTCATATACAAACAAAAAGTTTTGGAGGAAATATTTATTATTTTTTGAAAAAGATTTTAAATTTTATAAAAGCAAAATAGGTATTTCTACAACAATGTCAGAGTTTAAGATGTAGCGCTCATCTTCACTATCATTAAGTAGCAGACTTCACGGCGGCAATTATAGCCAACGGAATTCGTTTTCATTTAGCTGCATAGCCGCTGTCTTCTATTTCTTTAAAGCATGAATAATGAGTTTTTTCTCATACTACTTATTTTAATTTATGTAAAGAGTCAACAAAATGAATAATGATGTACATGTCTATAAATAAAATCACCGTGGTGAAGGGTATAGAAGATTCGGGACGGCCGAATATAGTACTCTTACTCGTTATTACTTACTTTGGTAATTATTTTATGTAAAAGTAAGAGGTAATTTAGTTTCAAGATATTTTTGCTGAATAACAGGATTTGAACGTTTTTTGCCAGCGGTACCGATATATTTATCCATCCATTCTTATCTCTTTTTGTAATTAGGTCACTCTTTATTTATTCTTTCAAATAACTCAAGTTACTCTCTGTTGGACTAAGATTCCTCACTTTGGTGGAGTTTCAAGCAAGTGTTGGTAATTGTAGAGTAACCTGCTCCTAACATTATAAACCATGTGCTTATGAAATGTAGTAAGTATTTTGGCAAAATAATTGTTAGCAAATTAGCAACACAAAAAAAGAAATTCAAGGAGTCAAGTTCAATTACTCAAAAATATCGATGTCGATCTGCTGTCTAGTTTTTTATACATCCACAAAAATTACAATAAACACTTGGAAAGAAAGTATGACCAACCTTTGCGCGAAAACGCATGAGGGCTACTTGTGCAAAGTTTCAAGACTATACCTATTGTAGTTCTCTAGGTACGCGATAATAAATTTTCACTTTGTGTAGGAGGTACCACGCCCTCCATTCAAATTCAATCTGTGTTTCTCTACACAATGTATCTTAATATGGGGTTACTGATGCAAAATTCCAAGGCGCTACCTATTGCAGTTCTCTATATACAGAATAATAATTTTTTACTTTGTATGGGGCGTACCACGCTCACTGCCCCAATTCAGCCTATGTTTTTCTAGAGTATACGCATGGGTATGGGGTTTACTTGTACCCACTTTGAAGCCTATACCTATTATAGTTCTCTATATACACAATAATAATTTTTCACTTTGTATGGGAGGTACCACGCCCACTGTCCCAATTCATTCTGTATTTTGGCAGACTATACGCCTTAGCACAAAGGCTACTATTGCAAAGCTTCAAGGCGCTATATATTGCATTTCGCCAGGAACACGATAATAATTTTTCACATTTTTAATGGGCGGTACCACGCCATCTATTCCGGCTAACTCATTAACCAATACACATACAGAGACCGTTTATACATAAAAACCTTGGTATTAACGTCACATTTCATATAAACTTTGCAGAAACAAAATCGGTTCACGCATTCCAGAGAACATCAATTACTAACACAATGCAACTTATTTATATATATATATAGATTTTGTTACAATTGATGCTGATTTGGTACAATTTTATCATTGGGGCGGTACATTTTAAACATTGCTACATATAATATATATTCCAACAGAGTAGAGGCTAAACTACAAACAAGATATGAAGAAATGCGCTTACATATACAGACGTATAATAAATAAATATAAAATATCAAAATAAATTTCACACAAAAAAAATTATTACTAAAATCGAACCAATTACCAAACCAAACAAATGGTTTTTTTCTATTTTTTTCGATTTTCAAAAACTTTTTTTTGGATCTAATAACTGTTTTGTCTGATTTTTTATTTTCTGCTAACAGTGTTGCCGCAATAAAATACATAATTTATAAATATGGAAATGTTTTTCTAAAAAAAAAAGTTAACGAACTTTTAAATTCTAAATAACATAATTTTATGGACCTTAAGGAAATTAAAAAGCAAAAAAGTATATAAAATTATTTTCTTGCCAAAATGTATGTTTTATTTATTTTCTATATAGACAAAAATATAGCATTGCGCACTGTCACTTAAATCGGTTTTAAACAAAACATAGCGCCAGTGTCGTCGGAATAATGAAGTTACTTTGCATAGCCAAATAAAAAACTTATTAAGATATAAACTAGAAGTTATTTTGATGATTTTTAATAACCCACCAAATATAAAATTTATGTTGATGTTTTTGTTAAAGCTTTAATTTTTTGGACTTGGACTTTTTATAGAGTTATGATTGTTTTTACAAATAATTTTGTTTAAATATGGTTAAAGCTTTCCTGAGGATTCTGCCGGAGCAACTAGTGAAATATGTTTTAATAATAACTTTCCCCTAACAAATTAATTGTTTTATTATAAAATACAACACGTTATTGGCATTATATTTTTTAAATAATAACTGAATTCTCAAAATTGGTTTATAAGTACATATGTAAATTGTTACGCGCCGGTTAAGTTCGAATAAAAAAAAATCTTCAACTTGTTAAGGTCCTAATACGAATTATAACCAATCAAATTCAGTGGCTAAGGGGCATGAATAGATATAGTCAAGCTAGCTCTAGCTTAAGTTTCGTGGTTCTTAACCCAAGTATTTGACACGTAAACATATAACATGCTCTACACACCCTTAGAGCTTGAAATAAATAAGAGAATACAAAGAGTAGTTACAAATAAATCCATTATATTTAACTATTAGACAAACAATACATGGTCAGGTGATCTATCATGTTGGGTACAAATTTTTCCCTCCCAAATGTCAACAGAAACTCCTTGGACAGACGTATTACCGATCATTTGCAATCTGTCCCTTAAAAAGATGTAACTTCTACAATTATACCGACATATTTAAGTTGGTTATCCCTTTAATTGTAATTGTAATATATATATATATATATATACCAAGGTAATTGTAATATATATATATATATATATATATATATATATATATATATATATATATATGTATATGCAATAAAAGAAATGAAATAGTAACTAAAGAGAATTATGACTTACAAAACAGGAGCATACTTTCCACACTTGAGTTGATGGGCCCAGCAATCAATGTGTTGTAGATGTCTCTTCTCATTTTGCCTATTTTTAGAACGTTTAGATTAAATATAAGATGTATAATAACAGCAAAAAAAAATAACTTAAGAAGTACAAGTTTACACTGACAGAAATTTGTTAGTAATAAAATATTTTACATTGTATAATTTTTTTATAATGCAAATGATTAAGAAATTATCTTTTTAAAAACTCGTTGTTTTGGTTTTATATGGTATATATAATTACATTTGTATATTGTTTATCATAATTCACGCGGTTTTAATTAAATTAATTTCATAAAAAATACTAAATATGAATGATCTTTTGAAATTTTAGTGTAAAAAAAATTTAATTACATTTCACTTATTAGTTTGGTTAGAAAAATTTTAATATTAAAAATTCAACTTTAATCTTAAAGTAAAAAAATATTGTTAATGACAAATTTGACAATTTAAACATAATAGGTCGGAGTTATATTAATTACATTTGTCGAGTAATTAATAAATCTATTCGCTCCTTTTGATTACAATATCTGAATAAATGGAAAACTGAATAAAAATAATTTATGATCATTTTCAACATACGATCTTTTAGGAACTGTTGTAAGTGTTGTATAGCTTTTTCCTATCCAAACACGTAGTAAAAGCATAGATATTCAACTTGTCTTATTTTGAAAAAAAAAATTCTGGTGTGGAGAATCGAGTGATTGAAAGGCGTAGCCTT
>OX451215.1:133230495-133265347 GCA_949628195.1 Phasia obesa | reverse complement strand
ATACGATCTTTTAGGAACTGTTGTAAGTGTTGTATAGCTTTTTCCTATCCAAACACGTAGTAAAAGCAGAGATATTCAACTTGTCTTATTTTTAAAAAAAATTCTGGTTTGGAGAATCGAGTGATGGAAAGGCGTAACCTTAGTGGTGCCTACTGGTAGCTGACAAAATGGCTACCTTAAATGAAGTGAATATAATTAAGGTTTTGATATTTTAGGGAAACCACGTTTTTTCTTTTCTTACTTTATATAAAAAACGTCATTCAAAATATACGTAGGTAACTTGTAAAAAGGAGAGATTTCCTTAAGATTATGTATTATCATATGTTTCAAAACTAAATATTTTTCTGATCTATTATTTAAATTTTATTTGAATAAATATTCCTTATTTTTTTTTTTTTTTTTTGAATTTTACTTCACTTCTTACTTGATCGCACAACTCTTACTTAAAGAATGTTTTATGATTATCACAACTAGAATAATTACCCTAAAATAATTACATAATGGAATATTCCAGAAGGTTAGTTGAATGTCATTGGAATCTGTAATTAAATTGTTAAGGCTAAAGCAAGATGAAGGTATATTCATTATTAAGCTGAGATATGTGTACAGAGAGTAATAATTACAAAAAATAAAAAAAATATATCGATCTAAATCAATGTGAAGGATACCCATTAAAAGAGTTTCGATGTTTGGAGACATTCTTTAATGTTAATAAAATTCACAAATGTTTAGCAGATTTTATTCTTTTGTTTTATTTAAAACGACGTAATCTTCGTGTTAGAAAGGTGAAAAATTGCAGCAACATATATACATAGTTTTATAATTTAAAACAAATAAAAATATTGAAAAATTTTTTTATTTGTTTTATGTTTATCGAAGTTTCAAATTATTTTGCACTACTGACCGACAAATAAATGCTTAGAATGTAAAATAACTGTTGAAAACCCGACATCGATAACAGACAGAAACATTTAATTTCAATACATGCTGTTACGGCATACACAGCAATACACATAGTATGTAATTTCCAGGTGCCTAACTGTATATCAAAAGATAAGAAGAACGTCACCTATGGGGACACACATTAATTTCTAATTTAAAATATCTATACTTATGTTGATAACCCTTTAATATTAAAATTATGAAATTTTTTAAAAGGAACCAATCTCTAAACATTGCCTTTCAAATAAATAAAAAGCGGTACAAAAAATACTTACGGACGATTTGATAACCTTCACGTTGGCTACAGAGGAAAAGGTAAAAATGTATAAATTTTCCATGGAAGATATTGCTACATATTCATACAAATATATTTTAATTTCTTATTCGCAGTTTTCAGGTGGTGGCAATGGCCAACTTCAGCTCATATTCTTTTCACCGGCAAACAATTGCCAAACGAATAATTTAGATAAAACAAATACAAGGTTTTCCACTGCTCAAGATGTCAAATTCCATGTATACATATCTTTTTTTATACAAAGAATTTCATATTTCAAGAAACAGCGGAATTGCATGAATTTGTCATTGCCACCATTGTAATTTGATTTGTTTTGGCCTTATCTTTTTTTTTGTTTTTGAATATGGTGAAATTTTACTCAGTAGTTATGTAAATTAGTCAGAAATCAGTTACTATTTAACACAATTAGCGAAAATTGTCTTTGATTTTGCTAAATTATTTGTTTGAAAGTTTTGTTATTTTAGTAAACTTTTTATTTGATACAGATAAATTATTTGTTTTATTTTTACTTTACCATACGTAGTATGTATGAGGTAAAGTATAGTAATCATAAAAAAAATCGAGGTCGGGATTTCGACAGATTTATACGCTTTGAGGTCTCTTGAATCAATTTTGACTATTTTCACGATGATGTCTGTGGGTGGGTGGGTGTGTATGCCACTCTTTTTCTAGAGTTTGTACGGGTCATACCGTTTGACATATCAAAATGAAATTTAGTATGTTGCTTTGGTATATGGAGATGAAGAGCTGTATAAATTTTGGGCATAATCTGGAAGGGGAAAGGGGTAGTTACTTAACACCCCAAATCGAAAATAATTAATTTTTCGATTCAAATATACTTTGAACTTTTGTTCTTTATGTAATATATCCATAAAAATATCTGTTTCCACTGGGTATGGTAAAGTTGGTGTAGGCCACTCCAGTTTTATTTTTACTATTTTTGTAAACTTTTTTGTTTGATACAAAAAAAACTTTTTTGTTTGGTTTTTTTAATTTTCGGTTCATTTTTTTTTTTTTTTTTTTGTCTGATACAGACAAATTTTTTGCTTGAAAATTTTTCTAGTCAATAAATTTTTTGACCAAATTTCATAATTAATTGTTTGAAAAAATCGTGGATTATTTTCAATAAACAAATTTTAATTTTAAATGTTAAAATTTATAAATCTGATTATGCAAATTATTTGTTTGAATCTGAAAATTAAATGTTTTTCAAAATTAGTTTTTTTTTTGATAATTGTTTAATGTTATTTAAAGTAATGTTGTCTAATAAGGTTCAATTAGAGTTGTGAATTTATATTTTTCTATATATTTTATCAGATCCCTCATAATGACTTAGTCGAAATATTGAAACTATCATGAAAATAAATATTCAATTATTAATAAAAACTGCATTTTATTAAAGAAGAAGAAAGTTATAAATTAGACCTTGAGCCAAAAGAAAACCATATTTTATTAACTTACAACAGGTCAACTATTAAAAAATATATATTGAAAATGAATATACAACACAACAAAGAGTGGCTTATAAATCAAACTGAAAAAAAAAAACCAACAAACATACAGTGGTTGCTCTCTTTAGGCCCAAAAAATGCATTGCCTTACACTAAGCAAATATATAGCAGAAGGAGAAAATTGTATACAAACGTTGAAAAATAAAGATACTTGGCAAACTTGGATCATTATGCGAAGTTTTAAATATTTGATATTTTATAGTTTTTCCGTATAAATTTTCGTTTGTTAATCAAGTTTTAGTTTTTGATTGGAATAACAATTTATGGTAAAATTTTTATTTATGATGCTTTGATGAAAAGTGGCAACACTGTTATAAGCGAAAGATAATTTTTTTTGTACGTCTCCGCAGAAGTTTAAATAAAAGCAGTTTTTCTATTTGAATGCGATTGATATAAATTAAGAATTTTGCTTCTCTAAAGTTTCGCTGAAAGCAATTGAAAGAATGCCTGGTAAAACGCGTAAAAGTTTAAATAAAAACAAAATAATTTGTGTACAATGCAAGACACAAGTATTGGAAAGTGATGAGGACTTACAATCCGATGTTTGTGAAAAAACTCTACAGTCATTATGCAGTAAACTTAACAAAAAGGAATTTGATAAACTTGTAACCAACCCTGATCTTGAATATAAGTGTCATTTTTGTGCGCCAATAAATGATGTTTCAATGTGTGCACATGACTTAAAAGAAATAAAAACATAATTCTTGCAAAAAAAACCGACTTCAAAACAGATAGAAGGACACCAATTCTAAACTAAAAATGTAAAAAGTAATCTGTAAGAATTAGATTTAAACCAAATAAAATATGCGCCAAAATTAAAGGGAAAAATGTAAAGACTATGTGAATGTCAAGCCTCTCCCTATTACTGTTCAAAAGTTAAGCTATTTTCACCAGCATCCGTCTTTTATGGGGACACCATTCAAGCCTCTGTGAATAATGGTTTCAAAGATAGGGTCACATAGATCAAATAACATCTAATATTGGGACACCTTTTAATTTACAATTTTAAATTAAAGACCTGTTGTTATAAAGGACTTGGTCACAAAGATTTGTTGTAAATTTCAACTGTCTGTCTATTACGGTTCAAAAGTTTGGCCATATATATCAAATTACATGAACTATTGGGACATCCTTTACATTATAATTCCAAATATTTATACTTGTTATTATACCAGAGAAAGTAGTGGACATTCTGCCTAATTTTGAAGTGTTTGTGTTTTACAGTTCAAGAGATAGGGCCATATAGATCAAATTACATACATTATGGGGACACCCTTTAATTTCTAAATTCAAATTGTATATTTGGACTTTGGAGTACAGTTTCTTTGAAAATTTCAGCTGTCTGTCTATAACAGTTAAAAAGTTTAGCCACACACATATAATTACATAAATTATTGGGACACCCTTTTATTTCCAAATTCAAATTTTATACTTTTTGTTATAGCTGACTTAGCAGCACAGGCTCTTTGTAATTTTCAGCGGTCTGTATACAACTGTTCAAAAGTATGGCCATATACATCAAATTAAATGAACTATTTAATTTAATTTAAAATTAACTTTACTTTAAACTTTTGAATATTTATACATTTTATTATAATGGTCATAGTAATCGACATTCTGTAAAATTTTCAAGGTTTTGTCTATAACGGTTCAAAAGATAGGCATATATAGGTCAAATTACGGCACCTATGGGGACACCCTTTAAATTTTAAATTTCTTTTTTTGTTAATTTCTGCCGTTGGGAGCTATAGCGACACGCAATTTTTTAAAATTATAATTTGGTGCCCTTAACGGTTCTTAATACACGTAAAAAACATGCATGTTGTATGGGGACACCCTTTAATTTTTAATATAATGAACTGTTTTTAAAACGGGACCAACCTGAAAGCATAACCTTTCAAATAAAGAAAAAAAATTTTAAATCGGTTCAGAAATGGCTGAATCAGCTGGATGACGTAAAAGAAACAATGCAATTTATGTCTTCACAATTTGATTCCGTATTAAAGAGTGTAGCTGAGAATAAAAGACATTTAAAGACAATAAGAAAAGAGAATATTACAATGCGTGAAGAAATAAAAACTCTTAAATCAACAATACAATTTTTAAGCAATAATAGGGTGAAAAATGATTGCATTATTAATGGCATTAAAGTAGCAGAAGAAACTAAGCCTGTTGAAGCTGTATTGCAAATAGCAAAGGAAACTGGTGCTGATATTACTGAATATGAAATAGAAGAAGCATATTTCATAAATAAAAAAAGTAAACAGAACAAACATAAAAAATAATGCTAAAACAGTTGTTGTAAAAGAAATCAAAATTAAAAAGTACTAAAAGCTTCAACAAAGTTTTTATAAATGATTTTTTGTGCAAAGAGACCGTAGAATTAATAAATCATGCAAAATTGGTTAAAACTGTTGGCTTTGAGTTTGTATACTCTAAAGGTGGATATGTTTATGCAAAAAAAATCCTAAATCAAAGCAAACCATTATCAAAACAATGGATGATGTAGACAAATTGATAAGCAGTTCAACAGTTGGCGCAAGAAGGAACATTTTAGCTGATGTTGAGGTATCTGATGATGAAGATGATGACCGATGCACGTCGCCAATCTAATATTTTTTTGTATATGAATACATAGTATTTTAATAATTTAAACTCTTTTAATTATTACATAAACGAATTTAATTCAAGATCATTTAATATATTATCAATAAATGTAAGAAGTATTTCATCAATTAACAAATAATAAATTTCGCTCATATTTGTCTCAAATGTTGATAATGCCGGAAGTAATAGCCATTCAAGAAACCTGGTTTGATAAAAAGCTTAAAAACTTATACTCTATTGATGGTTAGAATGTTGTACACTGTTGCAAAAACGTTGGATATGGTGTAACATCTATATATGTATATAAATAAGCGACTTAAGTACAATTTGATAACTGCCAAAAGTATGAATTTTTTGGATTTAATTTCCATATCGTTACCAGATATTTGTATTGATAACAGACCACTTCTAATTACTGGTCTCAAAAATGCATTATGAAATCATATCTAATAAGTCTTCAAAATTTACTTTCTGATGTCCGTAAATTTTCTTTTGTTTTTGTTGGTGATTTCAATTTCGACTTGATGTTTATGAATAGTTCTACGCAATCGTTAATGAATATTTTTACTCAGTCCAGTTTTATTTCGAATCATACCTTAGTAACTAGACCAAAAAGCAGCTCTTGTATTGATTGTGTTTTTAGCAATTTTTCGAGCAATGTTGATCACGATTCAAAATCAAAAAAATTGATTATGTTAAATTTAGATCCTACATTGATCGAAATCTTTATTTTTGGACACTGGCGACTCAACAGATGATTGTAGGAGCCTAGTGGATACTTTATCCTCGGCTGCAGCTTATTGTACCACTAATTACAAATGTTAACGTAAGACACGAAGCAAGTCCAGGGATGACAAAAGGTCTGATTTGCCTAATAAATTAAAAAAAAAAAACTATTAAAAGCTAGACGGAAAAATAAACAAAATGAAAGTATTGCCAATCGTCTAAAACGGATTAGCAAAGTAATACAAAATAGTAGTAAAATCTTAATGAATGACTATTACGAATATAACATATCGAAAAATTGTAATGATTCCAGAAAAATGTGGAACTTTATAAATAAGCAACTTGGAAAAAGTCAACAGTCTGTAATGGTTTGGTTACGTATAATAACACCGTTATTTCAAATAATCTAGAAAAGGCAAAAGCTTTCAACACTTTCTTTTATAATTCATTTAAGGAAATGAAAGATTCCATTCCCCAGTACTCAAATGATTCAATAAAATCATTGGGAACCCTATTTTACGCAAATAGTGGTTTTAATTTTAAAGACATAAACAAAACCTGCATCGATCACATTTTACAGAATTTAGAACTGAACAAGAGTCCTGGCTGTGAAAATATTACTGTAAAAATGCTTTAGTCCGCAAAAATGCTATTTCTGAAGCAGTATTGAAAATTTTTAAAAAAATGATTGTGGAAGGGAAATATCCTGATGTATTAAAAACACACAAGATAACTCCTATACCAAAATCTTCGGGAAAACATAAAATTGAAAACTTTCGCCCTATATCAATACTTTCTACAGTTGACAAAATACTTGAGAAAATTATTTTTGAGCAACTTTCTAATTATCTGGAAGAAAACAATATTTTATTTGAACGCCAGTATGGGTTGAAAAAAGGTGTTGGAACAGAAGAAGCAGTTACAAATGTTATTGAATATATTTGCAATGGCTAGATGATGGTAACAGAGGAGTTGCAGGCATATTTTTCGATTTACCAAAAGCGTTTGATTTAGTTGATCATGACATTTTATGTCAAAAGCTTCGGTTTGTGGGATTATCTCCAAATGCTGTTGTTTTACTAAAAGATTATTTAAAACAAAGGAAACAGTTTGTTAAAATAAACGATGCGAAAAGTGATGAGCTAAATATACTATATTGAGTTCCACAAGGAAGTGTGCTACCACTCTTACCTAAAATATATAAACCCAATTCACAATCTTGTGCATTTGAGATTGCAAATTTATGCAATTGTAAAAATGTCCAATGAATTGTGAACGGTTTTTTATTTCAGTTTGCAATCCTTCTTGGAAAACACAAAAATAATATCCCTATTTGAATTTTTTCTACAATAAAAATTTCGTTGAAGGAAAGTACAAATAGTAAAGTTTTAATAGATAAAACTGCTAAAGGAGTTGTTTTTAATAAAGGTACATATTTCACACACTCCAATTAATAAAATATTCATTCAATTACAAGTCAAGCGTTCATTGTCCAAAATTCTTCAGTAGTCTAGTATAAGGGGAGGGAACAGTGTTCCATTGGAAGTTGCAAACACAAAGAGACATGGAATTATCATACTATAAAGAATGCATTATGCAAAAAAATCGACAGTCGTCTAGTATGAAATAACAATTAACAGAGATACAACAAATCTCGGAATTATCAACCAACCCAGGTAATAGATGCAACTTGCCCCAAATTTTACTGTAGTCTAGTACTAGATTACAGTTAACGACAACAGTATTTTTTGGAATTTTAAGTACGAGAAATACTAAATATCATTGAATTATTAAAAATAAATTTTCGTAGCCAGACAATCCATTAATAGATATCAAATACACTTTTATTGTGTCCATCCTGATCCATTTTTAAATTCTTATCTTCTGTTTTAAGTTTTTTGGTTTTTCGATTTTAATATTTTTTTTTTTTAATTTGAATTTTCATATTTTTTATTTAATTTTATTGTCAGCTGTCAGTTTGCAAATGCCTAGCAAATAAAAAATATGGTTTTAGGTATTGTTTACTTCCCAATGAGTAGCATATGCATTTCTATTTATCTTGTTAGTGTGTTGTAAAATTATCCAATACAATTTTGCAAATGCTACGATGCAAGACCATTTGCACAAGATTGTGAATTGGCCTATATTGATGATTTAAAATATTGTCTTTAATGGAAAATTATTTATATGTATGTATATGCGGATGATATATACTTTCTTTATAAATATCAATATGAAAGAGTTTTACAAATACAAATTGAAATGACGCTGTAAGTTTATCTGAATTTCTAAGGCTTAATAAGTTGGTGTTAAATGCTAAAGAAAACTAAGTTTATAAGATTTAAACCACATATTTCCAGAAGGGAATGTCTAATGCAAGTGTATATCGATAGCAATCTAATAACGGAATGTGAAAACGTGTAATATCTGGGTATTAATTTGAGTCATAATCTCTCTTGGAATTATCACATGAGTAGGATAAAAAGAAAAGTTTCTGCCGGAATTGGTATACTTTATAAATTCAAAAACAAACTTAGCACTAAAACAAAGCTTTAACTTTACCAATCCCTATTTCAATCGCATCTGACATATCTTCCCATGATTTATGGATGTAGAACAAGCACGGTCTTTAAGACGCTACAATCAGCCCAAAATAAAGCATTATAAATTGTATTTAATCTTCCAATAAGATTTCCAACAATAAGTATATTTCAAAATTATGCTAGAACAATCCTTCCAATAAGAGGACTTTATAAGCAACAATTACTTTTGTACGTTTTGTTTCAGGCAGTTAAGAGATTTAAATATTGTAAGATGTCGCCTTGAGATTACTAAGCAACGTGTAAGATTCAGTGGCCCAATCGAATACAACAGATTATCAGTAGATTTAAAAAACATTCCGGTTTTATCAACTTTTAAAAATAGATTGAGAGATTATTTGTGTGATAATATTGATTTACTTCTTACATATGCAAATTAATCAAATTTTGTATAAGTTTTAAATAATGTACTATATTTTAATTTTATTTCTGGGGCAATAAGGAAAAAGTGCTTAAGTCTGGTGTTTAAGTTTTGTAGGAGAGCAATTTTAAACTTTAAAATAATTAAAAAAAAAAAATAACTTATCTTTAAAGTTTACCTATGGGAGTCAAACGTATGATTTTGAAATATATCTTATATCTACCAAAAGTACGCAGGCGTTGCAATTAATAAGTTGTAAAAGGTGCTTCTATGATTTTGAAAAATACTTTGTAGTTTCTTAAGCTTTTTTCCAAATACGATTCGGCATTGAAAAAAGATAAGCAGAAAGTTTTTTTGGTATAACTTCCTGAAAAATAGTACAAAATAATTGAAACTTTGCACATGGGAACTTTGAAGTACGGAGATTTCAAAGGTGACAGCAACTTAATTTTTGCTTAAGTCGACTTAAGCACTTATTCCTTATTGCCACAGATTTATTGAAATTTGAATTTTGAAATAATGGGTGATTTTTTTGAGGTTAGGATTTTCATGCATTAGTATTTGACAGATCACGTGAGATTTCAGACATGGTGCAAAGGGAAAGATGCTCAGTATGCTTTGACATTTCATCATGAATAGACTTACTAACGAGCAACGCTTGCAAATCATTGAATTTTATTACCAAAATCAGTGTTCGGTTCGAAATGTTCAAATGTGACAAATTTTGTTCAGCGATGAGGCTCATTTCTGGTTGAATGGCTACGTAAATAAGCAAAATTGCCGCATTTGGAGTGAAGAGCAACCAGAAGCCGTTCAAGAACTGCCCATGCATCCCGAAAAATGCACTGTTTGGTGTGGTTTGTACGCTGGTGGAATCATTGGACCGTATTTTTTCAAAGATGCTGTTGGACGCAACGTTACGGTGAATGGCGATCGCTATCGTTCGATGCTAACAAACTTTTTGTTGCCAAAAATGGAACAACTGAACTTGGTTGACATGTGGTTTCAACAAGATGTCGCTACATGCCACACAGCTCGCGATTCTATGGCCATTTTGAGGGAAAACTTCGGAGAACAATTCATCTCAAGAAATGGACCGGTAAGTTGGCCACCAAGATCATGCGATTTGACGCCTTTAGACTATTTTTTGTGGGGCTACGTCAAGTCTAAAGTCTACAGAAATAAGCCAGCAACTATTCCAGCTTTGGAAGACAACATTTCCGAAGAAATTCGGGCTATTCCGGCCGAAATGCTCGAAAAAGTTGCCCAAAATTGGACTTTCCGAATGGACCACCTAAGACGCAGCCGCGGTCAACATTTAAATGAAATTATCTTCAAAAAGTAAATGTCATGGACCAATCTAACGTTTCAAATAAAGAACCGACGAGATTTTGCAAATTTTATGCGTTTTTTTTAAAAAAAAAAGTTCTCAAGCTCTTAAAAAATGACTCGTTAGTTGCCCTTTTAGCCTCTATCAAGCCAACTTGGCGCTGAGGCATAATATTGTTATGATTATTTTATACATATGTATATGGAAATAAAGATATATTTAATAAAAAAAAAATTTTGATTCTCCGATAAACTAGTTTTTTTTCAAAATTTTCGGTTTTCAATACAACCCAGCAAAAACACAATAAAACTTAAACATTTTTTGGTTATTTTTAGGTGAAAATATGATTTTTTGCGAAAATTTGATCTTTAAGAAAACTTTTTTTTGGAAATTTTCGGTAGTTTTAATCTAATTTAAAATTTTGATCGGAATAAAAATTTCAGGGGAAAATTCAACTTTAAGGTGAAAATCGGATACCTTTGTGATATTTCTGATTGGTTGACTACCATGTAAAACTTAAATTTTCACAGAAGGACCACCATTAAACTCAATTTTTCACTGGACAGTACCATTAAAACCAATTTATTTTTCTCAAGCTGACTTTGGGAATTCTCACTTCCTATGTAGTTCACGTTGTAGATCATGGAGGAGGCAAAAATTCTGGGGGATACCCTGTCTTTTTGGTTACGTACCCCTGTCATTCAATAATTTTAAGAAACCAAACAAAAAATATATGAGTGATTTAGCGTCTTATATGTTACAAACAAACATACAAACTTATTTTTTTTTTAATTTCTTTTCTTGTACCTTCAGCTCTATTTTATTATAATATTTCTATATACTTATAACCATAAACTTATTTTAATATCTTTTATTTTTTTTTTTTTTTGTTCTTACAGGCATTTCAAATAGCAACACTTGTTAAAGAATATTCGGAAATAGTGAAAACTCGAAAAAACAAATTCCCAAGTTCTATAAAGCAATAAGAAAATATTATTAGATAGTTAGCAAAAAATAGTTGTCAATATATAATATATCTACGTATAGTTACACTCCTTAAATCTTGCAGTATTTATAATTATTCTTTGGTAAACTGCATTTGAATAAATGAATAATAAATAAATGCTTTGCGAAAATATTTTATTTTTTTATTGTCTTTTTATCAATAACAAGTAAGAATACTATATTCGGCCATGCCGAATCTTATATACGCTTCATGTCGACGATCGACCATCGGTTGAGTGTGACAACGCTCTCATTGAACTCGACCAAGTTTAGTTGATATAATTCAGTGGCGGTGTAAACACGCCTTAAGACGACCCTTTTGCGATTTTTCGGAGGAAACGAAGGCAGGAGTCGACGACTTACTCCGAAGTGCAGACGTACTTTTAAGAAATAAAAAGAAAACCACATCAAACAAAATAATAGGTGAAGTTTTGTCAAATACAATTCAAAATAGAAAACAATCATAAAAAGCGTTTAATGTACTCCAACTTGCAAGTGAAGCTACCAATCAAAAACGTTTCAGAATTTTCCATCGAATCAGTGCATTGTGGAGAGTACTGTGAGATATATTCCTTATATATATATTTATATATATATGGACGTAGTGATAGTGCACTATCAACTATCCCATACTGGAACCACCAACCTGGAACCTTTCTGTCATTACTTCGAGATGGGGTTCATGTAGCTGCACACATTTTCCCCATACATGCTATACCCTCGTAATGGCCCAACGAAGTTTCAAGAAAACATTTCTAAAAAGCCTTGAATATACTCCCAACTTGAAAGTGTAGCTGACACCACCACCTCGGAACCATTTTTGTTCAGTTTCTAGTCGGTATCCTGATGTTGTCTATGTGTTTAATGCATCTAGGTAAATTGGTTTTAAAACAGAGATATCATCTATTTAAGAATCAAACGCATTAAAAAAAAAACATGTTACTCTATATAAAATCTTAATTTGTATTAAAAATATGTTATTTTACACTCATGATTTTCATTTTCATAGAAATATAGAATTGTTTTTAATATTTCGACAATTGTTTGTAAAAATATTTTTTTCATTTTTTTTTTTTTCAAATTATTTTATTCGAAAATTTTTCTGTACAAATATTTTTTACATGTTTTTAAAAATTTTTCTTTGAAAATTTGTAAAAAAAAAAAAGTTTTTTTTATTTTTTTATTTTCGGACCTTCCTGCAATCTATATTGAGTTAGAATGGTCAGACTAAAGCAAAGCAAAGGCCTGTAATACAAATCAAAGCAGAAAAACCCTACCAAAAACAAACAAAAATCGCCCTAGCAGGGGATTATTGATCCCCCGAGAACTGTATGTTCTCCATGAGATCTACTGGTCGCGGTCTTATATTTATTAACAAAAAAAGCCAAATAGAATCATTACAACCGAAAACAAAAATAAAAACAACCTGAAAAAATGTTAAAAAAGTATAGGTATGAGTGGTTTTTTCCTGCTGCCTCGAATTGAGAGTCCTTATGTTGTTGAAATTCATTTGCGAAAATTTTTAAACTATGCCTTACAGATTGGTGTGCTTAAATTTTTGTATCTTTTCGGATGCCTTGGCAAAGTTTCAACCTGAACATAGTCGGACAGACGGACATCGCTAAATCAACTTCTCTACTTATAAGGATCCAGAATATATATACTTTATGCAGTCGGAAATTAATATTGTAGAAATTACATACGGAATAACAAACTTATATATACCTTTTCTATCTGCGGTGAAGGGTATAAAAACATACAAACAAATAAACCGCAAACATAAGAACCAACAAAAAGATTGTTAAATCCTTTGTGAAACTTAATTGCTCAAGTCACAAGCTCCCTTGTATTCCATTTCGATTACTAACTGCACCAGCAACAAAATTTTCAAAAAATATTTCATGTACAGAAATATTTCTGATACAGTTTTGTTATATGTATACATACAGACAAAGCCATACTTATATTAATTACATGTCTCACTTGATCAACAAGAGGGTAGTAACTCAGATTTATTTTTGTTTGCAATTATTGCCAAATAAATCTATTTTTTGAATTACTACCAATTTTCTGAAACTTCTCGATATATTTTTTTGTATTATTTGAGTTGTGACGCTTTAGTTGAAATTTTAATAAAGTTTAAAAATTTTTGTTTCAACAAAAGGGTATACTCGAAAAAATAAATTTTTACCTCACCTTGTAGTGATATTATATTAACAAGAATAAAATAGTTATACTACCACGTAAATATTTTATCTACAAGCACATTTTCTTTTTCGTGTAGGATTAGATAGTGAAGTATATTATTACATTGGGTTCTTTTAATTGCAAAAATAAAAACTCGCCGATTTTAATTTTACTGTAAGTCACTTTTTTCCTTTTTTACTTCCATCAACCACTTTCTGAATTTCTATATCCGAAGAACTCCTTCAACTTACTAATGACAGATTAAAATAGTCTTTCGAATCAGAGCTGAATAACTTTTATTTTCACTGTGTCTATCGTCTAAAAGGAAAAGACACATTATAGGTTTGGACGCGTCATATTAAATTGTAATTTTAAAATGCAATAATTATTTATATTTAAATATTTTCATTACTACTGCAATAAGCAATTGATTTCATTATAAGCAAGTATTTATTTTAAAGTAAATGTATTAAAACAAGATATAATAAATCAGTCAAGTGCGAGATAGACTCAAATACTTAGGGTTCCGTACTACGTTTAGTACAACTTTAAAAATTCAATTTTTACTAGATTCAATTAAATTTTCAATTAGATTTTTTATGTCTTAAAAGTAGTCATTATCGCGAAAATTGCATCAATGTGGGAACACCCTTTAAATTTTAGTACCACAAAGTTGAAGGCAATACGTCCAAACTGGATTTAAAGTTGTCTTATATAATAAAAGTTTATTTTCCAAACTTAATTCTGACTTTGTTCCAAGTAGCCAATACATTTTTTTGTTTTGACATTCAAGTGGCCTCTTTTTGCTTTCCATGTTAGTCTTCTGTCTAAATTTTACTTTATTTGACTTAGGTATAGGATTACTGTTAAAATATAACTCAGGACAATCACCTTTCCTTTTCAGTATTTATTTTAATGTTCCATTTCTGTAGCCAAATTTGGAGAATGTTAAGATGTGTTTGTAATTTTGCCGAAGCCTCATGATTCATTTAAAGATAAAATAGCAGTGTCATCTGCGTAGGTAGCAGTGATAATATAATCATCTGTTGGCATATCAGAAGTAAATATAGTGTAAAGTATAGGACCTAGGGCATTACCTTGAGGGATACCAGATTAAATAGCACCAAACAAAGAATCTTCGCCCTTCACATTCACATAGAAAAATCTATTTTGTAAGTAGGACTTGAAAAGTAAATAATATGAAGAAGGAAGAAGTTGCTTTATTTTGTAAAGCAGTCCGGAGTGCCATACTCTATCAAAAGCTTGAAACACGTCCAAAAATACGGCAGAACAAAACAATTTATTTATTTTATAAGGCGTGCCTAATATTTTGAACTTATGCCTAAATCCAAATTGGTGTTCTGGGATTATTCTGAAATTTTCCAATATTGGAAGCAATCTTTTCAACGGAAGACATTCAAATATTTTGGAGAACAAAGGCAATAAACTGATTGGTCTGTAAGAATCAACAGAATTTGCATTTTTATTTGGCTTAAGAATCATTATTATTTTTGCATATTTCCACTGAGATGGATAATAATTCAATCGCAATATTGAGTTAAATATTGTAGTTAAATAAATAATGAATTTTTTAGGCAATAATTTTGCAGTCCTCCCATCAATTAAATCGTACCCTGGAGTTTTCGCGTTATTTAATTTTTTTTATTGTTGATTCCACTTCAGATGGAGAAATACTTTTTATGGGCCAATCCATTTGGCAACGTAGATCCAAAAAGTCAGTGATTGTTTGCTCTTGCATAGAATTGAATAGGTTAAATGGTGTAAAAGTTACTTCCATTTTTTTTTTTGGAATTCATGGGCTTTACTTGTATTAGACCTACACCATTCTCCTGTATGACTTTTTTAAGGAATATTTCTAATTGCAGGGCGTTTGATGTGGTTGCATTCCAGAACTTATGCTTTTTTCTCCAGTAACATCATTTTTGAAATCCTTCAGCCGCTTTTTTAAATAGTTTGATGCTCTATTCCAGTTTGCTTTATCGATAAGACTTCTATTCTATTCTATTTTTATAAATTATACGTAATACTCGTTTATTTCTTATAAGTTCTCTTATTTCAAGCGAGATTTTCACATCATTGCCTATTTTTTGACTACTTTGTGGGATGGATAGGACAGCCTCTTCATGTATGACGTTCTTAATAGTTTCAATAGCATTATCTATTTCACAATGATATTTTAGGGATATGTTTAAGTTGCGTTGGTTTTCTATTATGTTTTTGAAATACATATAGAGAATCGATTCTCGCGTTAGTTAGATTGATTTGTTTTGCTTTGGCTTGGAAAATTGTACTGTAGGAAACTATTATTGGGTTATGTTGTGAACTTAAATCATTGGAGTCAAGTATGTCTAATAAATTGCTTGGTATTCTATTTGTTATAACAAAATCTAATAAATCTGGGACTTTTGCCATATCCGTTGGCCAATAAGTGGGCATGCCGGAAGACAATGGTGAATAGTGGTTTTTCTGTATACATTAGTGGTATGTTTTTGTACCTTCGGGTCCATGTTTTTCACACAAATCAATGCCCACTTTTTGTATGAACCAGTCAGGAGAGAGGAATTGTCATACATTAGTCATCCAAATAAGAGAGAAAGCGAGAGAGAGAGAAAGACTAAACCTTCGCCCACCTTTTATGAAAGATCATCAGCCGTTTTTGATAATGAGAATTGTTTACAGTTTATATTTTTGTATATGTGTTTTTGTAGTTTTGAGGGTTGATTTTATATGTGTGTATGTATGTATGTACGTATGTATGTAGAATAGATTTTTTTTAAATACAGTTCAATCCCGCCCACTTTTTGTATTAACCAATCAGGAGCGAGCAATTGTCATACATTTTCTGTGTTAGTCATCCATCAGTTATTTTTGAAAGAGAGAGAAAAAAATCCATTTTCTGTATCAACCAATCAGTAGAGAGCTATTGTCATACATTTTCTGTGTTAGTTATCCATCAGTTATTATATAAGAGATCATCAGCAATTTTTAATAATGAGAATAACAGTTCGCGACAAAAGTATACATACAACCCAAAGTATTTTTTTTTTCTTTTTGTATATTTTAGTTCCGAAAACGTCTTATGTGAGAGATAATATTTAGAAGAAGGTTTGTTTTCTTTAATCTATTACAATCGGGCATATTACCGTTGGTGTTGTCGTTTTAATTTATGTTTCTATGTCGTTGTCGTTTTTATCGTCGCTTCGTTTCTAATCTGGCATTCCTGAAGTACGTCGGTACGAAGTTCCAGTGAGGATGAGGAAATGCTTCAAATGAATACACATAGGAAGATGTTACGACAACAAGTTAATATCTTCTCTCTCCCAGATTCAGTGTAAGAAACGTTTATTTAATTAAAACATTCCTAAATACGTATATATTTAGGTTTGTGGACACATATAGGCTTAAACAAAATGCCTTCAAATACGTTCTGGAACAAATCCTTCCAAAGCTTAAAAGTAATGAGCGAAAATCGGCAATATCACCAACAATGAAACTAGCAACAGCTCTAAGGTTTTTAGCACAAGAGTCATATCAGCTAAGCGTTGGGAATGACTTTAATTTATCATTAGCTTAACCTACGGTAAGCAAAATCTTAGCTGAAGTTCTGGACGCAATGAATTCTACAATCTGCAAAAATTGGGTAAAATCTGAAATGTCTGAAGATGAAGAAAGAGATTGCAAACGGTTTTCCTGGCCGGTGAACGTAATTCTTGGATTCTTGGTATGATATTTCAAATGAACTAAAATGAAATAAATGTAACATTTAAGTGTTTAGGTGATGCTGGTTACCCGTTAGAACCATTTCTCATGACACCCTACAGATCAGCAGTTGAACACAGCGCGGAAAGTCGATACAACTCCGAACATGCAAAGGCCTTGAATATTGTAGTAATAGTGCTAAAATCACTATTTCGTTGTCTTCTTGGAGCGCGTGAACTGAATTATGATTCAAAAAAATTTTACAAATTGTTAACGCGTGTGCTGCTCTTCACAAAATTTGTATTTACTACAATACCTCTTTTCCTGATATCAAGATACAAATGCCTTCAGAAGAAACGGAAATGTATAACCTGAATGAAAACAAGTAAAAGTGCTATATTCGGCCGTGCCGAATCTTCTATACCCTTCACCACGGTGATTTTATTTATACAGACATGTACAGCATTATCCATATTGTTGACTCTTTATTTAAATAAAGTCGTATAAGAAAAAATTATTATACATGAGTTAAAGAAATAGAAGACAAATGAAAACAAATTCCGTTTGCTACAATTGTCGCCGTATTGTCAGCTACTTAATGATATTGAAGCCGACGCTACATCGTAAACTCTGACATTGATCCCCCGAGATCTGTATGCACTCCTTGCGATCTACCTGTCACACTCTAATATTTATTTGACAAAAAAAGGCAAAACAGAATCATTAAAGCCGAAAAAAATTTAAAAAAAAACGTAAAGAAAACGTAAAAAAATATAGGTGGGCGTGGTTTTTGGCCCGTAGCCTCCAAAGGAATGATCCGATGTTGCTGAATTGCAATACCAAAATTTTCGAAACTATGCCTGACAGATTGGTGTGCTTAAATTTTTTGTATCTCTTCTGGTGCCTTGGCAAATGACATTACCACACTAACACGGACAGACGGACGGACGGACAGACGGACAGAAGGACATCGCTTAATCAACTTCTCTATGTATAAGGATCCAGAATATATATACTTTATGGGGTCGGAAATGAATATTGTAGAAATTACACACGGAATGACAAACTTATATATACCCTTTCCACCTGTGGTGAAGGGTATAAAAATATGTTACTCTATATACACACATACATACATATGTATATTCTTAATATTAAATATATGTTATGTTACAGTCATGATTTTCATTTTCAAAGAAATATTGAAATTTTTGTTTTAATTTTTCGAAAATTGTGTGTAAAAATTTTTTGTAAAAATATTTTTTTAAAAATTTTTTGTAAAATTTTATTCGAAAATTTTTTGGAAAATTTAAAAAAAAATTTTTTTTCTAATATTTTTCTGTAAAATATCTTTTTGAAAATGCTTTGTAAATTTTTTTGTAAATATTTTTGAAAAAAATTAAAAATTTTTTTTTTTTTAATTTTTTTAAAAATTTTTAAAAAAATTTTTTTTTAAAAATTTGATTGAAATTTTTTTTTTAAATTTTGGACCTTTCTCCAATCTATTGAGTTAGAATGGTCAGACTAAAGCAAAAAGAAATCCTTACAAAAAAAAAAATTTCATTATATTGACACATGGGGGTCCTTTTAACTGCTCCTATTTGTCAGTGGGTACCCTGTGGGTCCATTAGCTACCTCTATGCGTATTGCTTTCTATTAAGGTCTCTAATACAAATCAAAGCAGAAAAACCCTACTAATCTAAAAACAAACAAAAATCGCCCCTCGCAGGGGGTTATTGATCCCCCGAGATCTGTATGCACTCCTTGCGATCTACCTGTCACACTCTAATATTTATTTGACAAAAAAAGGCAAAACAGAATCATTAAAGCCGAAAAAAACTTTAAAAAAAACGTAAAAAAATATAGATGGGCGTGGTTTTTGGCCCGTAGCCTCCAAAGGAATGATCCGATGTTGCTGAATTGCAATACCAAAATTTTCGAAACTATGCCTGACAGATTGGTGTGCTTAAATTTTTTGTATCTCTTCTGGAGCCTTGGCAAATGACATTACCACACTAACACGAACAGACGGACGGACGGATTAAATTGCGGCATCAAGAGCTGAAAGTTCTTCCTCTCTTTTTACTTTGCTTTTATATATTTGCAACCTTTCTTCTTCTATTTGCAGTCTCTTTCTCTGGTAATGGATTTGTGGATTTTGAGTGACTGCATCGCTCTTGCTGTACTTCGGTTTAAGTCCGTAGTAACTTAATCCTCTCATTTTCAGCACATTTGGAATTTTTGAGGTGCGGACTCTTGTAGAAACGGTGGGTAAACCGTCGTTTATGTCGGCATTTTCCAAAGTAGAATTTTGTATTTCCAATTCTTCCACTGGACAAGCTTCAACTTTAATCTCAGTTTCATTGAATCCTAATACGTTTCCGCTAGGGTCAATCTGATGATGGATTGTGTTGATATTCTTGTAGGCTGTAGCGAAGGGTTAGTTTGGGGTATCTAGTCCATAAACTTCTCCCAAAAGGAAAAGTATTGTTTCTGAAAGTAAAGAAAAAAAAAGTAAATAATAAAGCTAAATGTAAAGTACATTAAACCATCTGATATAACAGGTCTTATGTAGGTTTCGGTACTTAGTTGTATTTTTTTTACAATAGTTTTGTTATTGTGTGTTGTCCGTTAATTATTATGACCAGTAATTCTCTGGTTTGACGATAATCAACAAATTTATTTTGCTTTATTAGTGATCATGAAGTCAAAGTAAACAGAAGTTTTTAATTAAAAAAGGTGTGAACTAAATTAGATCTGTTCAAAAAAAAATTATTTGTGAAAAAAATTTTAAAGTCACCTCCTTGATGCTAATCCAGGACATGCCAGAATTTTGTGTGTGTTAGTTTTCCAGTTAAAAAGTTTATCTACAAAAATTATAATAAACGTGAGTATATCTAGCCAGTATTTAATGAAAAAAAATTTAACGTTTAACAGCACCAATCTCTAGAATTTCAATAAGGGGAGTAGAAACTCGATTTGGTCTCAAGATTTGGTGTAATTTTTTTTATATAAAAAAGGGAATAAAAATAAAAGGTAACGGAAATAAAATGTATAACTTTAAAATTTGTGCTAACGAGTTCTTGAAAACAAAAGTGGTATCCTAACCGGATGTGGTGAATTTTTCCAAGATTTTTGAAACACCCTGCTTTAATAGTTTCGACCACTAATTGGAATAGTTAAGTGAAGATTGGAACCAAAGTTTTATTTGGTAAAACTAATCCCAAGAGAGATTTTATTAAGTATTGTTGGAGAGGGAAAAAATAATTGCCATAAATTTCTCAAAAAAAAAAAAAAATTTATTAAGATATAATATAGTCTGTTAGGATTAAATTAATGGTTAGAATTTGTAGTTTTTGTTTAATGTAAAAAAAAACTTTCAATCGAGTGTAAAAGGATACAACTAAAAACTTAACCAATAACCAGTAACCAGTAAGCCAATTGACTTAAATATTGAAAGCCAAACAATTTTTCCATTGAGCTCAATAGGGGAATTTTAAGGACTTAAAAAAAATAATTGTGATTTGCAAAAAAAAAAATAATAATTAAATTTAATTTTTGGTATTTTAGTTTTTTTTTTAGTTTATCCTTAGTTTTATTTTTTTAGTGTGTTTTAAATTTGACATATTTTAAGATTTCATTTATATTTATTGTCAGTAAAGTTTTCTTGTTTTTGTTCTTATAGTTATTTTTTTTTAAAGAAAGTTGGTTTTTTTTTAGAAGAAAAGGTAAAAAATACCACTCGTTTAATTAGATCCCCAGATATTAGGGTGATAATAGTTCTTATTATTGATTTGTTTAATAAAAAAAACAATACATATATTTTAAAAAAGGGTCTTATAGTATATTTTTTTGTGGATATCATCGCAATTCAAGAAATTGTGGATGACGCTCCCAGATTAGAATTAATTACATTGTAACCTTATTTATACATTTTGTTGATTTTATTTTATTTTCTTGATTAAGTACGTGTAGTATTGTAGTGAAACCTAGATTTTAAATAAAAAAAAAATGTTGTTTATGTTTAAGTGATTTTAAACATGTGTCGTTAATTTATTTATTAAAGGAATTTCAGGACAATATGTAGGTGAGATGCAATAAATTAGGAGGCGAGAGGAATAATTAAGAAAAGGTTTGGGGTCATCGAAGTATGGTTGGAATGCGATGGCACAGGAAGGGATAAAGGTGACGCTAAGTGGGAAGTTATTCCATTCCCATCAAAGGCTTTGTGGTGATTGAAGGTTTGAGAAAAATCTGTTTTTTTATTGTTGAGATATGGTTTGTGCTGCGGGTTGGGAACCTATGCCAGTGCCAAATGAGCTAATTGTGGCGGCAACACAAACCAAAATAACACCCGAGGTTTCACAACAACACCTTATTTTTATTCGTTTTTTACAGTAATTTATTTTTACTTACTTTATGCCAGCCATCTCCATCACGAACTGGAGGCCCTAATGGATTCAATTTTTCTGAAATATCTTTCCAAGAGGTTTCAAAATTTAGGGGTTTTATGCCCTTCCGAAAACCTTATGCATACGCAGGATTTTTTTCCATTTCGGAAACTAAAATTTCGAATTGTTTTAATGTCATAATTTTCATTTTTTATTTATTTTGCACAGAGTCGTTTCAATTTCGTCACTTAAAATGGCGACGTCTAAAAATAAATGTTTCTTTGTCGTTTCTTTTTTCGTTTTAAATTAGAGAATACCGTTTCAATTCCGGTAAGTGTCGATGACGTCAACGGTGATTCCAAATTGTCGTTTTTACACTACAACGCCAAGTGGAATATGGCCGAATATTTTCTTAGGACGTCATTGATGTTTATGGAGTTGAATGTTTCTACGTATATTATGTGAAAGAGCATGAAACTAAACCAAGTGGATTTATAATGATTAATCATTATGGATTTATGCTAATAAGACAATATTATTATCTTAATTTGTTCTCCATCCCCAATAAAACTGAAATTTTTTCATGCTAAATATTTTGAACGCGAACGAGCATGTGCAAAAAGAATTCAAGGAATTACTATTTACATACATATGTATGTATGTACCTACATGAGAAGTGTATGAATATCAACTTGAATTATTTAAAATAGTACAATATCCGTACAATATTATGTTTACTTAATATTTTAAATGTAGGTCTCCTCGTGTGTATTCGATCGCATAGATTTATGTTGATGATTCAATAATTTTTAGTTTGTCCCCCATCAGTGCGAAGTAAGACAATTTTATTTATTTAAAATTTAAAAAGTAGTCGTGATTCATGAAATTAGCGCTTACAATGCAATTAATGTATAAACAAATGATACCAATGGAATTTATTGTTTGTAGAGTTTTGTCGTATTAACTTTTGTATAAATAGAGTCAACCAAGTGGAGTTATGCTTATGAATCAATAAGTTCTTTACTCCTCAATAAAACTGATATTTTGTCATGCTAAATATTTTGAATGCCTGCCAACGATCATATTAAAAAAGATTTCAAGGAATTACTATTTACATACATAGGTATGTACCTACATGAAAAGTGTATGAATGAATATCAATTTGAGTTGTTAAAAATAGTACTACATCAACAAATTCACAAAATATTATGTTTATTTAAAATTTTAAAAGTAGACTCTTTATTTATGCTGATGAATCAATAATTTCTTTGATTCCCAATAAAAATTATATTTGTGTGTGGGCGTGTGTGTATGTGATATGAGTGATATTTTAGATTGAAGATCAAATATGAAATTGCAATAAATTTATGATTTCACAATATAGTGAAATTAATATAAATTTATAATTTCAAAATGTTATGAAATTATTTACATATATATGTACATGCATATAAACAAATGTATTGTATGACCGTTGTTAATAAGAAAAAAATATTTATTTATTAACTGTTACAATACAATTACAAATTATATTCTAACTTAATTATTGAGCATAATAACAAAGACCTTCACTCGTTGTAGTGAAACACCCAGAGTCTTTGATGGGAATCGAACCCACAACCCCCAGACTGATACTCTAGCACACTACCCACTAGCCTACTGGGGCACCCATAAAAAAATATATATAATATTGCTTAACTAGGGTTCAATATTCTTAAGTCGTAATCAATGATTTCGACAAGAGCAAGGCGAATTCATACCAGGTGGAGTCGATAGCCCAGCTGATTGTTTTTTGCTCTCGGTTTTTTGCTAATGTCTTGTCAAAAAATACATTATTTCATATCTGCTAATCTAATGTCAAAGTTGTTGTTTTGTTGTAGTTGTTGTCCTACTGCTCACACCTGGTATGAATTCGCCTTGGACAAGAGCTTAATGTTCCACTTTCAATTATTAGAATTATTGAATTATTACTTTATATAGTTGAATATTCGATTTGTTATTGTTTCGGTAAGTGGTCAATTAAAGAAAAAATCTTAAATACATACATATGTATGTGTGTTTGTTTACAATGTTTGGTAAACAAATAGTCATCAACAAATTATGTTTTATGACAAATGTTCCAGTGTTTCTAACTGTAAAGAAACGAAATAAAACCGTATATGTATATTCATTGTGTTTACTCATTTTAAGTATTTCTAAAAATTAAAACACTATAACAAATTTTAATTTTTTAAATATGTATATATTTATTATTAATATTTTTTTTTTTATACATTTAGTTAAACATTTTATTACATAAATTAATTCTATGTAAAGGCGTTAGCTGAATATATGTACATTTTTAGGAAAGATCAAGCATAATTATTATAAGTATTAAGAGGGTTAGGATTTAAATTATCTCTGAACTTTAGATCAGCTGAAATGTTATAACCATGATATTGTGTTTACCCAATTAATTATATGTAAAACGTTTTGCTTGCATAGGGGCACCTGAAAAAATGTCCCTCATCATTTTCCTTCTCCTCCTCCACTACTTCATGCTCTTCATTTTCTTGTAAAAGCTCGGCAAAATCACGTCAAAATGTATCAATTATGTTTCTCAATTCCGACATTCTTATTTTGCCCGCTTTTCTGTTTTAGAGTTTCAGTAATAATGGGGGTTTATTAAATTTTAAATATAACTTGAAAGTATGAGAATTTCTATACAACTTTTTTCCCCTATTGTATAACTTAACAATGTTAAACATATATATTAATATATTTGACTTTGAACCGTAAGATAGTGTGAGACATTTTATTTATTTGGTGTTTTTTTTTCATTTCTTTTACTCATGCAAGAACTATACAGTTTATTCTAATACACTTAATAAGTAGAGCCTTGATTAAATGTTTCGTTCTCCTCCATATATATCTATCTCACTCATATACAATTTCTTTATTCATATTTAAACTCTTAATACTTTTTTGTTCGTCAAAATAAATATTTAAATTGTACAACTAATATTCAAAAATAGCTTACGCTTAAGAATTTACAGTATTGTTTAATGCTTAGAGAGAAAATACAAAAAATACTATGTTACTATTAAGCAATAAAAAGACATTACAGTATTGCTTAGTAATTAAAGTTTTATTACCCTTGCTGAAATCGTAGACAACGATTTAGGCGAAAGTAATTTTTTCACTTTAAATTCTTAAAAATATTTGACATTAAGAAAAAATTTCAATAAATAATGATTTAGATAAAAGTTTGTTTTTACACTTTAAATCCTAAAAATATTTGACAATAAAAAAATTACAATGTTGCCAAATTTTAATGTTTTAAATTGTTAAAATGCTCAAAGTGTAAACAATGATTTCGGCAAGAGTTTATTGTTCCACCTTAAATTATTAGAATTATTACTTTACATACTTGAATATTCGATTTGTTATTATTTCGGTAAGTGGCCAATTCTAGGAAACAAAAAATAATTCTTATGTATGTGCGTTGGTTTACAATGTTTGGTAAACAAACGGTCATAAACAATTTATGTTTTATGACAAATATTCATGTGTTACTAACTGTAAAGAAAAGAAATTGCCCTTGCTTAAATCGTTAACAATTATTTCGGCAAAAGTTTATTGTTCCACTTTTAATGCTTAAAATTATTGAATTATTACTTAACACACTTGAATATTCGATTTTAAAAATAGTACAACATCAGAAAACTTACAAACTATTATGTTTATTTAATATTTTAAAAGTGTAATAAACTCAGTCTTTATGAAATAAAACAAGTAGAGTTTATGTTAATTTAAATTATTTAATTTATTTATTTTAAATTCTTTTCGCTTCGACTGGCAATTCATTTGCTGTACAAAAAAGGAATGAGCTTAAAGATAACATACAATAAGAAAGAAGACAGCAAAAGGTTTTTAGTAATCCCTTTGCTGTTGTTAATAAATGGATACATACAATATTCCATTGCAGGTGTTCATTTAATGACAAAAGCTTAATATAAGCTTTACTCATATTAAGAGAGATGTAATAGTGACGATCTCTATGATTAAGTAAATACCCTACAACTACCCCCTTCATATATTTATTTTTCACCCCATTTGAATACAATCATTAAATATTTCATTTTATATTGCTTAAAAGTATACTGGGTAAGAAAAAAAATTATATATTTAACAATAATTTTTGGTAAAGTAAGGAAATAAATTTGTTTAACAAAATGTTTTTTTTTTATATATATAGATGAAAATATAAATAAAAAATGCAATACCTATTTTAAATATAATTTATACTTTTCTAGTTTTTCTTTCTCTTAAATTATATTTTACAGTTTCTTTTGATAATTTATTTTCATTTGCTATTTCTTCAGAAGTTATATTTTCTTCTTCTTTATTTTCAATATTATCTGGTTTAACTTGATCTTTAATACTTTGTTGGATACTAGGAGAAAAAGTCTGTAACGGATCTAAAATAGTTGTTGGAATTTCAGATTCTCCTGGCGGTTCAGTACATAATACAATTTGGTTTGCATGCCTTTTCCATGTTTTATCATTTTTTGTTTTTATTAAAAAGGTTTGCTTACCAAGTTTTTTAAGCACCGTGCCTCTAATCCAAGAAACTTTTCGAGGAATTGAATAATCTTTACACACCACATGATCATTTTCATTAAAACTATTTTTCTTTTTGCCTTTATAAAATTTAATCTGACTATTTTGTTTGTTTTTTGCATTTAAATTAACTTGATTTTTATTAATTTTAACTACTTTTCGATTTGGATTAATTAAATCAAACCTGGTTCTCAATTGACGTTGATTAAACATTAACTGAACTGGTGAAACACCAGTACTAGAATGCACTGTGTTTCTGTAATCAAATAAAAATCTACATAGTACACTATGGAATTCGGATATTGGTACATTATTTAAGCTTCTTTTAAGAGCATTTTTAAGGGTTTTTACTGAATTTTCAGCCTGTCCATTAGTAGCTGGATTCCCTACAGGACTTGTGATGTGTTCAATACCGTTAAATTTTAAAAACCTTTTACATTCATTGGACACAAACGAAGTACCATTATCCGAAACGATACATTTTGGCAAACCAAATCGAGCAAACAATTGTCTTAAAACGTTAATAACTGCGCTACTAGTTGTATTCGACCCCATATCAAGGCACTCAACCCATTTACTGCTACTGTCCACCACAACTAAGCACCAACGCTTTAAAAACGGTCCAAAAAAATCTATATGTAGCCTTGACCACACTTCTTCTGATCTCGGCCAAGGAATTAACTCTTGCTGAGGTGGATTAGGTCGTGTCATTAAACATGAGTCACACGCCTTAACAATTTTCTCTAAATCTTTGCCTTGATTTGGCCACCAACAACATTCCCGAGCCATAGCTTTCATTTTTACTATGCCCATATGTGATGCATGTAACAAATTAACCACTTCACTTCTTAATTTTTGTGGTATAATCACCCTATAGCCCCAAAACAAACTATTTGACTCAAACGACAATTCGTTTCTTTTTAAAAAATATGGAAGTAATTCGGTTTCTGTACACTTAGCAGGCCAGCCTGATTCAACGTTCTTACGCACTTTTTTCAAAAGATCATCTTTTTCAGTTTCTGAACTGATGGTTTCAAAATTTAAAAAATTTGAATCATTTCGAATTTCCTTTACGTAATTTACGTATAAATCCGTTGGAAAATCATCTAATTTTAAATCAGATTCCCTTGGATATCTTGAAAAATAGTCAGCTACATTACTTTTGGATTTAATATGGGCAATATCAAATTGATAACCCGACAAAGTTAACGCTATACGCTGCAACCTATTCGATGCCATGACTGGAATTCCCTTTTTAGGGTTAAAAATGTGATGCAAAGGCTTGTTGTCAGTAACTAAGGTAAACTGCCACCCGTACAAATACTGGTGAAACTTTTTAACACCAAACAAAATTGAAACGGCTTCACGATCTAATTGTGAATACCGCTTTTCGGTATCTGTCAACGTTCTAGAGGCGAACTCAACTGGCCTTTCTTCACCCTTCTCATTAATCTGTGACAACACAGCACCTACTCCGACAGGACTGGCATCTACCGTCACCTTTGTTTTAAAATTAGCATTAAAATGCGCTAAACAATTGCTCGATACTAGACTATTTTTTAATTTTGCCATGGCCCCCGAACACTCGGAAGTCCATTTAAATTCTGTATCGGCCCTGAGTAGCTTATGCAATGGATGCAGCAATGTGGACACGTTTGGCAAAAATCTTCTATAAAAATTCACAACTCCTAAAAACGCTTGCAGCTCCTTGACATTTTCAGGATTTGGAATTTTAGAAATGTCCCTTACTTTTTTGGGATTCATATGCAAACCTTGTTTGTCAATAACGTGACCCAAATATTCAATTTTTTTACAAAAAAATTCACACTTTACTGGTGATAATTTAAAACCTACATCGTTTAAAATGTTTAGAACTCGTTCAAGACATTCGTTATGTAGTTTACGATTGGGCGCGCTAATTAAAATGTCATCTAAAAATACCACAACGCCATCTAAACCTGCCAACAGCGAATCCATGATCCTTTGAAAAATCGCGGGAGCTGACGCTAAGCCATATATAAGCCTAGTATACTGAAAAAGACCTTTCGAAGTAGAAATAGTCGTATATTTACGAGATTCCTCATCTAACTCTATTTGTTGATACGCCATACTTAAATCGAGTTTTGTAAATTCCTCCCCACCATGCAATTTAGAAAAAATTTCCTCAATCCGGGGTAAAGGATACTTTTCTATCATTAAGTATGGGTTTAACGTTACCTTAAAATCACCGCAAATCCTAACGCTACCGTCTTTTTTTAATATTGGCACGATTGGTGTTCCCCACTCGCTATAATCAACCGGTTTTAAAATTTCCATTTTTACTAAATCATCTAATCCTGATTCCACTTTGTTTTTAATTGCAAGAGGCAAAGGTCTTGGTCTAAAAAATTTTGGAACGGCGTCCTCTTTTACCTTCAACCCGGCCTTACTCATTTTAAACAGTCCCAAACCACCATCAAACAATTTATTAAATTTTTTAACTATAGGATTACTTTTTATCATTTGAAGTTCAGATGCGTAGTTTATATTACAAATCTCAATCTCAAATGCCTTTAAAAAGTTCCGACCCAAAAGTGGTGGACCACCATGTTTAATCACAATAATTGGAATGAGTTTCTCTTTATTACCGTATTGAACCAACACATCACAAGCTCCGATAGGAATTATATTTGTACCATTATACGCTTTCAATAGCATATCTATTTTACGAAGACTATAATTACTAAACGCAGCCTTGTACGTATTTTCCGAAATTACAGTATTTTCTGAGCCCGTATCCAACTCCATATCAAATGGTTTATTATTGATTTTAACTTTAATTTTAATAGGTCCATCTTTTGGACTTGTAAAAGAAAATAGGCTTAAATCTCTATCAACATTTTCTAAAAAATTAAAATTTTTTGTTTTACACATTTTTTTTAAATGCCCTTTTTTCTGGCATTGGTTGCATTTAATTTTTGAACTTACATTGCTCGCTTTTATGATTTTTAAAACCGCAGACTTCACATTGTTGATCATTTTTCTTTTGATGTTGCTGAGCCATCTTGTTTTTTGATTCCCTTTTGTCTCTACCGCCATTCGCCTTTTTTATGAAATTAACCAGCTCTTCTTTTACCGCCACTGTGTCATATTGGTGTTTTGCGTACTCTACATTGTTGGCAATTTCAACCACCTTGTCGAAAGTACACGCCACCGATTCCAAAAAAATTTTGTCCCGGGCCGGACCTTTCTCCAACCCCATTACAAATTTATCACGAATTGCTGTTGATAAACACGTACCAAACTCACAGTTCACTGCTAATGATCGAACACGTACGGCCCATTCGTTGATCGTCTCCGTAGCTAATTTCGAAGCATTATAAAATTTGTACCTTTCTGCAAAACCAGATGTTGGCGGCTTAAAATGTTTTTTCATCACCTCAATTAACGTCCCATAAGTTGTTGTTGCATCTTCTATTTTCATCGGACTCACTAAATTTTGTAGCAGCATATATGATGTTTCACATAATGACGTCAGCAAAATTGCCTTCCTTTTAACGACATTATTGATATCATTCGCCACAAGAAATTGTTCCATTTGATTTTCAAACACTGACCAATTGTTTTGTGTATGATCAAAACTTGGAACTTTACCAATAATTTGTGCAACTTGGGTAGTCATCTTTGCTTTTGTTGTTTAATACAAAAAATTTAAAACTTCTTCCTGCTGCAACACGTTCCCTTTATTCAATTTCTATTGAAAATAATATTAATCTTAATATTGTTTTGAATATCCTCGTCGCCACTGTAATAAACTCAGTCTTTATGAAATAAAACAAGTAGAGTTTATGTTAATTTAAATTATTTAATTTATTTATTTTAAATTCTTTTCGCTTCGACTGGCAATTCATTTGCTGTACAAAAAAGGAATGAGCTTAAAGATAACATACAATAAGAAAGAAGACAGCAAAAGGTTTTTAGTAATCCCTTTGCTGTTGTTAATAAATGGATACATACAATATTCCATTGCAGGTGTTCATTTAATGACAAAAGCTTAATATAAGCTTTACTCATATTAAGAGAGATGTAATAGTGACGATCTCTATGATTAAGTAAATACCCTACAAAAAGTAAGTCAATCGTTTGTATTTGATCGCATGGATTTATGCTGATGAATCAATAATTTCTTTGATCCCCAATAAAACTGAAATATTTTCATGCTAAATATTTTGAACGTGAACGAGCATGTTCAAAAAGAATTCAAGGAATTTACTATTTAAATATGTACATACCTACATGAGAAGTGTATGAATATCAATTGGAAATAATACGCATATTAATATATACTTCGATCCGTTAGATAGTCAGTTTGTTTATTCGACCTTTTTTTCTACCCTTTTCTTTTACTCATACAAGAACCATAAAGTCTATTTTTCTAATATACTTAAAAAGTAAAAACCTTGATTAAGTGTTTTTGTTTCCTTCATATACATATCTTTCTCATAGAGAGAGAGAGAGCGAGAGATATCTCTCATATACGATTCGAATATACTTAATAAATAGATACCTTGATTAAGTGTTTCATTCTCCCTCATATACAACTACAGTTATATCAATCTCTCTCATAAAAAATTTATTTATTCATATTTAAACACTAAGTTTATGTGTTATGACTATCAGTATTACAGAAAGTAGAAAGCTGTTAAAATCAAAATGGAATATAGACACAATTTATTAAAAAAATTTAATAATTTAAATAATAAACCTGTAATTCACATTAAGGAGCTAAACCTTTAAACAAAATACACGGTTATAAGTGCGAAGCGAGTCACAACAAAATAAGGAACTACTATTCAAATTGATCTAAAAAATAATATAATGTTTTTTACCCAATCGCTATAATTCTTTAAGCGATGCGGAAGTGAAAGAACTATCCACCGGATTATATTGTGTCTACAGAGAGGAGGAAACTTGTTTTGAGTACATTTGACGAGATTGATGACGAAAGTAAAATAATGATGGCAGTTAAATGTTTTTAAATATTTTTATAAAAATTATATAAATATTTTATATAAAAGTTTAACTATCAATTTAAATATAAAGAAATATTTATGTATTTGTTTAATTTAATTATTTATTTTTCTTTTCATTCATTTCATAAAGGAATTTAATATATAAATTACCACAACTGAATGTGTCATAATTTTGATGCTGCTTGTAGTTGTATATTATATGTTTTTCCTAGATATTTAATTAATTCCAAAGTATTTTATATGTAAAAGAGCATGAAACTAAATGAAGTGGATTTATGCTGATTAATCAATATAGATTTTAGCTGATGAATCAATAATTTTTTAAATTTGTTCTTCTTCCCAAATAAAACTGAAATTTTGGTATGAAACCAAACCAGATTGCACAATATTTCATAACTCAAAAAGATTTCAAGGAATTACTATTTACATACATATGTATGTACCTACATGATAAGTACATAAATATCAATTTGAATTGCTACAAAGAGTACATCAGCAAATTCACATACGATTATATTTATTTAAAATTTTAAAAGTAGGTCAATCGTACTTATATATTTGATCGCATAGATTTATGCTGATGAATCAATAATTTCTTTGATCCACAATAAAACTGAAATTTTCTCACGCTAACTTAAACTACTTTATTTTTTTATTTAAATAGAAACAGTTGTTTTTAAAATATAAATATATACAAATACTTTTTAATTTGAAGTTATTATCAAATATGAAACTGTAATAAATTTATGATTTCACAATATAGTTTTTTTTTCATAATTTATTTATTGTATCTTCAATATTTTTGAACTAGCAATAATTACTTGTATCTTAAATCTAAAATAAAATATACTTTTTAAGTCCAGCCAGTGCTAGACAGAAATAATGTTTGTTTCACGGATTTTGCAATCATTTGCGGGTCATCCCTCTAATGTACGGCCAAGAAAAGCAGTATCTCTTCTTTTTAGTCGAATGTAACCAGGTTTATTCAGCATGTTACGCGCTAAAGGGTTTGGATGAGATTCAAGCCTCTTTAGATATGTGCTGTTTCGCTATTTCTGCTTTAACTGATGGCATGTTTAGGTCTTTGTTTATGTTCGAATTTTTTATATACCAGGGAGCAGATGTAATTATACGTAGTATCTTATTTTGGCGCCTTTGAATTTTTTCTACATTGCTAGCTGAGGCAGTGCCCCAGAATTGAATCCCATAACATCAAATTGGTTTGAGGATCGACTTGTACAGTAGAAGTTTACAATCTAAGCTCAGGGTGGAGTTTCTGTAAATAAGCCAATTTAGTTGTACTGCTTTTAGTTTCATTTGTGTTAACTTGAAGTCAATGTGGCTTTTCCACGTAAGGCGACGGTCAAGATGTATACCCAGGTATTTAACGTCTGAAAGCTGTGGTATCATTTGGTTTTTTATGCGAATAGGAGGGCATGAATCCCTACGCAGTGTGAAAGTTATGTGATAACATTTTTGTTCATTCACTTTTACTCTCCATTTTTCTAGCCATTTTTCCAAATTGAGTATGTGGTCTTGCAAAAGTTGTGATGCTTCTTGGGCACTTTCATGAATACGTAAAAAAGCTGTGTCATCTGCAAAAGTTGATGTATGGACTAGGCTGCTAATTGGCATATCTGATGTGTACAGTAAATATAAAATTGGTCCCAAAATAATACCTTGGGGAACTCCGGCTTCAATGAGCTGTGGCGAGCTTAAGAAGTCACCTTCTTTTAGTAAAAACTTGTGATTCGTTAAATAATTTTTTAAGAGCTTATACAAGTTTTCGGGCTTCAGCTTTAGCTTAAATATTAGGCCTTCGTGCTAAACCTTATTGAATGCTTGAGAAACGTCGATAAAGAGCGCAGAACAGTATTTTTTTTTTTCTTCAAAGGTCGTTTTAATTACATTTACTAATCTGTGTGTTTGTTGGATCGTACTATGTTGTTTTCTGAAGCCGAATTGATGGTTCGGAATACAACCTTTCGCGCTAAGAATTGGATTCAGCTTAGTTATTAACATTCTCTCCAATAACTTTGACACGTTTGATAAAAGGCTTATAGGTCTGTATGATTCTACTTTTGTGTGGTCTTTTCCTGGTTTAGGAATCATAGTTATCAAAGAGACCTTCCACTCTGTGGGAAAGTGCTCAAGACGTAAGATAGCAACTAACATCTTGTTACTTGTTTTATCAACGCCAGCGGCTTTTTTGGTGTTTAAATCTGCTATTGCCTTTTCAATATCGCTAAATTCAAATCTTAGGGGTACTACGGCACTAGTCTCTACTGATGGCAACTCAGCTATATCAGTACATACATTTGGGGTGCACACCTTCTACAAATGTCCAACAAATAAATTGCCTTTTTCGGTATCATTCCTTGCCCAGTCTCCACAAGAAGTTCGCAAGGGAGGCTTACGTACGACCGGTCTTTTAAGGTTCCTACATGCACGCCATAATGGATAATCTGATTGTACAGTTGCGTCGAGGTCTTCTTCTTCGAGATTCTAGCAGCTGTCTTGCCGTTTCGTGCAATCTTTAAATCTAGATTTGAGTTGAGGATATCTGCGTGTTTGCCACTCTCTTCTAATTTTTCTTTTTTCAGCCAAGAGCCGCTCGACATCTACAAAAACATAAATTTGATTGTATCTAGCTGGTTGTCTGGTTTCTGTCGCATGTTGGGCAGCTGATTTAAGGTTTTGATCGAAGTAAATTAGACTCTGGTCCACATCTTCTGGTGTTCTTAGCGGTATGTTTGCCGAACAATGAGTACTGAGATATTTTCTATATTTCAACCAATTAATGCTTGTGCAAGTTGTCGGCGACACGATATTTTGCTGGTTCCATACATAACAATAGTGGGTGAATGATCTGAGGATAATTCGAGTGACGCTTCAACCTTAATCATTTCTCTCGAAATACCTTTAGTCACGCCAAAATCAATAACATCAGGTATTTTTTGTCGATCAGTAGGCCAATAGCTGGGTTGTTCACTTGGATATCACATTCAGACGCATTTTTGAAATAGTGTCAAATAAAACACGACCTTTTGGAGTAATAAGTCTTGATCCCCAAAACGTATGTTTAGCGTTGTAGTCGCCTGATGCTATGAAATAGTGACCAAGTTATTTGTAGAAATCGATATATTGACTCTCTGATATTTGAAATCTAGGAGGTGAATAAATCGAAAAAATAACAAAGTTTTGATGATATTCTTCAATACAGATGATTGTTGCTTGAAGGTAGTCCTCACAAAAATCACACAGTAAATGATGTTTAATTCGAGCCTTTATTAGTATTGCTGAACCACCACATGCTCTGCCACGAGGGTCTTTAGTGTCATATAATATATAGCCATTGATTTTAAAAAAGCTATTTGTTGTTAAAAGAGTCTCTGAAACCATCATGACATCAATTTGTTGGTTCTTCAAGAAGTACTCGAGTTCATTTTTGTGCTGGTGTAAGCCGTTTGCGTTCCAGAAACATATTATTAAACAGTTCATGGTTTGTTAAGTACCGCCTGCAACATCATAGATTGCATGCGAACCATTTCTTGCATCAAGCT
>OX451215.1:132867121-133230295 GCA_949628195.1 Phasia obesa | reverse complement strand
AAGGCAATATCTTTAGATTTCCTTATATTTATTACAATAACATTTTGCTTACACCATTTTTCAACACCATTTAAAATATTTTGAATATTAGATATAAAAGAACTGACATTATCAACCCTAGATGAGAAAAGTAGCTGAAGATCATCTGCATATAGATGACCACCAATGCTAGGTAAATGCTCAAAAATATCATTAATGTACATATTGAAAAACAAGGGACCTAATACCGATCCTTGTGGGACACCTCGAACTACCTCTTTAATTGTTGAAATTTTCAATTTGTGTTGAATAAATTGTCTCGGTTACATAAATAAGACCTAATTAGTGAGCAAGCGTTTCGAGAAAACGATAATAAAGCATAAAGTTTATTTAGTAAAAGTTCATGACAAATTGAATCAAATGCTCTACTCAAGTCCAAACTGACTAATACTGAAATATTTTTACTATCAACCTTGTTACGAATTTCATCAACTAAGTTTGTCAAAAGAGTAGTAGTATTGTGGTGCTTTGTAAAACCTGACTGAAAATCTGAAATACGGTGATTAAAATTTAGGTTTTCATTAATTTGAACACTAATTAAAATCTCTAATATTTTTGAACAAACGGGTAAAATGCTAATGGGTCTAAAATCAGATGGATGTTGCGGATTTCTCACTTTTGGGATTGGAACAACCCTTGCTATTTTCCAACAATCAGGATAGCATGACGACGTAATAATGTTATTATAAACATGTATTAAATGCCTTGAGAAGAACGGAAAAATTAATTTTTAGAATTTTAAGGAAACTCCATCTGGCCCTATAGCACCAGATTTTATTCTATGAATTGCACTCCAAACATCAGTAACACCTACAGCTTGAAAAGAAAATTCGTGGTGATTGTCCCTTAAATCTTTTCTTTGATATAACATTTCTGGTACATAGTCTATATCTGACATTAAAAAAAGGCATTACAACCTTCAACATCAATGTTTTCAATTTCCTCCATGGGTATGATAGGTTATTACCTATCATAATTTCACCCCACATCTGTTTCATAGAGCAATTAGAAAATATATTATGACTGTCTTAGCCTTATTTCGGTATTTGCGATATATTCTCCATCTTTCATCAGATCTTTGTTCTAAAAATGCTTTACTGCTTTACGATAACTACTTTCGTCTATAAATTGAATTTTAGTTTCATCAATGTTACCACGCTTGATAGGAATTACATAGAATGAGTTTTCCCCGATAACTGAGATTAACTTAGTTATTAATTCATTTGAATTTTTCTCCCTTAAAAAAATTGGTGGTGGTTTAAACGACTTGGGTGCCGTTTTTGTTTCACTTGTACACAACATTACAATGGCCCGGGACCCAACACAGTCTAATCCTATACTTGTCCGTCAGTGCGTCGATAGCCTTTTTACAATCAGCAACCAGCCTAGATGTGACCTTGTGTCTTTTCAAGGCTTTAAGCGCCGCCTGGCTGTCGACGTACAGAGTGACCTCTTCCCCTTCTACAACATGTCCAGACACCAGCTCTGTGGCTTTTAAAATCGCCAACACCTCTGCCTTGAACACACTACAATCGTCTGGTAGTCTGTAAGACATGCGTGGTCTGGTTCCCAGGATGTGAACACCAGCACCGGTGCCCGTTTCCATTTTTGACCCATCTGTGAACACCGCAACCCCGTCATACAGTTTATCAGACCCCAACCATTCTTCCCTATTTGGAAATACAACCAAGGGGATCCTACTGAAGTCAACCTCCGTTAACCAGGGGTTAACGGAACTGGTCCATTGAGTCCAACCTCAAGAAGAATCTTTATGTGTCCTATGTTACTCGACTTCACCAACCCTGATTCAAAAAGTCTAAACAAACTTCTCGCCGCCATTCCGACCACAAACCTTTCAATAGGGAATAGGTGCAGAATAATGTCCAGAGCTGCTTCAGGTGTACTTCTCCTAGCACCTGTAATGCCAATAGAAGCACACCTCTGGACCTTGGCAAGAGTTTTCCTATGTGACTCCGTTTTCAAAGCCTCCCACCAAACAGCGCATCCGTACGAAACAATGGGTCGAACAACCGAGGTATAAATCCAGTTTACAACCTTTGGTTGTAGGCCCCAAGTTTTCCCTATGGAGTTCTTGCAGGCATAATAGGCATTTAGACCCTTTTTAAGTCTTTCCTGAATGTTCCTGCTCCAGACCAGTTTACTATCCAGATAAACTCCTAGGTATTTAGCCTCGCTTGCTAGTTTCAACTCAACACCATTAACTTTGGGTGGTTTGAAGCCAACCACTTTGTATCTCCTGGTGAAGAGAACTAGTGAAACAAGTACACACATACTTATCGATACATAAACATATTTTACTGTAAATATAATTGGTTTAATTGTTAAATGTAGACTTCCCATGTAGATGTCGTAACATGGTTGTTATAATTATATTTTATATAATGACAATGTTACATTAATGTTTTATTTTAGATTATCAGTTTTATTTTCGAACAGCGTCATCTGTTGTTCAATAGGGATTTTCTTAATATGAATAGTTATTCAGAAAATGGATCAGATTTATAAAAAGCTAAACAGCTTCAGAAGCTGTTTATCTGTTGAAAGAAGATAAAATATTTATAATATTTTACACATTAATTGGAGAGATGTGTGTGAAGATGTTTGTTTCAAGACAAGTTGTATTGTTAAAAAATGCAGTTGTATTATTAAAACTCCACATGTTAATATTAAGTTTCTTTATTCTTCTTTCATGAAAATTCTTACCATCTATTCTTTGCAATGTCTGCTTACATACTACTTATCTTTTAGTTTTCTTACATTAAACTTATGGCTAATAGTGTTGCCATATTGGCTACCAAGATCTCTTGTTACATGCCACTTTTTTTTAATAATCTTCCCATTCCCCATACAGTTGTGGCTCTGACTCACCCTGCCTGTACGTGTCACCACCGTAGAGGGACCAATCACACTAATAGGATAATTTTGATTATCCCCGTTGTTCGCTTCCTCATACCTTGAATCATCAGATCCATACCCTTCCTGTAATCTAACATTATTCTGCTCATCATCAACTATTTCCGGTAACATTTCTACATTATTTCTTCCATTCACCAGCCTATTACTGTTCACAATCTATCCCCTATCTTTTTCATTTCTGGTCTTATCATCCTCATCCAAATAATCAAATTGTTTACCCGTAGACTGGTTTCTTGTCTTGAGTATAAATCGTCTATTTCTGCGATATCTATTCCCCTTGCTATACGTCCTATCATTATATATAAACACAATTGAACCATATTGCCATTCGCCATCCTTTAAAAACAATACCTTGTCTCCAACTCTCAATTTACTTAATAGCTTAGCCGACCTGTTATAATAATACTGTTGTTTCGATCTTTTTCTTAATTTTCGCTCCCGCACACTATCACCACCCCTTTCTCTTTCACATAATAAATAATTAGATACAGGATGTTTTGTCTTCAATGTTCTACCCATGAATAACTGTGCTGGAGACAAAAGCAGATGCTGTAATAGAGTAACATTATACTCCAGTATTTGTTCATGGCAATCACACCTTCCACTAAGAATATTTTTTTCTCAAAATACCCTTAGCAATCGACACTGCTTTTCCGCCAATCCATTACTCTGCGGATAGTTCGGGCTTGAAAACTTCATCCTGAAGTTATACTCACTGGCAAAATTTTCAAACTAGTTACTATTAAATTTGACATTATCTGATCTAATTTCGGTCGGAACAACAAACCTACCGAATATCTGCCTCAACACGCCAATTACGTCATCATTCGATTTACTCTTCATTTTCTCTGTATTGGGCCACATACATACATTTAAATATATAATAATAATAATACTAAATGAATTTTATAATACTTAAAATAAAACGAAACTTTTAAATTTAACATAAGTAGCAGTAAACCCTAAAGTAACGGTTTTGCTGAATACCAAATACTGGGGCCTTATTCTGAATTCCGATGCGAAAGTCAATGCGACATTAAAACATGCAAATGCGAACACTTCCTATTCTGTGTTACGATTTTCGCAAAGTACTTTTTTTATTCGCATTTAAAATGCGAAAAGGTGGCAAGTCGGTATTCTGTATTGCGAAAACAAATGTCAGATACATACGAAGATCGCAAAATATATTCGATAGCAAAACAGCATACGCAAAGCACAAACATGTAAGTGAAAAATTATAATTTTGTTCATTTATTCTTACATTATTTTATCTTTATTTTATTTAATTATTAAAATTATTCAGGGAAACACACAACAAGACGACCAAATCGCACCAATTTGAAATAATGGTGGAATTCATGACCAAACACAGCCAACTGGCAAAAGGTCATTTAAAAACGTTAAATGCACGTCAGTCGGCAAATGCTTTGTGGCAAACGTTAGCCGAAGATCTAAATGCAAGCGGACCGCCTGTTAGAGACACTGCAGGATGGAAAAAGGTAAATATATAAATCACTTAAAAATATATTTTTCTAAAAGCATGTAATTTCAACTTTCACTTTAATAGGTTTGGGCTGATTTCAAGGTGCACACTAAGCAGAAATTAAGACGAAATAAAACAGACATTGGCGGCACTGGCGGTGGCCCATCGAAATTCAACCCGCTGACTTCTTTAGAGGAGAAAGTGGTTGATTTGCTGAGTATGGAGGATTCCGTAAATGGGCTGTCTGGCGCACTTTCCTTCGGAGCTACTGACTCGTGTAAGCAAAATAATACAACTGAAAAAGAACAGTTGGAGAAAGTGCAGTCAGAAGACTTAATTGCGGAAGAAATTGTTGAGTCTCCAATAAGAATAGCCGGAAGTTCCCAAAGCTTGGAAAAAATTCAAGAAAACGTTCGAGATCAGTTAGCTTCTGCGAAAGAGATGGGCTACTTAAAAAACAAGTTGAGAATCAAATTACTTACCAAAAGGAATCTTTGTGTTTATTTAAGCAAATAAATGAAAATTTAAAAAGTATAAGCCGATACCAGAGAAAGGAGTTCGAATTAAGGGAGAAGGAGTTAAATCTGGCTAGACAAAGATTCGAATTTGATAAAGAAAATGCTGCTGAAGTAAGTAAATTGACAAGACAAAAAATAGAGCTAAAAAAAAGGATATTGGATATCGAAGAGGAAAGACTAAAATTATTGTGATACACAAATGCATATACATATATATAATTCATACTGTGATAAAATGAAGTGTTCTTTTTTGTTTTTGGATTTTAATTTTTTATAGCTTATAAATTTTTTTTTAACCGAAACCAATGAATTTTTTAGTTTTATATAGCTTGTAAGTTTTTTTGACTAAAACCAATGAATTTTTTACTTTTAATAGCTTGTAAGTTTTGTGTTTAACCAAAATCAATGAAATATGTATATAACCAAAAAAGAGGCTTTAAGTGTTTTAATAAAAAAGACTGCTACTTTTTTAAACATGTTTTTTATTTCGTCTCTTATATTTCTAGCAATGTTTGTGTAATTGTTATTACCACTAGTACCATTATTATAGCTAGGTGAATTAGTAATAGATTGTGGCAGATCTTCGGCAACCACAATTTCCTCCGTTGGCAATTCAACTTTAAATTTGCAGCAAATATTGTGTAGAGCGCAACAAACATTCATAATTCGAACAACCTTTTTTGGATCGTAATGCAACTCCCGGGCCGCTAACAAACATCGAAATCTCCCTTTCATGACACCAAACACTCTTTCAATTATAGATCTGGTTTTACTAAAATTTTCATTGAAAAGTGCTTCAGCAGAACCATCTGCAGCGTTCCGATATGGTGTTAAGATCCATGGTTCTAATGGATAGCCTGAGTCGCCTAAGAATGTTTAAACTTTAAAAGTATTACAATAAAAGGAATAACAGAAAACCGCTCACCAAGAATCCAAGTTCCCTTCATTCCATTCTCGTATTGTGTTCTCAATAGTTGTCTTTCATTGGACAGATTCCATACATGGAATTAATTTTGCAAAAAAACTGAAAATTTGTCAATTATTTTCGATTTAAACGCTTTTTTTCAGATTTGGGGCCTATGCGCTACGTGTTAACGTTGTCGAATTCGACTAAAATTTTGTGGGTGGAAGTTTCTCATCAAATCTAACATTAATCCGACATGCACCCCTTGAAATTGGAAAATTTATGTTTTTCACACATTTGAAAACCCGCTATAATGCGTATATCAAGCAAAAAACTAAAATTTTGTGAAAATGAGCGAATTCACTAAAATGTGAATAAATTCGAAAAAAATCAATCGATTTTTATGGTCGATATCTCATTTTGTTGCTATTATATGTCGCTATGCGATAAAAAAATGAATCTGGAAGTTTTTTGCCGTTTTCGATTTTTTATGATTTTTTTAAAACGAATATTTTTGCCATTTTTACGTAAAAAAGTTTTTTATTATAACTCCGATACTATTGATCCGATTGAAACGCGATATATAGACGAATTAAAGGCTATGCAAATCTTAATTTTTCTGAATTTATTTTAATAATATCGGACTAGTAGTTTTTGAGTTATCATTAATTATTTGAAGAAACGTCTCAAAAAAATTGCAATTTTAAAAAAAAAATTTTTAAAAAAAATTTTTTTAAAAAAAATCTATCCATAGAATTTAAAAATTTTACCATTTTTGTACTAAGGTAGCCATGATACATCAAATGTATATAGTAGTTACTCGAGCATATTTTTGCTGTTGCCCTGTGTAATTTATTTCAAAAGTGATAAATTAATTCAATATCATAGAAAAACTTTGTGAAGTGTTTCTTATATAAAAATAACAAACATAAAATAATAAACATAAAAAAGTGTAAAAACAATTGCGCAAACAAATATTTAAACAAACAGTTTAACAAAACAAAAATATAAAATAAAACACAATTACACGAACAATCACTGTTTTCAACAAAAAAACACAATTTAAAACAAACAATACACCTATTGAATCTCATTTGGGAGTATCATCGTCTTGTCCAGAAGTTTCTTGCTGTCCAGATGCCCCGTTGCCGCTGCATCATCTGTAGAGCTGAATGTAACAAGGGGAGTAATTCCGAATCCAGTCAAGAGGTAAAAGTTTTAATATTCATATAATTGAAAAATAATAATTATTAGTGTGTTCTAACTAACGTTTTTTATTTTATATTACTTTTGCTAATTAACTTTAATTCGATTTTACTTGATTTCGATTTCGATTCGATTTACTTGGTTTATTTACCAAAGGCTGTTTTAAACTGGTTTTCGTAGAAATTAAATAAATTATTTTTAATTTCGGAACAAATTGATCATAATAATATTTCGAATAAAAGAATAAAATCCGAATATTGTGTAACCGACGAGAGAGTAATATATTTTAAATTCTTATAATCCAAAGCAATTTTAATTTCTTTGTTTTTAAATATATTTCGACCAATAAATTAATTTGGTATTTTAAACTTTTGCTTTGAGGAATTATTTACATAAATTAAATTAATATGACTAGTAGAAAACGTCAAGATTCTCCTTCCAGAATGGAAACTTTAGAGAAAATAGTGGTAAAGAAAGCAAAGGTTGTACAAAATATCGTTCGGATTCGGCAATCTATTAGGGATAAGACAATTTCATTCAATCCCATCGAACTAGAATAACGCTTAGATATTTTTATTTCATTAAATTGTACAAAATCAAAACCATGTGTTGACAAATGCTTATTTTGCAAATCAAATCAACATATGATTAATAATTGCCCTTCTTTTACTGCTGAGTCCGTAACATAAAGATTTGAGTTCATAAAATCCGTCCCAGCATGTATTAAGTTTTTAAAAAAAAGTCATACAGTTTCAAGATGTTCATCTTCTAAATGTAGAATATGTAGTGGTTCTCATAATTCACTACTACATAGATATAATACCAGTTCTAACAATTGGAATATCTACTCTGAACAGCCGTCTACTCACGCTTCGGTGTATTACTCATCATCTGAGGAAAGAATTATTCTTGCCACAGCTGTAGTGAAAGTAAGAAGTAGTTCTGGTAAATTTATTCTAGCCAGAGCTCTTTTAGATTCCGGTTCTCAACCAAATTTGATAACTGAGGAACTTGCGCAGCTACTACGATTGAAAAAAGAAGGAGGCAGATTGAGTTTAAATGGCATAAGTCAAACAAATTCGATTTATAAATCTTGCGTAAATTTAACTGTCACGTCGAGGGTTAACTCTACTCACTTTACTTCAAAGTTTTGGGTATTGAGTTCAATTAAAAATTGGCAACCTGATCTCAAAATAAACACAACTAGCTGGAAAATTTCTAATAATATAGAATTAGCTGATCCTTGCTTTTATAATCCACAAAAAATTGGTTTATTAATTGGAGCTGAAATTTTATTCGATTTAATTTGTGTAGGCCAAATAAAGTCTGGCCCAAGTCTGCCAATTCTTCAAAAGACTTCGCTTGGTTAGATTGTAACTGGAAAATACAATCAATCAAAGGGCTCGACAAATAACTACGAAACTTCGAGTAGTTTTTGATGCTTCATGTAGAACTTATTCGCATGTATCACTTAACGATTTGTTAATGGTTGGTCCAACAATTCAAGAAGAATTATATTCTACATTGATCCGTTTTCGATTCCATAAATACGCAATCACTGCAGATGTATCGTCAAGTTTTAATTTCTGAAAATGACAGAAATTATCAATTAATCCTTTGAAGAGATAATCCATCTGATAATTTAAAAGTGTTTCGTTTAAACATTGTTACTTACGGCACAGCTTCAGCGCCATTTTTGGCCATCGGATGTTCGATTCATTTAAGCGATTTGTACAAAGAGAATTTACCTGTTGGTTCAAAAGTTGTTCGCAGTGATTTCTATGTTGATGATTTGCTAACTAGAGCTACCAAGACCTAAATATAATTCGTAACCAGGTTACTGAAATTTTAAGTTCAGCTGGTTTTAAACTTACTAAGTAGTTTTCAAATCATCCTAATATTATAAATTCAATACAAAATGAAAAAGCGATTCCGATTCTGCATAAGCTCTCGGCATACATTGGGTTCCGAAGAATGATTCATTTAAGTTTCATTTGGAAGATAATTTTCAAGAATTAAAAGCTACAAAAAGAAACATATTATCAGTTTCTTCTCGTTTATTCGATTCTCTCGGACTGTTATGCCCGATAGTAGCAAAATCCAAAATGTTATTACAAGAACTTTGGATTCAAAATTTGACTGGGATGAATCGATTCCTATGAGACTATATACTTCATGGATTTGCCGATGCTTTAATTCGAGCATATGGTTGTAGCATATATATAAAAAGCTCAGATTCAAACAAAATTGTATCGAGACTAATTACGGCGAAATCGAAAGTTGCTCCACTCAAGACTAAATCTCTTCCGAGACTTGAGTTATGTGCTGCACACCTATTGTCTAAGTTGTGGAATCGAATTAAGTTAATGATGAGTTTTGAAATCGAGAGTGTTAATTTCTGGACTGACTCAGAAATAACACTGCATTGGATTAAAACGCATCCAACCTCACTATCAACGTTCATTTCAAGTCGTGTGGCTGAGATTCAAGAATGGTCTGACAAAGTTTCATGGCGCCATATGCCAACTAAGCAGAATCTAGCTGATATTGTTTCAAGAGGATGTAATGTCGAAGAATTAAAAAATTCTATTTAGTTTGAAGGACCATCGTTTTTACCAAGCGATAGTTCTCATTGGCCTGTTAACAAACATTTCGAGTTAACGGATATCCAACAATTCTTATAAAAAAGGAAAACAAATGTATATCTTGCAGTAGAGGATCCACAAAATTGTCTGATAGAAAAATATTCATCATACAAAACAGTTGCTGCGAGTAACCTCTTTTGTATTTAGATTTGCTGACACTCTAAAGAAACGTAAAATAGAGAAAAGTTCTGCACCTACTGCAATTGAATTGAAATGGTCATTCCTTCGGCTTGTAAAGACAATCCAGAAACATCATTTTTCTGAGGAGATACAAAAATTGCAAAAATCCCTTGTCCTGCCATCAAATATTCTAAGATTGACACCATTTGTTCATACGTTTACTGAAGAGAAACGGATATTTTCACTTATAAGGGTAGGTGGAAGATTGCTTACTGCAGACTTGAAGTACAATACCAAGTTGCCACTTTTATTACCGAAAATAAATAGCTTTGTCACACTTTATTTGCGAAATCTTCGAAAATTGTCATGCTGGTACAAAAGTACTTGTAGCTCTTTCGCGGGAAAATATTTGGCTCATTAATGCGAAAGAAGAGTGCAGCAGAATAGTTCTAAAGTGTGTTTATTGCTTCCGCTATAAGCCAATTTTAATGTCCCAAATTATGTGCAATTTACCTTCTAGTAGAGTGAGAGCTACCCGTCCCTTTTTAACGGTCGGTATAGACTTCTGGTCCCGTGAAGGTATCATTAAGAATTCGTGGTAGACCAATAAAAATGTATATAGCGGTTTTCGTGTGTTTCACTTCAAATCGGTATATTTAGAATTAGTATCTGTCTACTGATTCTTTTCTTTTATCTTTTAAAAGGTTCGCTGCCAGGAGAGAACAACAGTGTACTGCAACAACGCGACGAACTTCGTCGGAGCCAGGCGGGTCCTGAAGGATATTCAACAGGCCGTCGCATCATTAGCGGCGTCGTCCGGGGTGAAGTTCAGCTTCATACCACTTCGGGCGCCTCACTTCGGAGGACTGTGGAAAGCAGCTGTGAAGCAGGCGAAGTTCCTACTTCTGCGAGCCGTGGGCAACGCATGGCTCACTCAAGAAGAGGTGGGCACAATGCTCGCAGAAGTAGAGGCGGTGCTCAACAGTCGGCCCATAGCACCGCTGTCTCCAGACCCCAACGACGGAGAAGCGCTAACTCTCGCTGCCGCCAGAATCCGCAGAAGGCGAGATTGGCAAAGGGGGGAAGTTAGGGAAGCGATGGCGTCTGCTCTGCGGTCTCAAGCACATATTTTGGCAGGCTTGATCTCGCGACTATATCCTGGGACTTCAGCGCAAAAGCAAATGGCACGAGGAAATGCCCAGTCTCAAGGTGGGTCAAGTGGTAATAATCCACCAAGACAATTGCCCGCCACAGAACTGGTTAATCGGGAGAGTCGTCAACGTCCACGGGGGAGGAGACGGCAAGGTCAGGGTGGCGGAGGTCAAGACAAGAAACGGCTTATTTAAAAGCCCAATGGGGCCGGAATGTTGGACTACATACATACATTTAAATATATAATAATAACACTAAATGAATTTTATAATACTTAAAATAATACGTAACTTTTAAATTTAACATAAGTAGCAGTAAAGTAACGGTTTTGCTGAATACCAAATACTGGCTTTTTTAATACATAAGATGTAAATAAATAAACTTACTTGCAAAGTAATAACCTAAGCATTCGGTCGTGTTTTCTTTAAGAGTTTCTATATTTTTTCACCAAAAGTGCCCTATCTTTTTAAATTATAATTTAATTAATTTAAAAAATCCTTAAAACTATTAGGAAAATCACTCTGAAACCAACCAACCTGAGTATGAGTCAATAACAGCCAAGTATGATGCACCCGAATGCTTAAATATATCTATTGCTACTTGCTCCCAAGCATACTTAGGTTCCGGATATTGGAACCCTACGCATTCTCTCGTAAATCGAACAGCCATTAATATACTGCTCAAAATCCGTCGGCAACCCTGGCCAATAATATAGCTCTCTTGCACGCATACGAGACTTTTCTACACCTAAGTGAGCAGAGTGCAATAATCGTAACGTCTGACTTCTCAGCTCTAAAGGAACAATCTTTCTCTGAAAACTAATAAACTTTCAGTACAACTTAACTCATCTCTTAATGCATAAAACTTCCTCTCTTCGCCAGACACGTTTTTACTCTTGGCCACTCTCCGGTAATGTATGACATTACCCTACTCAAATATTTATCAGCCATAGTAGCAGTGACAAACATCAGCCTGTTCGTTCTGATATGCAGCTTTTCCTAACCAGTGAGTGAACAACTGACTGCAAAACTAATTTGTCTGATTCCGTTTCTGGCAAAACTGCTCGTGACAGGCAGTCCGCTACTAACATTTCCTTCCCCGGTACATATTTAAGTGTTAACGCAGGATATTTTAAAAGTTGCATAAGTCTTTCGTAATCTAAGTCTTTCGTAATCAAATTTTGTAGGGGTTTATGGTCTGAATGCACCTCTACTTCTCGCCCATAAATAAAGTAGTGAAATTTGTCACATGCAACTACCACCACTAGTAATTCCTTCTCTATCTGGGCATATCTCTGTTCACACTTATTCAAGCTTCTAGATGCAAAAGCAACAGGACAACCCCCTTGCAACAGTACACAACCTATACCATCTTTCGAAGCATCAGTCTGAATGACCAGTGGTAATTTCGGGTCATACATTTTAAGTACTGGTGGGGTACAAATTATTTTCTTTAGCCCCTCATATCCTTACGTGTTCACTCTCTCAGAGCAGGGCCCTATTCCACAAAACATCTTATCAACTTTTCACTTTGCACTTATCAAATTTTTCGTCAATTTGCAACTATAAAATTTGATAAGTTGAAATTGATCAGCGTAATTTGCAAAGTCTTTGCAATTTTTATAATTTCTTTGCAACGTACGTTCTTTTGTGCAAAGTGCAAAGTTACTATTGAAAAGTGTAATTTGCAAAGACTTTGCAAATAATTACATTGTTTCATTCCACAAAAACTTTTATTTCTATTTTGCAAAGCAAATTTTGATAAGTTTATCAAAAATTTGCAAGTTTTAAAAATGTTAAACGTAAGTTTTTGTTCTACAATAATGAAGCAACAAATTATAGAGAGCGAATAAATTTTCCGAGACTACAAATTTAATTTTTAAATTAAAAATGCTATCGTTTAAATAAAATCCAAGTTGATTTCATTTTAAATAAAATTAGAGAAATATTTGAGCATAATATACAGCTCAGTGAGCCTTTGTCGGCTGAAAATCAACTGCTTCTGTGTTTGCATTAGCTCAGAAATAGTTGCCAGTACCATGAAGTTGCAGCTATGCAGCTTTGCAATAGCAAAAGCAATAGTTTGCAGAACTATACATAGAAATAACACGATATGGTGGCTCGATGACGTCAGTAGTATTGCTAAGAATGATCAATCATTAAAATTGATATGTGGACCGGCATGAAAACCACCCATTGAACCGACGACAGTTGCAGAAATTGGACTTTTTGTAAAACGCATCCCAGGCAACCTGTTTATATAATTTTAAAAATGAAATGGTGTTTTTAACTAAAACACCACTTAAAGTTGATGGATGCAAAGAATGCTGACGACGGATGTAGCGATCCAGAAAATGCAGACAATTTTCCAATTTTTTCTTTAAAAATAATCACTTCAATTGTAATAAAAAATTTTCTTTCAACAGACAGAATAAAACGAATTTGAGCCTGACTTTAAAATGGCATCTGTATGTTTATAAATAGTTCGACTAATGAAATTAAAACATTATTTACAATAATATTTTAATGTGCAGATTTCGGACTGTGCAACAAATGTTGGGGATGTGGCCAGATTGTTGGCGGCATTGCCATGCTGGCGGATGCTCCGGCTCGAGCTCGCCGTATTGGTGGGGTTCTTGCCAACCAACCTGACTCAATAGCTAAACATACAAAAACTCATGCCAGTTCGATGGATGATGGGAAAAGATTGTAAGTTAAAATTTGAAGCCCGAAGCAAGTCACTCAACTCCTGTAGACACTCACACACACACACACACTTACATTGACTCCGACTGATGGCTTTGTCGAAGCTTTTAGCCCTCCCTCTTGAGGTCAATAAACCTCACCATGACATCTTAATAATGGTTTGAGATGTCCCAAACGCTGTACCTTACCTTCTCATTTTACGTTTTTGCCGCACATACCGCTGGTTCTGAAAACCTATTCTATTATTCTAAATAAATTTCTACACCTTAAATTCGTATAAACATTATAATGGTTTTATTTATACTGAGATTTACAACAGCATCAAAAATGAATGAAAAATAAAATAACAAGAAGGAAATAGGTGCAAAAAATTATATAAAATTAATTTAACTTTTTAAGATGCGGACGAAAATTAAATGCCAATTTAATAAAAACTACATATCAACAAAGATGTTTAAAATGTCGCTTAGGAATGAATGGAGGCTTCTTCTCTTTTCTTACAGGGTTCTGGAGAGTTTCTTTTCTCAGGTACAGCTCCTCTTCAGGAATGCCTGTCAGTTCGTTCTTTGCAGGTATATGTTCGGTTAAGGGTAAGTACACAAAAAGGTGTAAGTTGCACTATATATATATTTTACCTTTTTAATTTTCTATTTTTTTTTTCTTTCTTTTTAGGTTAAGGAAGACATATTTAATGGGCAACTATTCCCGAACGCGATAACGATATAAAAAGGCCTGAGCTCACTCCTCTAAACGCGCACTCTCGGGCCTTATTCCCCGGAGGAATGATTTTCTATTTTATTGGACGAGAGTAACGTAATGTATTCCCTAATTATGGCTTAAATAAGAAAATATATATACATACTTTTACGTTTGTAATGTCCGTAGGTCGTCAGTATGGCGTGTCCGGAGTCAACGGCAAAAATACCTGGCACCGCCGGATGGCGATGCAACGCTGGCGTTGGAGCAAATGGTCCCTCGTTGGGTGTGACTGGCGCAGTGTGGCTTGAGGTTAGTTTCGAAGGTTGTATTAAATATTTTGGGTTAAGAATTTTCTTTTTATGTTTTTATTTAATGCACTTTTTGTAAGCTTATTGTTTAAAAACAATATTATTAGCACAGCTTCTAACTTGTGTTTGTCTTACTTTTTCTATTGAGTTTCAGTCTGTAGTTTTACTTTTTATATTTAAACTTGTTACATTATTATAAAACTCAATAAAAAATTAAATAAATTTTGAAATTCAATTTGTTAAATTACAAACGATTCATACATTAATCAGTTTTTTTGTGTTTTTTGTATCTTTGCTTATGGAACGCTTGTAAGTATTTAAATATTAATTTTTTGCACGGGCCACTCGTCACACCTTCACTTCTTCCAAAAAAATCAAAAAGAGACCGACATTTTCATCTTGGCTTCCCAAGAAACCTCGGTGACGCCATTAATTCTCAAAAAAAAACTCAAAAACAAAGTTATCCGGACCGCCAATAAATTCTTCAGCAATTTAAAGTACTAGGTTCCAGACATTTGTTTTTGTTTACTTTTGACTATATATAGTCATCTTCTTCTACCTCACAGCTGACTGCACTGCCTTATCTTCGACTAGATTAAATATCCACAGGATGTACACGACAAACCCAACCATTCCTTGGATCCATCAGTGGATCCAGGATGGGAGGGAAGCTATAACACCAATTTGCACTATGGTAACACTAACCAAGCGGTAACACTGATTTAACTATAATACACCACTAATTTAACCCAGTTGGTCTGGCAACTCCAAGATACTACTTAAAAACACTACTGATGAATGGGCGAAACTACACAAAAGGAAACAAAGAATTACTACGCGTGTGCAATTGAAAAGATAAAGATATACAGTCATAAGAATAGACAAGTGTTTATTAAATTTTGATTTAATTTATTAGATCTATCGACCTGATACTTATTACTGTTTCCTCTTCTTTTTTCAGGGCCAGAACATCAATAATCATTGGCAGACTACAAATTAAGTGAATAAAAAACTAAAAATTTTATAAATTTAAAATATCAAGGGCAGACATCGGAGCAAAGCGTTTTATTGTATTAACGGTGGCGGAAACCTTTTTCTTGCCGGCATACAGTCTCCTACACAAAGGGGTTAGTGATGAATTTAATATTGGTGCACATAAATAACTATTTTTTTTTTTTTTTTAATTCTCTATTTAAAACAGAACAATGAAATACATAAGTGCTAAATAAAGCCAGTGGACAGTCAGTGAAACTCGGTCAAATTTACCAAAACGTCCAAATAAATCTTTACTTAACCGCCAAAATACTATTCTGAGTAAGCTTTTGGTTCTTATGAACGCTGCCTACCACCAACAGGATCTCAGGGACTAGAGTCACCAGAGATTTCAAAACGAATGCCTCAAATCTCTGGCGAGCAGTACCCCCGGAGATTACCGACAAAAAGGAAGAAAGATAAGTTTTGAAATTTCCCATTACGCAACCCAGCAAACAAATCCAAACCAGGTAAGTCTACCGAAATTCCTGTTAATATTTTTCTATTAGAAGCATTGCTAACAGATTATTTAATTTCCAATCTTCATTATTATTATTTCATTAAGTAGATATTACAGTCGAATTCGGTTAATCGCACGCCGGTAAAAAAACGCTTTATTGAAATTATAAATTCTTTTAATCTCGTTGAATTTCTAAGCCTTTAAATTCGCTTAAGAGAAACTCGCTTAACTGCCAAATCGGTTAAGTGACCCAAAATTTGTTTCCTAAAAACACATCTTTAAACGAAGCGAACACAGCTTAAAAATCATTTTGTATGTAACGGCGATGAAAAAGATAGCACTGTCTCATTTTAGTTCTATTGTTTTGTTTGCAAATGTAAGTAAAAAAATGATATCAGTGCAAATAACATATTTTATTCAGTGTAAATCAGTTGTATTTTTGTATTATAGCTAAAAAGATTAATCTGAATTGAACTTGAATATACGACTGTCAAGTGCTCACTTCGTTTAAAAGAAAATTCCGGATAAGTGCAACATAAATAGTGTAATTTTTCATTTGGCTTAACTGGATTCGACTTTATTCATTATTTATTGATCTGTATAGCTATGTTATCATTAATTTACTTATTATATTATTTCTTTATTATAATATTTATCGTATAATTTATTTATTCATTATGTTATTTATTTACTTCCTCATTATTATCTTTAATTTGTGTATTGTTCATGTATTAATTAATTATTTTATCCATTAAAGGTTTAACTTTATATTTATTATATTACTTAACTATTCATTTATTATATTATTCTACTATGTATAAATTAAGTATATAATTTTACTATTTATTTATTTTATTATTTATTATCCAATTACAAATTCATTTATTTTATTATTTATATATTCATTTATTTATTATATGGTTTATTCATGCACGTATTTCGGATATCGCTTATGTATTTACTTATTGAATATATATTATTTGTTTATTCATTATTCGATTATTTAAGGTTTTACTTATTCGCTTATTAAACCTTCTAATTCTTTATCTGTTTATTGTTAATAATATGAATTCACTTGTTTGTTTACTAACATTTACTAGCATTATTCTCATTCATCTTATAACTATTATATTATCCATTAATTCATTGTATTATTTATTCATTCATTATATTATATATGTATTAATTGGTTGATTATATAATTTCTTCATGCATTTATTTTAATACTATTTTTAATTTATTTAATAGGTTATTTATGTATTTACTTATTTAATATATAAATAATTTATTTAGTTATTTTATTATTTATGTATTCGTTATATAAAGTTAGATAATATCTAACAATACTCTTATTATATAATTAAAATACTGGATTATCCATTATTTATTCATTCACTTTTTTAATATATTAACATTTATTTATCAACTTAAATATTATTATTATTATTATTATTATTTCCATTATTATTATAATTATTATCATTTACTGTTATTACTAATAATTTTACTAATACTATTATTATTAATCTTACGATCATTATTAAATGCATTTTTTTTATTACTTTTGCCACTCATATCAATAATTATTATTACCAATACTGTTCATTATTAAATTCATATCATAAATTTTTATATTATAAATCCTAAAAAAAACGTAACGATGCATTGCTTGGGCCTAGAAATAGATTAGAAGAACTAACACAACCGACGAGTTTAAAAGTTATCGACTTAATTCCCTGGCGAGAGATTCCCCGGCAAATGTTTTAAAATACATCATAATCGTTTTCCTATTATTTAAAAGAAAACACAAAGAGAACTTAAAATAAGAGAAAACCAAATCACACCGACCAAAACCTCCAAAAGATATTAAATCCATTTAAAAATTCTATACTTCATAGACTACCTTTTAGAACTTTTGAGCTTGCATTACAGGAACTACTTTTCTTAACTCTAATAATAATTACCTTATTATCAGGCAGTGAAACGAGAGGTGCACCCAGAAATAAAGTTTACTACTACCGCAACCCTATAAAACCTAGTGAAATGTTTTGTAACAAACAAAAAATTACATATCTACAATTCGAAATTATTCATCTTACTAAAGTCTCAATTTCTACTTTTCAGATTCTTAACTTAATTATTCCCACAATCAAGAATGTGACAACAAATCAATCATGGCATGAAATAAAGCTGTCGTAAACGCGACAAATTGGCAAAAAAAAGGAGACAAACGAAGTATTAATGTGAGTATTAGAAGAGGTTCCAGACATTTATTATTATTTGTAGGAGTAGGTTCCCTAATTTTTGACATCGTTTTTCGCGTCTGTTCTTGATTCAAACTTTTCAATACGATAGCTCTTTTGAGACAGGGACGGATTTTCATTTTTATTAGTTTGCGGCCTTACCAGTCAGAGAAGAATATTTGCTTTATAATAAAAAGACTTGGCACTTTCAAGGAGACTTGTTATTCTTCGCATTTTCTGCGAAAATGCGTTGAAGTAAAAAAAAACATAATCTTGCTTTAATCCTGCTGTAAGATGGCTCATTGGCATACGTTGTCGCCCTAGATGACTAACAACTTCTAGCCCTTAATGCCATAGTTCCCCAGGGTGTTTACGGGGTTGCATTATTAGAGTGGCAACGGTTACAACATGTAATCAGCTGGGAAGAGCAAGCGTCTCTGTGCCAATGATACAAAATTATATATATAACAATAAAAAAACAAATATTCTTTCCTGACAGGAATCACGCAATTCTATTAAAATGAAACCATTTTCTGGTCGAAAGAACTGCAATTTAAACAGGTGTACCGGGTAATGAAATCATAAACTAAATAGGTTGTTTTGCAAAACCCTCAGACAGAAACGCTAGGACTAGAACCACCAAAGATATTATAGCTATTGCTTTAAATCTTTGGCGTGTAATACCCCCAACGATTTCCTCTGAAAATCTTCTACCTCATATAGGCTGTTCCCCACGGGTTTAACTATTCGGCATTTTATAAATTTGCGCGCGAGCTTGGCGTTAAAACCACTTCGAAAATCGCTCTGTTGAAAGTTTCTCCTATAGACTTCCTGCCCTGTGATAAATTTAACGTAACGGCAACGCGTGTTGTAAGTCTTTTCGTTTCGTGCGTAAGCCTTATGTAATGACTCGTGTATTTTCTCGCGTATTAGAGACATTAGCTCGGATTTTGAAATTACCTCCAGCTCAGGGTCGTTGAGGCTTTTCAGCATCCTTGCTAACCTATACACACTTCCGTGGCCAATCATATTACTGCCAAATAGCGCGAAATATGGCGTGACACCAATCGACGTCTGCACCGACGATCTTAGAGAAAATTCAACTTCTGACAAATGTTTATCCCATTCGGCCTGATCCCCCTGTAAATGTGAACGTATGGTAGACAGAATCGATTGGTGCACCCGTTCGGACGCGTTGGCCTGCGGCGAGTGTGTTGCTGTTCTAATATGTTTAATGCCGAAATTTTCTAACAAATTAGCAAACTCTTTGCTGAGAAACTGTTTTCCGTTATCCGAGACTATTGTCTCAGGAGTACCGAATTTGTGGAAAACATCTGCAATTAAAAATTTAATTATATTTTTGGCGTTAGCCTTAGGCAGAGCTTTGAGTAAAAAAATTTAGTTAAGTGATCTAAAACGATAAAAATAAAACAGTTGCCATTCTTCGAACGCGGATACGGACCAAGGAAGTCTATGAAAATTCGTTGAAACGGACGGTCACTACTTGTTTCTGCCCCCATGGGTGGTCTAAGTGTTTTATTAGCAGGTTTGGTTTCCTTGCACACCTGGCAATTAACGACGAACTCGCGAACCTGAGTGTTTTGGTTTGGCCAATAAAAATACTCTTTTACCCTACGGAGAGTTTTTCCGACGCCTCCGTGCGAGGCTTGAGGAGAGTTATGTAACTTGTCTATGATGGACTTGGTCAATTCATGAGGAACCCACAACTTCCATGAGAAATCCTCATTCATGACTACCCCATCATAAGGTGGTACTCTTTTGTACACAAAACCCTCAACTACCTTCAAGTCAGGCAAGCGTTCAGAATTTGTTTCTATTGTAGAAATAAGTTCTAAATAATCACTTGACTTGAAAGCATCTGAGTCAAGATCGACCAGTCCTGCTACCTCTGCAGAGACTTCATCCATGTCGTACCGAGATAAGGTATCGGGTACTACATTTTGCTTCCCCTGCCTATGCTCCATAGTGAAATCATACGATTGCAGATGTAGACTCCATCGAGCTAAACGACCACATGGATCCTTATGTGACATAAGCCACTTAAGGCTGCTGTGGTCGGTAATCACGGAGAACGGCATTAGTTCTATGTAGGGTCTAAACTTCTTAATCGCCAGGTCTACCGCTAGACATTCCCGCTCAGTAACAGAATAGTTCTTTTGCGCCGATGTTAGCTTGTGCGAAAAATATGCTATAGGGTGCTCCCCATCAGAATCATCTTTCTGGAACAGCACGGCTCCTATGCCTGTGTCAGACGCATCGCTCTGAACGTAGAAATGTCTAGAAAAGTCAGGGTGATTAAGCAGTGGGCTCGAAGTCAGAGCTTTCTTGAGACGATCAAATGCAACTTTAGCTTCCTCCGAAAACTTGAATTGCTTACGCTTTTTCAGCGTTTCAAAGATTGGAGCCGCAATGGTGGCATAATCTGGTATAAATTTTCTATACCAGCCTGTTGCCCCCATGAAGCTCCGAACCTGTTTTGCTGTCTTAGGATAAGCAAAACGAGTTATGGTTTCCACCTTAGCCGGATAAGGTTTTATTTTGCCTCCTCCTACTATGTATCCCAGATACCTTAACTCTTTAAAGCAGAATTTGGATTTAGCTACATTGATTGTTAACCCTCTGATAACAATCTTCTGATAACTTACTAGCTACCCGTTTCAACAACCCCAAGTGTGTATTAAAATCTGGCGATACAATGAAAAGATCATCTAGATAGACGAAAACTCTATCACGAAAGGCCGCGGGGATCACTTTATCCATTAGACGACATAACCTTTGGGCCGCGTTACACAACCCAAAAGGCATGACCGTATAATGATAAAGTGGTCGTCCTGGTACCGTGAATGCAGTTTTCTCCCTACTAGATGGATCTAATGGTATTTGCCAGAATGCATCTTTCAAGTCGACACTTGATATATATATCGTATCTCCCAAACGACTTAGCAAACCCTCAATGTGCGGTAGCGGGTAGGCATCCTTGACTGTCAGTGCGTTGAGCTTACGAGCGTCCAGGCATAACCGGTTCTTCTCACCCCTTTTTACCAAAGTTACCGGGTGACTCCAAGGACTCTCACTAAGCTCAATTACACCAAGATCAAGCATCCTATCAAGCTCCGCGAAAATAAGTTTTTGTACAGCCGGAGAGACGGGGTAATGGCGGTCTTTCACTGGAGTTGCATCACGGGTGTCTATTGTATGCATCTCTAAATGCGTCTTTCCTAAACCCTTTTTCGTATAGCAGGGAAACATCGCTATAGCCATATCCAATTCCTGTTGCTGACCATGTGACAAGCTATGAGTTAAGACATCTTGGGTACTATCCGTCTCCGTACAGAGACTAACTCCATTTGTCGTAAGACTTTCGATATTAGCAAATAATTTGAAAACCTTCATAAAATCGACACCCAAGACTCAGAGTAGGCACTAAATAAAACGTTATGACCTGCGTCGCTTGGCCAAACCTCACTTCAGCTCGCACCCGACCGACAATGTTGTGCACTGTACCGTCAGCTGTCTTGATAACAGTAGAAAAATCGTGGATTTTAAGACCAGCCTTTTCTACGAAATCAAGACAACCACGACCTAAGCACGTTACTGTGGCACCGCTGTCTAGCAGTCCTTCAATTTCGTGACCCCCTAAATTAATGCGTGAGTAAAGACGTGCGTCTTTACCCTCATATAGAGAAGCCGCAGAAATCTCGTGCCTTAGTTTTTTGCGAATTTTATAACGTTCCCGCGCCTTCTTAATCTTAGTCGATACCGTGCCGAAAATACTTAGCTTCGCCTCGTTATATTCTTTGATACGAATATGCAAAGGTTTAAGCTCGCGTAACTTAGTTGTTTTACCTACATCTACACCTACTCTACTCTTACTTTCTAAAATTTTAAACTCACATTTGTGTTTGCCTATATGTATGTTTGTAACTGGGCTTAGACCTCGGTCGACCGCGCCTCCCCAGTCCGAGACGGGTTTCGTGACCGGTTTCCCGTACATCTGGGACATTTCGGTGCAACTACATTTTCTTTACCGCACCTAAAACAGAATTGCCTAGTAATCGGCTCGGGACAATCCACAAAACTGTGACCAACAACCCTACAGTTCCAGCAGGTGTAATTGCTGGTGGAACGTATCCCATCCACCCCCAGATCGATCAGCGGCAAATCATTATCTTCGTTACCGATCTCGTTTACCCTTTGCACAAAGTTTGAGCGCTGTTGGTATAGTTGACGCTGACTGGCTAACAGATTTTCTGCCCTCCTCACTTCACGGCAAAATTCTGATAAGGTTCTCAGCTGCGCAGAGAACATCATTTGCGCCAAAGATGGTTTGAGATTGCCTCTCATAATTTCAACCAGCTGTTCCTCCTCATAGGGATTCACTTGCTGGTTGCGTAATTTAATGACCGCATTATAAAAGTCATCAAAATGCTCATTTGGCAACTGGCGACGATTTAAAATCTTCATTTGTACTTGATATTCTTTCTCAAACTGGCGATATTGGGATAACAAAGCCTTTTCCAATTCGTCCCAAGTGGTGATGTGGACTATTTTCCGGTAGTCCCAATACCAATCAGGAGCTGGTCCTTCAAGTAACAAGTGGAAGCTTCGCAAAATGTCACTACTGGAACAGTTGTAATCTCGGCTTAGAGCTTTAACTCGAAAAATAAATTCTTGTACATTCATGGTTTTACCAGTGCCATCGAATTTAATACCCCATTTGGCCAATTTGTACGGGTCTAAAGAATCGGGCCGATTAGGCAAAGACATAGCAAGGTAGTTGTTGTTGATTTTGTGGCGGAAAAACTGGATCAGACCAGGCATCCTGTGGATAGCTTGGCTGACCGAATGATGACATAATTTGTTGAGGCATTTGACTGTGTTGTGATAATGCCGGTGGCTGCTGACATTGCACCTGACTTGGTGGTCTATTATATTGCAAAGTGTATGCCTGTGGTTGGTTCAGCCCTTGGATCGGTGGTTGACCATACGGCACTGAGTTTACTTGTGGTTGAACAAATTGTTGCTGTTGGAGCTGAACCGCGAATTGACCAGGGTTTGGTGTTTGTTGACGTTGTTGCTGTAGAACCGACTGTGATGGACCAGCATTTACCTGCACAGCATGAGTTTCCCGTCGAGACTCGACAAATTGCGGAGGTGGTATCAAAGGTGGTGGTAACCCATATGTATTAGGCTGTTGTTGATGTTGAAAAGACCCAGTCACAGCAGAAGGCCGGGAACCAACTTGTGGCTGGGTGTACATGGCCTGTGCTTGGTTAGGCTGAGGTGTTATGATCTCACTGTTCGAGGCAGTAACGGGAGCTTGCCCTGCATCAGGTTTGTTAGCTGACAGAGATGCCAGAGCCTCCTTTATCTCAGCTAGAGACTGCTGGATTTTGTTGTCAACTTCTTGCATCATTCTTGTCTGGCACAGACCAATCGACGCCTCTACGATCTGATGAATATCTCTAGCACCAGCTGGTCTAGAGTTTGAGAAAGTGCTTTCCCGAACTTCTCTTCTAATGTTCTGTGCTGTAACGCTGAAAAAGGCAGGCGATACCACAGTCTGGTCCCCATTTTCTGAACTAAATGATAAATCGTATGGAGTTAAGGTTGAAAAAATCGGATCATTCACAGTGGTAAACGTTGTGGAGGTTCTTGTTGCTGTTGTTGTAACACCGGACGACGTGCTTACCAAAGACGAAACTGTGGTGGTGATCTGGGTATCCGTGCAGCAAGTTACCCCTGTACTGGTCGACGGCATATTGTTGGTCTCGGACAGCTTGCACGCCGAGTCAAAAAAAAATTATAAAAAGCAAATACGTATATTTAGATAACGAATAAGAATAACCTTTAGCGATGGTTAACCCCTTTTCAAGAAAGAACGATAAATAAAAAGGAAAAAAATGGTTTTCAAAACTAAAAGGAATGAAATAACTAAAAATAAAAAAAAAACGATTCAACTGGTTTGCAAAATTAATTAACTTTTGTTTTAACAAAATTCAATAATTTTTTGATAAGCGGCAGTATTGCGGATAAACGATAAAATTTAAAAAGGTAAGGTATTAGTTTTATTGTGTGCGTGTGTTTTTCTTTTGAACTTTATAATAATTTTGTCACTAATTTTTTTCAGAAGTTTATAAAAAGGAAATATAAAGGTTTTTCTTTATATTCATGATTAAAAAGGAAAATTGGAAGCTACTAACGAAACCCAGAAGAAAATTGAGCTGCAACTATCAAGTAGAAATGAAGCTTTCCATACTTGACGGACTGGCTGCAACCTTCTTAAGGACTTAAACTGTATCGGGAGCAAGACCCAAAAAAAAACAGGTGAGTGACATTCTTTCGCAACTATTTCCAATGCTATTGATTACTCTACAATGTAAGGATAAAAAGGTACCACTAGCCTTTACCTTCAATTTGAGCAATTAAACCTCTTTTTATTCACTTTATCATACCATTTAAATCTAAGCCTCAAGTTGAACAAAAAGGTCAGAGGTATATGAATCTAAAAAATTGCCTTGACTCCTTCACCCATCCAAAAATGTCGCTACGCGATACAAGATCCTACGTATTTGTAACCGGGACTTACATATTGCTGAGCGAAAGATATCAACACTATTTAAAAGATTCACCTAAACTATAGAAACTAGCTGGAATTTATTTTCCGCTGGTTAGCACAGCAACGCGTTAGGGACTCTTACATACCTAACGGGATATGTACTTCCCAGACACAAAAAAAAGAAAGGAAATAAAATGAAGAGAAAAATCAGATTAACAGGACTTGCTTCGGGCCCCACGTTGGGCGCCATTTTGTAATGTGCAGATTTCGGACTGTGCAACAAATGTTGGGGATGTGGCCAGATTGTTGGCGGCACTGGCATGCTGGCGGATGCTCCGGCTCGAGCTCGCCGTATTGGTGGGGTTCTTGCCAACCAACCTGACTCAATAGCTACACATACAAAAACTCATGCCAGTTCGATGGATGATGGGAAAAGATTGTAAGTTAAAATTTGAAGCCCGAAGCAAGTCACTCAACTCCTGTAGACACTCTCACACACACACACTTACATTGACTCCGACTGATGGCTTTGTCAAAGCTTTTAGCCCTCCCTCTTGAGGTCAATAAACCTCACCATGACATCTTAATAATGGTTTGAGATGTCCCAAACGCTGTACCTTACCTTCTCATTTTACGTTTTTGCCGCACTTACCGCTGTTTCTGAAAACCTATTCCATTATTCTAAATAAATTTCTACACCCTAAATTCGTATAAACATTATAATGGTTTTATTTATACTGAGATTTACAACAGCATAAAAAATGAATGAAAAATAAAATAACAAGAAGGAAATAGGAATGCAAAAAATTATATAAAATTAATTTAACTTTTTAAGATGCGGACGAAAATTAAATGCCAATTTAATAAAAACTACATATCAAAAAAGATGTTTAAAATGTCGCTTAGGAATGAATGGCGGCTTCTTCTCTTTTCTTACAGGGTTCTGGAGAGTTTCTTTTCTCAGGTACAGCTCCTTTTCAGGAATGCCTGTCAGTTCGTTCTTTGTAGGTATATGTTCGGTTAAGGGTAAGTACACAAAAAGGTGTAAGTTGCACTATATATATATTTTACCTTTTTAATTTTCTATTTTTTTTCTTTCTTTTTAGGTTAAGGAAGACATATTTAATGGGCAACTATTCCCGAACGCGATAACGATATAAAAAGGCCTGAGCTCACTCCTCTAAACGCGCACTCTCGGACCTTATTCCCCGAAGGAATGATTTTCTATTTTATTGGACGAGAGTAACGTAATGTATTCCCTAATTATGGCTTAAATAAGAAAATATATATACATACTTTTACGTTTGTAATGTCCGTAGGTCGTCAGTATGGCGTGTCCGGAGTCAACGGCAAAAATACCTGGCACCGCCCGATGGCGATGTAATAAAATAAAAATACACCACTAATTTAACCCAGTTGGTCTGGCAACTCCAAGATACTACTTAAAAACACTACTGATGAATGGGCGAAACTACACAAAAGGAAACAAAGAATTACTACGCGTGTGCAATTGAAAAGATAAAGATATACAGTCATAAGAATAGACAAGTGTTTATTAAATTTTGATTTAATTTATTAGATCTATCGAACTGATACTTATTAAATGTTTCCTCTTCTTTTTTCAGGGCCAGAACATCAATAATCATTGGCAGACTACAAATTAAGTGAATAAAAAACTAAAAAATTTATCAATTTAAAATATCAAGGGCAGACATCGGAGCAAAGCGTTTTATTGTATTAACGGCGGCGGAAACCTTTTTCTTGCCGGCAGTCTCCTACACAAAGGGGTTAGTGATGAATTTAATATTGGTGCACATAAATAACTATTTTCTTTTTTTTTTTAATTCTCTATTTAAAACAGAACAATGAAATACATAAGTGCTAAATAAAGCCAGTGGACAGTCAGTGAAACTCGGTCAAATTTACCAAAACGTCCAAATAAATCTTTACTTAACCGCCAAAACACTATTCTGAGTAAGCTTTTGGTTCTTATGAACGCTGCCTACCACCAACAGGATCTCAGGGACTAGAGTCACCAGAGATTTCAAAACGAACAAAACTATTCATTTATTATATTATTTATAAATTAAGTATATAATTTTACTATTTATTTATTTATTTTATTATTTATTATCCAATTACAAATTCATTTATTTTATTATTTATATATTCATTTATTTATTATATGGTTTATTCATGCATGTATTTCGGATATTGCTTATGTATTTACTTATTGAATATATATTATTTGTTTATTCATTATTCGATTATTTAAGGTTTTACTTATTCGCTTATTAAATCTTCTAATTCTTTATATGTTTATTGTTAATAATATGAATTCACTTGTTTGTTTACTAACATTTACTAGCATTATTCTCATTCATCTTATAACTATTATATTATCCATTAATTTATTGTTTTATTTATTCATTCATTATATTATTTATGTATTAATTGGTTGATTATATAATTTCTTCATGCATTTATTTAATTCTATTTTTAATTTATTTAATAGGTTATTTATGTATTTAATTTCTTCATTTTTATTATTTATGTATTTACTTATTTAATATATAAATAATTTATTTAGTTATTTTATTATTTATGTATTCGTTATATAAAGTTAGATAATATCTAACAATACTCTTATTATATAATTAAAATACTGGATTATCCATTATTTATTCATTCACTTTTTTAATATATTAACTATTTATTTATCAACTTAAATATTATTATTATTATTATTATTATTATTATTATTATTATTATTATTATTTCCATTATTATTATAATTATTATCATTTACTGTTATTACTAATAATTTTACTAATACTATTATTATTAATCTTACGATCATTATTAAATGCATTTTTTTATTACTTTTGCCACTCATATCAATAATTATTATTACCAATACTGTTCATTATTAAATTCATATCATAAATTATTCTATTATAAATCCTTAAAAAAAACGTAACGATGCATTTCTTGGGCCTAGAAATAGATTAGTAGAACTAACACAACCGACGAGTTTAAAAGTTATCGACTTAATTCCCTGGCGAGAGATTTCCCAGCAAATGTTTTAAAATACATCATAATCGTTTTCCTATTATTTAAAAGAAAACACAAAGAGAACTTAAAATAAGAGAAAACCAAATCACACCGACCAAAACCTCCAAAAGATATTAAATCCATTTAAAAATTCTATACTTCATAGACTACCTTTTAGAACTTTTGAGCTTGCATTACAGGAACTACTTTTCTTAACTCTAATAATAATTACCTTATTATCAGGCAGTGAAACGAGAGGTGCACCCAGAAATAAAGTTTACTACTACCGCAACCCTATAAAACCTAGTGAAATGTTTTGTAACAAACAAAAAATTACATATCTACAATTCGAAATTATTCATCTTACTAAAGTCTCAATTTCTACTTTTCAGATTCTTAACTTAATTATTCCCACAATCAAGAATGTGACAACAAATCAATCATGGCATGAAATAAAGCTGTCGTAAAAGCGACAAATTGGCAATAAAAAGGAGACAAACGAAGTATTAATGTGAGTATTAGAAGAGGTTCCAGACATTTATTATTATTTGTAGGAGTAGGTTCCCTAATTTTTGACATCGTTTTTCGCGTCTGTTCTTGATTCAAAACTTTCCAATACGATAGCTCTTTTGAGACAGGGACGGATTTTCATTTTTATTAGTTTGCGGCCTTACCAGTCAGAGAAGAATATTTGCTTTATAATAAAAAGACTTGGCACTTTCAAGGAGACTTGTTATTCTTCGCATACATACAAAAACATAATCTTGCTTTAATCCTGCTGTAAGATGGCTCATTGGCATACGTTGTCGCCCTAGATGACTAACAACTTCTAGCCCTTAATGGCATAGTTCCCCAGGGTGTTTACGGGGTTGCATTATTAGAGTGGCAACGGTTACAACATGTAATCAGCTGGGAAGAGCAAGCGTCATGGATAAGCAAATATTGAATTTTGTCTCTGTGCCAATGATACAAAATTATATATATATAACAATAAAAAAACAAATATTCTTTCCTGACAGGAATCACGCAATTCTATTAAACTGAAACCATTTTCTGGTCGAAAGAACTGCAATTTAAACAGGTGTACCGGGTAATGAAATCATAAACTAAATAGGTTGTTTTGCAAAACCCTCAGACAGAAACGCTAGGACTAGAACCACCAAAGATATTATAGCTATTGCTTTAAATCTTTGGCGTGTAATACCCCCAACGATTTCCTCTGAAAATCTTCTACCTCATATAGGCTGTTCCCCACGGGTTTAACTATTCGGCATTTTATAAATTTGCGCGCGAGCTTGGCGTTAAAACCACTTCGAAAATCACTCTGTTGAAAGTTTCTCCTATAGACTTCCTGCCCTGTGATAAATTTAACGTAACGGCAACGCGTGTTGTAAGTCTTTTCGTTTCGTGCGTAAGCCTTATGTAATGACTCGCGTATTAGAGACATTCGCTCGGATTTTGAAATTACCTCTAGCTCAGGGTCGTTTAGGCTTTTCAGCATCCTTGCTAACCTATACACACTTCCGTGGCCAATCATATTACTGCCAAATAGCGCGAAATATGGCGTGACACCAATCGACGTCTGCACCGACGATCTTAGAGAAAATTCAACTTCTGACAAATGTTTATCCCATTCGGCCTGATCCCCCTGTAAATGTGAACGTATGGTAGACAGAATCGATTGGTGCACCCGTTCGGACGTGTTGGCCTGCGGCGAGTGTGTTGCTGTTCTAATATGTTTAATGCCGAAATTTTCTAACAAATTAGCAAACTCTTTGCTGAGAAACTGTTTTCCGTTATCCGAGACTATTGTCTCAGGAGTACCGAATTTGTGGAAAACATCTGCAATTAAAAATTTAATTATATTTTTGGCGTTAGCCTTAGGCAGAGCTTTGAGTAAAACAAATTTAGTTAAGTGATCTAAAACGATAAAAATAAAACAGTTGCCATTCTTCGAACGCGGATACGGACCAAGGAAGTCTATGAAAATTCGTTGAAACGGACGGTCACTACTTGTTTCTGCCCCCATGGGTGGTCTAAGTGTTTTATTAGCAGGTTTGGTTTCCTTGCACACCTGGCAATTAACGACGAACTCGCGAACCTGAGTGTTTTGGTTTGGCCAATAAAAATACTCTTTTACCCTACGGAGAGTTTTTCCGACGCCTCCGTGCGAGGCTTGAGGAGAGTTATGTAACTTGTCTATGATGGACTTGGTCAATTCATGAGGAACCCACAACTTCCATGAGAAATCCTCATTCATGACTACCCCATCATAAGGTCGTACTCTTTTGTACACAAAACCCTCAACTACCTTCAAGTCAGGCAAGCGTTCAGAATTTGTTTCTATTGTAGAAATAAGTTCTAAATAATCACTTGACTTGAAAGCATCTGAGTCAAGATCGACCAGTCCTGCTACCTCTGCAGAGACTTCATCCATGTCGTACCGAGATAGGGTATCGGGTACTACATTTTGCTTCCCCTGCCTATGCTCCATAGTGAAATCATACGATTACAGATGTAGACTCCATCGAGCTAAACGACCACATGGATCCTTATGTGACATAAGCCACTTAAGGCTGCTGTGGTCGGTAATCACGGAGAACGGCATTAGTTCTATGTAGGGTCTAAACTTCTTAATCGCCAGGTCTACCGCTAGACATTCCCGCTCAGTAACAGAATAGTTCTTTTGCGCCGATGTTAGCTTGTGCGAAAAATATGCTATAGGGTGCTCCCCATCAGAATCATCTTTCTGGAACAGCACGGCTCCTATGCCTGTGTCAGACGCATCGCTCTGAACGTAGAAATGTCTAGAAAAGTCAGGGTGATTAAGCAGTGGGCTCGAAGTCAGAACTTTCTTGAGACGATCAAATGCAACTTTAGCTTCCTCCGAAAACTTGAATTGCTTACCCTTTTTCAGCGTTTCAAAGATTGGAGCCGCAATGGTGGCATAGTCTGGTATAAATTTACTATACCAGCCTGTTGCCCCCATGAAGCTCCGAACCTGTTTTGCTGTCTTAGGATAAGCAAAACGAGTTATGGTTTCCACCTTAGCCGGATAAGGTTTTATTTTGCCTCCTCCTACTATGTATCCCAGATACCTTAACTCTTTAAAGCAGAATTTGGATTTAGCTACATTGATTGTTAACCCTGCTTCTGATAACTTACTAGCTACCCGTTTCAACAACCCCAAGTGTGTATTAAAATCTGGCGATACAATGAAAAGATCATCTAGATAGACGAAAACTCTATCACGAAGGGCCGCGGGGATCACTTTATCCATTAGACGACATAACCTTTGGGCCGCGTTACACAACCCAAAAGGCATGACCGTATAATGATAAAGTGGTCGTCCTGGTACCGTGAATGCAGTTTTCTCCCTACTAGATGGATGTAATGGTATTTGCCAGAATGCATCTTTCAAGTCGACACTTGATATATATATCGTATCTCCCAAACGACTTAGCAAACCCTCAATGTGCGGTAGCGGGTAGGCATCCTTGACTGTCAGTGCGTTGAGCTTACGAGCGTCCAGGCATAACCAGTTCTTCTCACCCCTTCTTACCAAAGTTACCGGGTGACTCCAAGGACTCTCACTAAGCTCAATTACACCAAGATCAAGCATCCTATCAAGCTTCGCGAAAATAAGTTTTTGTACAGCCGGAGAGACGGGGTAATGGCGGTCTTTCACTGGAGTTGCATCACGGGTGTCTATTGTATGCATCTCTAAATGCGTCTTTCCTAAACCCTTTTTCGTATAGCAGGGAAACATCGATATAGCCATATCCAATTCCTGTTGCTGACCATGTGACAAGCTATGAGTTAAGACATCTTGGGTACTATCCGTCTCCGTACAGAGACTAACTCCATTTGTCGTAAGACTTTCGATATTAGCAAATAATTTGAAAACCTTCATAAAATCGACACCCAAGACTCAGAGTAGGCACTAAATAAAACGTTATGACCTGCGTCGCTTGGCCAAACCTCACTTCAGCTCGCACCCGACCGACAATGTTGTGCTCTGTACCGTCAGCTGTCTACTCTACTCTTACTTTCTAAAATTTTAAAATCACATTTATGTTTGCCTATATGTGTGTTTGTAACTGGGCTTAGACCTCGGTCGACCGCGCCTCCCCAGTCCGAGACGGGTTTCGTGACCGGTTTCCCGTACATCTGGGACATTTCGGTGCAACTACATTTTCTTTACCGCACCTAAAACAGAATTGCCTAGTAATCGGCTCGGGACAATCCACAAAACTGTGACCAACAACCCTACAGTTCCAGCAGGTGTAATTGCTGGTGGAACGTATCCCATTCACCTTCAGATCGATCAGCGGCAAATCATCATCTTCGTTACCGATCTCGTTTACCCTTTGCACAAAGTTTGAGCGCTGTTGGTATAGTTGACGCTGACTGGCTAACAGATTTTCTGCCCTCCTCACTTCACGGCAAAATTCTGATAAGGTTCTCAGCTGCGCAGAGAACATCATTTGCGTCAAAGATGGTTTGAGATTGCCTCTCATAATTTCAACCAGCTGTTCCTCCTCATAGGGATTCACTTGCTGGTTGCGTAATTTAATGACCGCATTATAAAAGTCATCAAAATGCTCATTTGGCAACTGGCGACGATTTAAAATCTTTATTTGTACTTGATATTCTTTCTCAAACTGGCGATATTGGGATAACAAAGCCTTTTCCAATTCGTCCCAAGTGGTGATGTGGACTATTTTCCGGTAGTCCAAATACCAATCAAGAGCTGGTCCTTCAAGTAACAAGTGGAAGCTTCGCAAAATGTCACTACTGGAACAGTTGTAATCTCGGCTTAGAGCTTTAACTCGAAAAATAAATTCTTGTACATTCATGGTTTTACCAGTGCCATCGAATTTAATACCCCATTTGGCCAATTTGTACGGGTCTAAAGAATCGGGCCGATTAGGCAAAGACATAGCAAGGTAGTTGTTGTTGATTTTGTGGCGGAAAAACTGAATCAGACCAGGCATCCTGTGGATAGCTTGGCTGACAGAATGATGGCATAATTTGTTGAGGCATTTGACTCTGTTGTGATAATGCCGGTGGCTGCTGACATTGCACCTGACTTGGTGGTCTATTATATTGCAAAGTGTATGCCTGTGGTTGGTTCAGCCCTTGGATCGGTGGTTGACCATACGGCACTGAGTTTACTTGTGGTTGAACAAATTGTTGCTGTTGGGGCTGAACCGCGAATTGACCAGGGTTTGGTGTTTGTTGACGTTGTTGCTGTAGAACCGACTGTGATGGATCAGCATTTACCTGCACAGCATGAGTTTCCCGTCGAGACTCGACAAATTGCGGAGGTGGTATCAAAGGTGGTGGTAACCCATATGTATTAGGCTGTTGTTGATGTTGAAAAGACCCAGTCACAGCAGAAGGCCGGGAACCAACTTGTGGCTGGGTGTACATGGCCTGTGCTTGGTTAGGCTGAGGTGTTATGATCTCACTGTTCGAGGCAGTAACGGGAGCTTGCCCTGCATCAGGTTTGTTAGCTGACAGAGATGCCAGAGCCTCCTTTATCTCAGCTAGAGACTGCTGGATTTTGTTGTCAACTTCTTGCATCATTCTTGTCTGGCACAGACCAATCGACGCCTCTACGATCTGATGAATATCTCTAGCACCAGCTGGTCTAGAGTGCTTTCCCGAACTTCTCTTCTAATGTTCTGTGCTGTAACGCTGAAAAAAGCAGGCGATACCACAGTCTGGTCCCCATTTTCTGAACTAAATGATAAATCGTGTGGAGTTAAGGTTGAAAAAATCGGATCATTCACAGTGGTAAACGTTGTGGAGGTTCTTGTTGCTGTACTGGTCGACGGCACATTGTTGGTCTCGGACAGCTTGCACGCCGAGTCAAAAAAAAAATTATAAAAAGCAAATACGTATATTTAGATAACGAATAAGAATAACCTTTAGCGATGGTTAACCCCTTTTCAAGAAAGAACGATAAATAAAAAGGAAAAAAATGGTTTTCAAAACTAAAAGGAATGAAATAACTAAAAATAAAAAAAAAACGATTCAACTGGTTTGCAAAATTAATTAACTTTTGTTTTAACAAAATTCAATAATTTTTTGATAAGCGGCAGTATTGCGGATAAACGATAAAATTTAAAAAGGTAAGGTATTAGTTTTATTGTGTGCGTGTGTTTTTCTTTTGAACTTTATAATAATTTTGTCACTAATTTTTTTCAGAAGTTTATAAAAAGGAAATATAAAGGTTTTTCTTTATATTCATGATTAAAAAGGAAAATTGGAAACAGCTACTAACGAAACCCAGAAGAAAATTGAGCTGCAACTATCAAGTAGAAATGAAGCTTTCCATACTTGACGGACTGGCTGCAACCTTCTTAAGGACTTAAACTGTATCGGGAGCAAGACCCAAAAAACAGGTGAGTGACATTCTTTCGCAACTATTTCCAATGCTATTGATTACTCTACAATGTAAGGATAAAAAGGTACCACTAGCCTTTACCTTCAACTTGAGCAATTAAACCTCTGTTTATTCACTTTATCATACCATTTAAATCTAAGCCTCAAGTTGAACAAAAAGGTCAGAGGTATATGAATCTAAAAAATTGCCTTGACTCCTTCACCCATCCAAAAATGTCGCCACGCGATACAAGATCCTACGTATTTGTAACCGGGACTTACATATTGCTGAGCGAAAGATATCAACACTATTTAAAAGATTCACCTAAACTATAGAAACTAGCTGGAATTTATTTTCCGCTGGTTAGCACAGCAACGCGTTAGGGACTCTTACATACCTAACGGGACATGTACTTCCCAAACACAAAAAAAAAAGAAAAGAAATAAAATGAAGAGAAAAATCAGATTAACAGGACTTGCTTCGGTCCCCACGTTGGGCGCCATTTTGTAATGTGCAGATTTCGGACTGTGCAACAAATGTTGGGGATGTGGCCAGATTGTTGGCGGCACTGGCATGCTGGCGGATGCTCCGGCTCGAGCTCGCCGTATTGCTCGAGCTCGCCTCTTGAGGTCAATAAACCTCACCATGACATCTTAATAATGGTTTGAGATGTCCCAAACGCTGTACCTTACCTTCTCATTTTACGTTTTTGCCGCACTTACCGCTGTTTCTGAAAACCTATTCCATTATTCTAAATAAATTTCTACACCTTAAATTCGTATAAACATTATAATGGTTTTATTTATACTGAGATTTACAACAGCATCAAAAATGAATGAAAAATAAAATAACAAGAAGGAAATAGGTGCAAAAAATTATATAAAATTAATTTAACTTTTTAAGATGCGGACGAAAATTAAATGCCAATTTAATAAAAACTACATATCAAAAAAGATGTTTAAAATGTCGTTCTTTGTAGGTATATGTTCGGTTAAGGGTAAGTACACAAAAAGGTGTAAGTTGCACTATATATATATTTTACCTTTTTAATTTTCTATTTTTTTTCTTTCTTTTTAGGTTAAGGAAGACATATTTAATGGGCAACTATTCCCGAACGCGATAACGATATAAAAAGGCCTGAGCTCACTCCTCTAAACGCGCACTCTCGGGCCTTATTCCCCGGAGGAATGATTTTCTATTTTATTGGACGAGAGTAACGTAATGTATTCCCTAATTATGGCTTAAATAAGAAAATATATATACATACTTTTACGTTTGTAATGTCCGTAGGTCGTCAGTATGGCGTGTCCGGAGTCAACGGCAAAAATACCTGGCACCGCAAATGGTTCCTCGTTGGGTGTGACTGGCGCAGTGTGGCTTGAGGTTAGTTTCGAAGGTTGTATTAAATATTTTGGGTTAAGAATTTTCTTTTTATGTTTTTATTTAATGCACTTTTTGTAAGCTTATTGTTTAAGAACAATATTATTAGCACAGTTTCTAACTTGTGTTTCTCTTACTTTTTCTATTGAGTTTCAGTCTGTAGTTTTACTTTTTATATTTAAACTTGTTACATTATTATAAAACTCAATAAAAAATTAAATAAATTTTGAAATTCAATTTGTTAAATTACAAACGATTCATATATTAATCAGTTTTTTTTTTGTGTTTTTTGTATCTTTGCTTATGGACTCTTGTAAGTATTTAAACATTAATTTTTTGCACGGGCCACTCGTCACACCTTCACTTCTTCCAAAAAATCAAAAAGAGACCGACATTTTCATCTTGGCTTCCCAAGAAACCTCGGTGACGCCATCAATTCTCAAAAAAAAAAACTTAAAAATAAAGTTATCCGGACCGCCAATAAATTCTTCAGCAATTTAAAGTACTAGGTTCCAGACATTTGTTTTTGTTTACTTTTGACTATATATAGTCTTCTTCTGCTACCTCACAGCTGACTGAACTGCCTTATCTTCGACTAGATAAAATATCCACAGGATGTACACGACAATATAGAAAAATACTTACTTTTACTGTACAAATTCACAGTATTTAATTTGCATGCGCAGGGCCGTCTCAAACTCAGAAAATGGCTGATCTTGTTTTTGCGTTATGCTGAAAAACTTGAAAGATTCCATTGTCACATTTTTCTTAGGATTACAGTAGCCGTTAAATTCTTTTAAAACATTTTCAATGGTTTGTTCCTCCTCCGTCAAATTAAAGGAGTTATAAATATCTAATCCCTTATCTCCAATATAGTGTAAGAGCACCGCAATTTTTCCACAGCGGCCAGTACTTCCCCCGATTATTAAACTACATCGGTTCAGGGCCACTCATGACAGCAGGACTCGTGTTCGCATTCATCGTTTGTTGATTTGTCTTCTTATTTTCAGAATTGTTCATAACTATGACTTTTTTTTAATGAACACCTGACACCATGTTTCAAGACAAGTTGTATTGTTAAAAAATGCACTTGTATTATTAAAACTCCACGTGTTAATATTAAGTTTCTTTATTCTTCTTTCATGAAAATTCTTAACATCTATTCTTTACAATGTCTGCTTACATACTACTTATCTTTTAGTTTTTTTTACATTAAACTTATAGCTAATAATGTTGCCATATTGGCTACCAAGATCTCTTGTTACAATGTTGATAAGGAATCTTTAGCATTTATTTACACATAAACATATTTTACTGTTAATATAATTTGATTAATTGTTAAATGTAGACTTCCCATGTTGACGTCGTAACATGGTTGTTAATTTTCCCATGTTGACATCGTAACATGGTTGTTAAAACATTTAGTATAAAAACTATTTTATATCATGACAATCACGTTAATGTTTTATTTTAGTTTATCAGTTTTATTTTCAAACAGCGCCATCTGTTGCTCGATGGGGATTTTCTTAATGCGAATAATTATTCAGTAAATGGATTAGATTTATAAACAGCTTCTGAAGCTGCTTATCTGTTGAACAGCTAAACAGCTTCTTTCAACAGCTAAATTGCTTATTTCAACAGCTAAACAGCTTCTTTCAACAGCCAAACAGGCTACATTTTTACGTGATTTTGTCCATGTTACAAGAAAATGAAGAGCATGAAGTAGTGGAGGAGGAGGAAAGTTGATGAGGGACATTTTTCCAGCTGCCCCTACGCAACCAAAACTTTTTACATATAATTAATATATATAATAAAATGTTTAACTAAATGTAAAAAATGTAGTAATAACAATAAATATATAGTACTTTTATTTTTAGAAATACTTTGAAATGGGTAAACACAATCTACATGGTTATAACATTTCAGCTGATCTAAAGTTCAGAGATAATTTAAATCCTAACCCTCTTAATACTTATAATAATTATGCTTGATCCTACCTAAAAATATACATATATGCAGCTAAAACCTTTACATATAATTAATTTATGTAATAAAATATTTAACTAAATGTATAAAAAAAGATAAAATATATACATATTTAAAAAACAATTATTGTAATTTTTGGCCTTTTGAATAATTTTATAATTAAGTTTTAACGCTCTAGGTCTTTTTTTATAAAAATATTTTAATTTATTTTTATATTCGATATTTCGCTACACCATTGGGTAGCATCGTCAGGAATTAAAAAAGTTTTATAATATTTAATTGAACGAAAATATTAAAATGATTGAAAAAACTTTTTTTGTTGCACAGAATTATAGACATTTAGTACATAAAAATAATGGTATAATATAATCTTTAATTCTTTGTAACTTTTCCGGTGCAATTTATGTACATATATGTATAAATGTGAAATTATTTTGGTTTTTCTAAAAACTGTTTAAACATTTTTTAATATAAGAAATTGTATGTAAATATGAATAGGTTTAAAAATGTTTTTATCATTCGTAGTAACATTTTATTTGCTTTTGAAAATTTTGTTTTTGAATGTTTTGAAATGTTAGTTTTTTAAATTTTTTAAATTTGATTGACAAAAAGTTTTTTTAATCATTTTAATATTTTCGTTCAATTAAATATCGAAATATCGAATATAAAAATAAATTAAAATATTTTTATAAAAAAAGACCTAGAGCGTTAAAACTTAATTATAAAAAAACATATTTAAAAAATTTTAATTTGTTATAGTGTTTTAATTTTTAGAAATACTTTAAAATGGGTAAACACAATGAATATACTTATATGGTTTTTCTTTTCTTTATAGTTAGAATCACTAGAACATATGTAATAAAACATAATTTTTTTATGACCGTTTGTTTACCAAACATTGTAAAGAAACGCACGTATGTACATATGTATTTAAGACTTTTTTCTTTAATTGACCACTTACCGAAACAATAACAAATCGAATATTCAACTATGTAAAGTAATAATTCTAATAATTGAAAGTGGAACATTAAGCTCTTGTCGAAATCATTGTTTACGAAATCATTGATTACGATTTAAGAAAATTGAACCCTACAAGTTAAGCAATATTATATTTTTTTTTTATTAACAACGTACATAGAATACATTTGTTTATATGCATGTACATATATGAATAATTTCATAACATTTTGAAAATATAAATTTATTGCAATTTCATATTTGATCTTCAATCTAAAATATCACTCATATCACATACACACACGCACACACACACACAAATATCAGTTTTATTGGGTATCAAAGAAATTATTGATTCATCAGCATAAATCCATGTGATCAAATACACACGAAGAGCCTGCTTTTAAATTTTTAAATAAACATAATATTTTGTGAATTTGTTGATGTAGTACTATTTTTAACAACTCAAATTGATATTCATTCATACACTTCTCATGTAGGTACGTACATATGTATGTAAATAGTAATTCCTTGAAATCTTTTTTAATATGATCGTTGGCATTCAAAATATTTAGCATGACAAAATATCAGTTTTATTGAGGAGCAAAGAACTTATTGATTCATCAGCATAAATCCACTTGGTTTACTCTATTTATACAAAACTTAATACGATAAAACTCTACAAACAAAAAATTCCATTGGAATCATTTGTTTATACATTAATTGCATTGTAAGCACTAATTTCATGAATCACGACTACTTTTTAAATTTTAAATAAATAGAATATGTAAATTTTCTTACTTCGTACTGATGGGGGACAAAATAAAAATTATTGATTCATCAACATAAATCTATGCGATCAAATACACACGAGGAGGCCTATTTTGAAAATTTTAAGTAAACATAATATTTTGGGAATTCGCTGATGTTGCACTATTTTAAATAAGTCAAGTTGAAAAAGTGGGCGGGATTAAACTGTATTTATAAAAAAAATCTATTCTACATACATACGTACATACACCTTTAAAACTACAAAAATATATATACAGAAATATAAACTGTAAATAATTCTCATTATCAAAAACAGCTGATGATCTTTCTCTCTCTCCCTTTCTCTCATTTGAATGGCTAATGTATGACAATTGCTCTCTCCTGATTGGTTGATACAAAGAGCAATGATTTGTATGAAAAACGTGGCCGCGAAGGTACACAAACATACTACTTACATTTATATAGCTTTTTTCCTTTTGGCAAAAAGCCTCACCATGGGTGTTTGGCGTTAAAATCACCTCCAACTATGAACTTAGAACCAATGTTGTTGAAGAAGTTTTTATATTGCTCACATTTTATGATAAGCCTTGGTGGAGAGTATATTGAAAAAATGTTAACATCACTGTTGTTGCATGAAATTTTTTCGCCAGAAGCTTGAATATAAGATTTGGTAATAGGGTTAAGTTCCTCATATTTTATATTTGATTTAATTAAGATTGCAGAACCAGCATGTGCTCTATTATCTGGGTGATTAGCTAAAAGCGTATCGTAATTTTGAACTTATATAAATAAGATTTATATGTGAAATGGGATTTAGAGATCAAAAAAATGTCAATGAGGTTTTAATAAGAAAAGTTTCAACTTCGTTTTTGTGGTTAGTCAGACCGTTGGCATTCCATACTACTATCCTAAGATTTACCTGCATAGTTTCGTTATTATTAAATTCATCATGATCATTAAATTTTCCATCATATTTTCAAAATTTCTAAATGAGTATTAACGTTTGAGTTTGATGATTTAAGTGCCTCAGAATATGACACATTAAATTTGTTTTGTTGTGATTCGCTGTTGTGAAAGCTATTTAGTTGAGGATACTCTCTTTAATTAAAATGAAAGTTAATATTTTTTTGGTCATTTGCATTGATTCTTTTTCGTCATGAGATGAGGTCTTGGTACACTTGACAGCCTTTATAGTTAGCGGTGTGATTACTAAGACAGTGCAAACATCGTGTAGGATGATCCATGCCACACTAAACGTACCTAAAAGGCCTTCTACAATAAGTTTTCGTGTGACCGTAAAGTTGGCAGCGGTGACATTGAACCAAATCATTAATTCTCCTTGGTGGCTCGATATTAACAATAGCGTTGTTAATTGACTTTAAATCGTAAATAGTTTTATTATTTTCTTTTGGATCTAGGTCGACAAAAAACATCGCAAGTGGTTCTTTGGTGACGCTACTCCTAGCGTTAGTAACAGATCTAACTTGGTGGCCTAGTAACAATAGTTCTGCCTTAATATCTTCAATTGGTGCAGAGTGGTGGAGTCCCTTAACCCATTACCGCCCAAAAAGAAACTGTTAATAAAAACTTTTTTTATTATTATTGATTGCTTTAATATAGATAAAATAAAAAAAAAATTAAAATTTTTTGTTAGTTTTTAAGAAAAATGGGTGTGCCCATATGAGGACAACGGGCGTTTTAGTTATAAAATTTACCAAAACAATTTCGTTCTACACAAAGTGTTGATGTTGATAATTCGCATCTCCATCGAATGAAGAATGACAATTGATTTGCTATTCTTATAGGATTGTGGCCGTTGTTTTTTCGATCAGCATCAACTGCGGTGGAAGAAGTTGGACGTCTTCTAGAAATTCCAGGCGTTAAATATGCCCTAGCAATGTTTCTTCTGAACGATAATTGGTCCATTGGAGTCGTATTTTCAGCTCTGCATAACAAAACATGTAACCGCCAAGCGTTACTTACCGCCAAATCTAGAATATATGTAAAAATACACCACCACCACTTATTGCCTCTAATGGATACTCTGTAAAGACTTATAGATTAGTCCATTTGGTCAACGCCTCCCATTTCCTGGTTGTAATTTACAAACAATCTAGGTATACTGAAGTCAGTCTTTTCTTTTCGAGCCTTAAACCATCTTTTTACTTTTCCTAGTGGATGAACAAAATCAAAATTTGTTGCCAGGGTGAGGACGTTGTTATCTTTCCAACGTACTATTGTGATTTCATTATTTTTATCAAAACGAAAATCAATCTGCTCTATCTTTTTTTACTTCTTTTACGGGCATAACAGGACATTTTTTGGTTCTGCTATCACGAATTATAGCAGTCGATCTAAATCCCAAACGTTTCAATTCACATAATAGGTAATAGATGGTGAAAAAGTTGTCGAAGTATACGATGTGTTCTGCAGGTAATACGGGCATTTCTGCAAGACGAGATTTAACAACTTGTTCACCAAGAGGATCAGAACTCGAAGAACGTGCATTGCTTTTCCACAATAAACATCAAAAACATAGCAGTACCCATCGAAACTTGTTGCTGCCCAGTTCTTGTAACCAAATCTTACCGGTTTACCCATAATAAATTGCTTTGCTGGATGCCTACCAAAACATTTAATCATGGACTCATCTATCGATAAATTTTCATTCATGACACCCCACTGACATGAATTTCTCTTAATGAGATTACAAAGAGGCCTTAATTTAAACATTTTGTCATTGGAACTATTGGCGAGGCTGTTATCGGTGAAGTGCAATTTTTTCTTAATTTTCAGGAACCTTTTGCGGCTCATGGATTTTGCAACTAAAGAACTCCTAAATCTTCATCACACCCTTAATAATCGCGCTCTGAAGGTAGTGCAAAATATCCGCTTAACAATAAAATCCCTAAAAATCGTTTCAGGTCATTAGCGTATAAAACACTGTTCTTGAGTATCAAATCAATTATGTCGACATCGAACATTTTTTCAAACAAAATTCAAACAAACCTTAAAAAGGTTTATGAAATTTATAACCCTATTTAGAACTGCATCACTTGTATTAAGCATTGCACTATAAGATGGTAAAATATTTCTCCACTTAGGATCTCCGAAGTCGCCCTGATCTTTATTGCCTCTAAGCTTTTCTTTGAAAAAACTAGAAAGTGGTTCATCATCACTGTCATTCCAGTCTAAATTGGAATCATTCTAGTTTCTATACACAAGCTCAATCTTTCCCGGCACGTCGTTCGGCATATTTATACACAACAATTTTTCTTCATTTCCTTCGTCTTCATCACTTATGACAGCGGTATCAGGTGGCACGACAAGAATATCATATTCAGCATCAGTGTCATCGTTTTCAATTATATGCTCAACAGCCTCCTGAAGTCGTAAAAAATCTTTTTGTCCTCTAAAGATATTGCGATGGGTCATGTTGCATGCATTAAAAAATCTGCAAAAAAATATTTTTTATAGTTGCAACGCCCATTGTCCCCAACTGGGGACAGCTTAACAAAATCATACCTTATAATTAAATGTTACACTTTTTCTTTTACTTAACTATTTTAAAATCATCATAGTTATTTTATTTTAGGCAGCGTAACACAGAAAATTAACAAAACTAAAATTAACAAAGTAAAACGTATTGGAATGCACAATTAAAATGACTGAAAATAACACTTGCACTTTATACAGCACCTTGTAAGCTTTGCTACAAATTGTTTAAACCTTTTAGAAGAGACATTTGTTTTTTACATTGAGAGAAATAACGGTTCCTTTTAGAGTTGCCATCAGTTAAACAAGTGTTCTTATATGGGGACAGTGAGCGGTAATGAGTTAATAACAACCCTAAATGCCCTTTCTTGTTTTAATTGAAATGTATTGTAGCTTATTTTTAAATCATCAAAATATTTCACTAACTTCCTATAAGAGTCTATACTTCCAACCATTAAAAGCACTTCATTAAGCTTTAAGGATTTATAATGAAAATCACGAGTGGGTATAACAAAACTTATCTTTTTTATCATAATACTTATATTATCTACATTAGGTATATAGATTAGTGGTGATTTTGGCATCCATTCTTCCTCTCCGTCTTCTTCTTCAGCGTCATCACGATCGAGGACTGCAAATTTGTTAAAGATGTACTCGGTTGATTAGATAGGTTAGCATGTTTTTGTACGTATGTATAACTTTGCTGACTCATTTAGCTTACGCTTGGTACACTTTGCCAAGTTCCATCACTATCACTTTCACTGGTTTCATCATCTTGTATATTAACATCAGTGTTCATGAGAAAGCATTGAATTATTTTGCAAACTAAAAGAAGTTTTTTTTCTTTTATTTTTTAAGGAATTTGGTATTTGTTTGTTTAATTGTTTGTTTCTTAAGAATTTTAGGTTTACTTTATTAATTAGGTGAATGGGATTAAGAAGCCTACTTAGCTTTTTGTTGTTACACGAAAATATGCAATATTATTTAAAAATATAGCCTTTATTGGGTAATTCCACGTCAAATCAACAAGGCACTCAAGATGACAACTGGGTAATAAAGGTAATATTCCTTAAAACTGAAAAATATGTAGTTTTTTAACATAACTTTTGATCCCACCATGGTCCCACTCTGAAATTTTTATGGCTTACTCATTAAGCCACGTTAAAAAACATATGTAAACATATTTAAAAAAAATTAAAAGACACTATCTCAAAGATTTTAATAAAACTTTTTTTTAAATATCAGAAAAAAATTTGTTAAAAAATTTCATTATTCATGATTGATACCAAATTAAAGCATATGAAATACCCTTTAAAATGAGCTATTACTCAACTTTCTAGGACTTATATAACTGGACTTATAATAAATTTAATCCTCGAGCGCATATGCAAAAAAGCGAAATTTTTCAATTTTGATAACTGTGTAGCGGAAGAACTGTAAGAGATAGATTTTTTTTAAATCATATTTGGATTCAGGGAGTCAACGAATATAAATAAAAAAAGTTACAATAAAATCGGGAGTGGTAAATTTGAAAACATTTTTTTTGTTGATTTGACTTGGAATTACCCTATTATGTTGTTGTTCAACAAAATAAAATTGTTTTTTTTTAAGTCACTTCACTTTTAATTTTTTAGCGACTGAATAACTGTTTCTGTTTTTGCTGATGGTCAAACAAAGACTTCGAAAACATATGAAATGAAATTGTTATTTATAACAAATTTTTTTAGGCTAATTACCAACAACAAACATAAATTATTGTAAAATAATTTTACGATAAACACCATAACATTGTGAGTTGAACAAATATTTAAAATAATAATAAAATGAGAACTTTAAAGAATTAATTGAGTTTAAATAAAAAATCTTCTTTCTTTGTGATCTACAAAAACTGAATCCGATACATTTGATGCTTCTTAAATTTTACTTTATTACATCTTATTTCAATAAATTTTACAACAAATTCAAATTTTCAATAGCAAATTTGTTTAATAGTATTCTTAAATAACACAGTGCAACACGGACAAAAATAACCATATACGGACACCACTACGTGATAAAAGACCAAAAAAAGACCCCTGTCTCCCAGTTTTGCCCAAAGTCCTCCAGGTTTTTTTTATGGGCCCTCAAAGATGTGGGGCCTCGATGTCATTTTTGCAAAAAAATGATCATTTCCTCAAGCTCATATTTTGCAAACCGTTTGAAATTTTGATATACTCTCTGAGGCAAAGTTGTGGCCCTTGTCATAAAGAACAAAAATTGTTAACATATAAAATCAAAAAAAACTTCATCTTCAAGGTCAAAATCGCAAAAAAAAACTTTAAAAAATTCAATTTTTTTTACCTTTTTTCCCAATTTAACAATTTTTGTTCTTTATGACAAGAGCTACAACTTTTCCTCAGAGAGTATATCAAAATTTCAAACGGTTTGCAAAATATGAGCTTGAGGAAATGATAATTTTTTTGCAAAAATGACGTCGAGGCCCTACATATTTGAGGGCCCATAAAAAAAAACCTGGAGGACTTTGGCCAAAACTGGGAGACAGGGGTCTTTTTTTGGTCTTTTATGACGTAGTGGTGTCCGTATATGGTTATTTTGCCATGACTTAAAAAATTACACAGTGTGTAATCAGTCCTATTGTGTAAGGCGTTATCGTTTTACGACAGCTAACTATAGTCGAAGTCGTTTTTTTATTTTTTCCGCACCGTGTACCAAAACGCCTACGACATTTTTTATAATAGAACAAATACTGCAAATTTAATAAAAATTTTATTTTTTGTCTATTTTCTTAACACATGTCAAAAATTTCAGTACTTTTCCTTCATCTTATGTTCATTTTTTACACTTTTAGTTTGAATCTTTTTATATTATATTTTTCGACTTCTATTAATGAGGGCTTCACCTTGCTAATAACTCAGTTTAGACCATGAGTTGCTTGAAACGAATGTTAAGCAACGTAAAAATACGTATCGCTCGGATAAAATCCTTATTTTAGCTATTGGCAAGTTATAATAAAGGGCAAAATTTTGGTTTCCTATACTTTTTACTAATTATCATTCGGGGTCTCATTTGGTTATTTATGCGCTTTCATGAATACTTAAAAAAGCTGTGTCATCAGCAAATGCTGATTTGTAGAATCGGGTGCTAATTGTCATATCTGGAGCGTACCGCGAATATAACATGGGCCGCAAAATACTTTCTTCAAAAATCTCCTTCTTTAAGTAAAAACTTTCGATCAGTTAAATCATTTTTTAACAAGTTATAGAAGTTTTCGCGCAAGTTCAGCTTTAACTTATATATACAAGTTAACTCAAATACAGTTAACGAACTCTTTAGCTTGATTCATTTTTCTCTTAGTTGCACTTTTGGTTTTTTTGCTTTTATTCTTTCTATTTAGCAATTTAATAATAAACCTAGTTTTTGGTTATTGAACTGTATTTATCGAAATTGCATTTTCTTAAGAAATTGATGACACCACATTTTGAACGTGGGTCATTTACTTGTTATTATTATATTTTTCCAAGAATAATATCACACCATATTTTACAGGTGTTTTATTGATTAATAATATAAATTAAGTATTATGTTAATTTTAACATAATTTAATTATGTTAATAAACTGGTCGTTTGGCCAACAAAAAAACATTATTGTGTTTTTTTTTTGGACTTTTCAATAGTAAGGTCCTTACCTGGCGCCCGATCGTAAATAAAAACAGTTCGATTAACTGGTTCCTTAGTAGCATATGCAAAAAGGAGACATTATGTGTCAGCCTAAGATCGCAAATAAATTAAAATAAGATAATGACGAAAATATCCTAAACGAACAAGGATAGTAATATTGTTCAATAAAATAAAAAAAAAGTTTATATAAACAATATCCTTAAACGAACAAGGATAGTAAAAATATTATCTAACTTTCAATATCAAATAAGTGTTAAGTGAACGTGCGAAAAAAATTGTGAAACAAGTTCTGTGACCATCCTTAAATTTTACATCAAAATAGTGCTGCTACCAAATCCTATTTAGGATTATCATCACACTATCAACAAAAGTTACAATAGCATTAACTGCCTTAACTACAGAATATATAATAGAAGGAAGAAAAAACATCAGGCATAATAACAGCACCAACTACTTGACAACAGAATCTGCAACAGTATCGTTGAAGCAATTAGAAAAACAACAAGACAATATTATTGTAAGTTAAATTTTAATACTGTTGTCATACCTTTCGGTGAAGACCGTCGTTACTGGCTGTTGTTTTGGTACGTTTGGCGAGCGCTTTCGATGTGAAGACATCATTTTCAAGCCGCGTTAATTAAATTTTAATTATTACCTGGTAAAAATTATTACTCTTTAACTTGAAATGTAAAGTAACGATTTTTAAAAAATTAAGCTAAAGATTTTCTTTTTAATGATCAGCAAAGTAGATATTTTTATGTAAAGAATAAATATAAAGAATGTTTTAAAGAAACACAAAGTAAATTTAAATTATAAAAAAAGGAAAAAATGGAAAAAAGTGAATTGAAAATACGAATACAAAGTATCCTAACTAAAGGAAATATGTTAATGAATTTTAAGGAAATTATAATTAATAACATAATAAAAAGAGTTGCGACTCCCACGGGACCCTCCAATTCATATAAAAAATAAATGTCAAATATAAATTAAAAATAATAAAAATTTTATTACCACATTGCTAAAATTTTGTGCATTATAGAAAACACAAATCCGAAAAATATACATATTTATTTTATTAAAAATAAATGTTTCAAGACTGCTATAGAAAAAAAATATTTTAAACATGTCCAATCCTGAGAATTTAATTCTTCCTCCAAATGGCAACCGTGCCTCAAATGGACAGATTAACTTAGAAAACTTAAATATCTTGAATGCGAACATAGCGACAGAAACAGACAACAGGGGCCAATATTAATTCAAGCGACTCTTAACCCCGATGCAGAACAAAATGTAGGTAGGGATCAAGTTATAAATGAGGAGTATAGGAACGACTTGAGGGATCTTGAAAAGATTCCCGATATAGTTAAATGTTTACGCCAATTTTCAGGAGCTCAGGGTGAGTTTAACTCGTGGAAGAAAAGTTTAGAGCGCATTTTGAACATTTATGAAAATACAAAGGCTACTCCTAGGTACTATGGCATTCTAAACACGATTAGGAATAAAATAGTTGGTGAAGCAGATATAGCCTTGGAATCTTACAACACACCACTTGACTGGAAGGCTATGTCAAGGTGTTTATCTTTACACTATGCTGACAAGAGAGATTTAGCGACTCTCGAACACCAAATGAACTCACTAGCTCAAGGTAGGTCCTCAATACATTATTTTTATCAACGGGTCTATAGACATTTATCACTAATACTGAATAAACTAGGAAGCCTAGACACATCGAACGAGTCTTTGACTCTATTAAGTCAAACTTACAGGGATAAGGCCCTCGATACATTCATACGGGGACTAAATGGGGATCTCCCAAAGCTTCTCGGTATGAGAGAGCCGGCAGATATTCCTCAAGCACTTTACTTGTGCCTAAAACTTGAAAACCAGACATATCGAGCAAATTGCTCAACCACAGCCTCGACCACATCCAACGAATTTTTTTCCCCAACTCACTCATAACCCACAAGCACCTTGAAAAGGGTTTTCATTTAATCACCCTCTACAAAGATAAACACAAAGTCGCTATGACTATCAATCACAACCACCTCCCAGACCACAGGGTCCGAAGCCACAACCTGCGCCGGAACCTACGGAAGTCGATGGAAGCTTGCGTACAAGAAGAATCGATTATGGGAATAGACCAAGGCAAAATTATTTCGGAAACAGGCCTCCATCATCTATTAACCAACCTCAGAAGAAAATTGCACGCAATTTTCATTTATACACCGAACAAACAAAGCACAAGTCAACTACTGACGACGAAACTCTGAATGATTACCAGAACTCTACGCACCACGGCTAGACAAACACTGTCTAGACTTTAACGATATTCATTTTTTAGAATGATGATCTCTTCGTTATCCTACATAAAATTTAAAACGAAGAGCGGCGAAACCCTTAAAATTCTGATTGACACAGGATAAACGAAAAATTATATACAACCACATTTCGTAAAAATACCTTTGATAAATGAGAATATTTTTCATGCAAAATCCGTAGCGGGAGACGTAGAAATAAAGAAACATACCTTTATCAATTTATTTAATCTAAAAGATAGAATCAAATTTTACCTAATGCCATCGTTAAAGTCATTTAGTGGAATTTTGGGTAATGAGACCTTAAAATAGCTAGACGCTGTCATACAAATAAGAACTTCTTACAAATAAGAAATGGCCTAAGAATAAAGATTCAATAGACATACAAGACGAACGTCAGAGATACAGAAAAGAAGACTAGGAATGTTGGCAGCAAGTCATGCGAAACTTTTTGCGGAACCTACTCTACCAAAGTTGTGGGTGAGATTAGGACCACAACATGCTCACCAGTTTATACTAGGTTTTACTCTTATCCTGCTTCGCTTAAGATCTCCTTTTAACTCTCCAGTATGGATACTTCCGAAAAAGCCGGACTCCGCTGGAAACAAGCAATATAGGATGGTCATATATTATAGGAAAGTAAAATCTATCACAATAGCGGCACTAGCAAGTATTTTTCCGTGCTAGACCTTAAGACTGCTTTTAGCATAAATAATGGCAAATATGAATTTACCCGGTTGTCATTCGGTCTGAAAAATGAGCCATCGATTTTCAGAGGGCACTTGATGATATCCTACGATAATATATAGGAAGATTTTGTTATGTGTACATTGATGATATCATTATTTTTAGTAGATCAGAGGATGAGCATGCTGAACATATAAGAAATGTTTTTAGGGCTCTGGAAGAATCAAATATGAAGGAATCAAATATGAACTTGATAAGTGTAAATTTTTTAAAAAAGAAGTCGAATTTTTAGGATATATTATAACACCTGACGGAATAAAAACTAATCAGGAAAAAGTTAAAGCTATAAGAGATTTTCCACAACCACAGAACCTTAAACAGTTGCGGAGTTTCCTTGGTATGTCTGGGTACTACAGACAGTTCATTAAGGACTACTCAAAGCTTGCAAAACCCCTGACATCTCTCTTAAGAGAGAACGAACGTCCAAAAACAAGTCAGCAAAACTCAGGATATGTCTAAACGACGAGGCTAGGGAAGTATTTGTCAAAATTAAAAATATATTGACATCCGAAGATATATTCTCGCATATCCAGATTTCAGCAACGATTTTGAATTAGCAACCGATGCTTCATACTTTGCAGTAGGCGCAGTTCTATCACAAAATGGTAGACCAATATCCTTTATCTCCAGAACTCTGAATAAAGCGGAAGAGCATTACGCCGCTAACGAAAAAGAAATGTTAGCCATCATATGGGCTCTTAACTCATTAAGGAACTAGCTTTATGGGTCTGTGAAGGTAAAAATATTTACGGATCATCAGCCTTTAACATATGCATTGAGCAATAAAAATAACAATAGCAAGATGAAAAGGTGGAAGGCTATACTGGAAGAGTATAACTACGAGATGGTATATAGACCAGTAAAGGTAAATGTTGTTGCCGATGCCTTATCCAGAATCCCAGAACCGGAGTTATACACGTTGTCTACGGCAACGAATTCAGATGAAAGTTCATCGTACAATTTAATATACAGCGTTGAGGCGCCTATAAATACGTTCATAAATCAAATTTTCTAGGACAGGGACGCAACATCGTCATATCAATTTAAAATAATTTTCCCCACTTACCATCGTTACATCATAACGGAACGGGAGTATTGCGAAGAAAATCTGACATCTATTTTAAAAAGATACTTAAACCCATCAGTTATTAACTGTATTAAGACAGACGAACGGGTCATGGGTAAAATACAGGAACTCTATCCATTACATTTTGACAAATATAGAATAAGATTCACCCAGATACAGGTAGATGATATTACTAGTGAAGAAGAGCAGGAGGGAATTATAATAAGCACACATAATAGAAAACACAGGAACTATAAAGGAAATAAGGTACAGATTTTACAAAGATGCTACTTTCCCTCCATGACAAGGAAGATAAGGAATATAATAAAAAACGAAGCCTCAAATTCAGCCCACTCCTATACCACAATATCCTGGTCAAATAGTACATTTAGATATATTTGTGATAGGAAAGAATTTAGTACTCACTGCTATCGACAAATTTTCTAAATACGCAGTAGCAAAACCCATTAAGTCTAAGGCTGCCGAGGACATACGATAACCTTTAAGAGATATTATCTTTTTATTCATACCGGAGACAATAGTCACGGACAATGAAATATCATTCAATTTAGAGTCCATCAAATTCATGATAGAAAATGAATTCGGTATAAACATTTTCAGGACAACCCCGTATAAAAGCCGTTCGAATGGACAAGTTGTGCGCTTTCACTCAACTCTGCAAGAAATCATGCGCTGTATTCGAAAGAAACAAGTGCAACGATCATTCCAGGAGCTATTGGAAATATAGCTCCTGGAATGATCCAGGAGCTATACTATTAAAAATAGTAGACCAAAATTATAACAGTACGGTGAAAACTAGAACCGGGTGAATCGTACACAAGAACAATATCAGACAATCGTGAAAGCATTTTTTTTTCTTATTTCTCATTGCAGGAACGAACATTACTGCGACCGGTCAATACCTGAAAATACAGGACTTAACGAACAATAATGGATACATACCCATTAAGACTGGGGAACTGAAGACCATTGGACATTATGACAAGGTTCTTCGCTTAATAAATTTGACAGCAAACGAAGAGATACTATCGTTAATCGCGGATAATGTAAATTCTATGAAGACGATAACATTTGAAGATAAACAACTTCTAAACTCAGTTAACAGAAGCTTTATTTTACTCCAAGCAAGAATAGATAACCTAGATATTCATTCCAAGACGAAACGAGGACTCTTCAATATTTTAGGAAAAGGCTTAAAATACATTGCAGGGTCAATGGACAGTGACGACGAACAAGAAATAACAGATACAATAAAGAATGTAAATAGAAATGTACAAGAGATAAATGAGCTTTTTTTTAAAGTGGTATAAGTCCACTTTTTAAAAAAAAACTGAGTTAACGGTAATTTTAATGAGCTATAGACTCCTTCTTCCCATTGTTATAAAAACAATTTCAATAGAGTTCTATTTTGACATAAAATAAACAAAAGCAGTTTTGCTGTACAATGCCATTGCACAAATATTTCTTTTGAAAGGGGAATAAGTCCAATCCTAATAATTATAATTAAAACAATTTTCTTATTGCAATTATTATTTATTATTACTACTTTAATATACGCTTCTGCAAAGAGTACTAACGACCGTTTTACACTGTAAAACTGAGTATTAAGATTTGTATTGAATTTTTTAATAAATAAATCAAATAAGAATTGTTGTGATTGTTAGAAAATCTAATGTAACACAACATTTCGTTTTCACATTATCACACTTCAAATAAAATTTAAAATCAAGCAAAGGAACAAACCGGGTCGAAACGTTGAACAGCGGCGGTTAAGAATTTTTTTATTTATTTTTTTACTTATTTTATTATTTATTTTTTATTTATTTTTTTATTTATTTATTATTTTATTTGGAAAAAAGGGAAGAATCTTTTTATATTATAATTTTCGACTTCTATTAATGTGGGCTTCACCTTGCTAATAACTCAGTTTAGACCATGAGTTGCTTGAAACGAATGTTAAGCAACGAAAAACTACGTATCGCTCGGATAAAATCCTTACTTTAGCTATTGGCAAGTTATAATAAAGGGATAAATTTTGGTTTCTTATACTTTTTACTAATTATTTCGGGGTCTCATTTGGTTATTTATGCGCTTTCATATCATTCGGATAAAATCCTTACTTTAGCTATTGGCAAGTTATAATAAAGGGCTAAATTTTGGTTTCTTATACTTTTTACTAATTATTTCGGGGTCTCATTTGGTTATTTATGCGCTTTCATGAATACTTAAAAAAAGCTGTGTCATCAGCAAATGTTAATTTGTGGAATCGGGTGCTAATAGTCATATCTGGAGCGTACCGCGAATAGAACATGGGCCGCAAAATACTTTCTTCCAAAATCTCCTTCTTTAAGTAAAAACTTTCGATCAGTTAAATAATTTTTTAACAAGTTATAGAAGTTTTCGCGCAAGTTCAGCTTTAACTTATATATACAAGTTAACTCAAATAAAGTTAACGAACTCTTTAGCTTGATTCATTTTTCTCTTAGTTGCACTTTTGGTTTTTTGCTTTTATTCTTTCTATTTAGGAATTTAATAATAAACCTAGTTTTTGGTTATTGAACTGTATTTATCGAAATTGCATTTTCTTAAGAAATTGATGACACCACATTTTGAACGTGGGTCATTTACTTGTTATTATTATATTTTTCCAAGAATAATATCACACCATATTTTACAGGTGTTTTATTGATTAATAATATAAATTAAGTATTATGTTAATTTTAACATAATCTAATTATGTTAATAAACTGGTCGTTTGGCCAACAAAAAAACATTATTGTGTTTTTTTTTGGACTTTTCAATAGTAAGGTCCTTAGCTGGCGCCCGATCGTAAATAAAAACAGTTCGATTAACTGGTTCCTTAGTAGCATATGCAAAAAGGAGACATTATGTGTCAGCCTAAGATCGCAAATAAATTAAAATAAGATAATGACGAAAATATCCTAAACGAACAAGGATAGTAATATTGTTCAATAAAATAAAAAAAAAAGTTTATATAAACAATATCCTTAAACGAACAAGGATAGTAAAAATATTATCTAACTTTCAATATCAAATAAGTGTTAAGTGAACGTGCGAAAAAAATTGTGAAACAAGTTCTGTGACCATCCTTAAATTTTACATCAAAATAGTGCTGCTACCAAATCCTATTGAGGATTATCATCACACTATCAACAAAAGTTACAATAGCATTAACTGCCTTAACTACAGAATATATAATAGAAGGAAGAAAAAACATCAGGCATAATAACAGCACCAACTACTTGACAACAGAATCTGCAACAGTATCGTTGAAGCAATTAGAAAAACAACAAGACAACATTATTGTAAGTTAAATTTTAATACTGTTGTCATACCTTTCGGTGAAGACCGTCGTTACTGGCTGTTGTTTTGGTACGTTTGGCGAGCGCTTTCGATGTGAAGACATCATTTTCAAGCCGCGTTAATTAAATTTTAATTATTATTATTATTATTATTATTATTATTATTATTATTATTATTATTATTATTATTACCACATTGCTAAAATTTTGTGCATTATAGAAAACACAAATCCGAAAAATATACATATTTATTTTATTAAAAAAAAATGTTTCAAGACTGCTATAGAAAAAAAATATTTTAAACATGTCAAATCCTGAGAATTTAATTCTTCCTCCAAATGGCAACCGTGCCTCAAATGGACAGATTAACTTAGAAAACTTAAATATCTTGAATGCGAACATAGCGACAGAAACAGACAACAGGGGCCAATATTAATTCAAGCGACTCTTAACCCCGATGCAGAACAAAATGTAGGTAGGGATCAAGTTATAAATGAGGAGTATAGGAACGACTTGAGGGATCTTGAAAAGATTCCCGATATAGTTAAATGTTTACGCGAATTTTCAGGAGCTCAGGGAGAGTTTAACTCGTGGAAGAAAAATTTAAAGCGCATTTTGAACATTTATGAAAATACAAAGGCTACTCCTAGGTACTATGGCATTCTAAACACGATTAGGAATAAAATAGTTGGTGAAGCAGATATAGCCTTGGAATCTTACAACACACCACTTGACTGGAAGGCTATGTCAAGGTGTTTATCTTTACACTATGCTGACAAGAGAGATTTAGCGACTCTCGAACATCAAATGAACTCACTAGCTCAAGGTAGGTCCTCAATACATTATTTTTATCAACGGGTCTATAGACATTTATCACTAATACTGAATAAACTAGGAAGCCTAGACACATCGAACAAGTCTTTGACTCTATTAAGTCAAACTTACAGGGATAAGGCCCTCGATACATTCATACGGGGACTAAATGGGGATCTCCCAAAGCTTCTCGGTATGAGAGAGCCGGCAGATCTTCCTCAAGCACTTTACTTGTGCCTAAAACTTGAAAACCAGACATATCGAGCAAATTGCTCAACCACAGCCTCGACCACATCCAATGAATTTTTTTCCCCAACTCACTCATAACCCACAAGCACCTTGAAAAGGGTTTTCATTCAATCACCCTCTACAAAGATAAACACAAAGTCGCTATGACTATCAATCACAACCACCTCCCAGACTACAGGGTCCGAAGCCACAACCTGCGCCGGAACCTACGGAAGTCGATGGAAGCTTGCGTACAAGAAGAATCGATTATGGGAATAGACCAAGGCAAAATTATTTCGGAAACAGGCCTCCATCATCTATTAACCAACCTCAGAAGAAAATTGCACGCAATTTTCATTTATACACCGAACAAATAAGGCACAAGTCAACTACTGACGACGAAACTCTGAATGATTACCAGAACTCTACGCACCACGGCTAGACAAACACTGTCTAGACTTTAACGACATTCATTTTTTAGAATGATGATCTCTTCGTTATCCTACATAAAATTTAAAACGAAGAGCGGCGAAACCCTTAAAATTCTGATTGACACAGGATAAACGAAAAATTATATACAACCACATTTCGTAAAAATACCTTTGATAAATGAGAATATTTTTCATGCAAAATCCGTAGCGGGAGACGTAGAAATAAAGGAACATACCTTTATCAATGTATTTAATCTAAAAGATAGAATCAAATTTTACCTAATGCCATCGTTAAAGTCATTTAGTGGAATTTTGGGTAATGAGACCTTAAAATAGCTAGACGCTGTCATACAAATAAGAACTTCTTACAAATAAGAAATGGCCTAAGAATAAAGATTCAATAGACATACAAGACGAACGTCAGAGATACAGAAAAGAAGACTAGGAATGTTGGCAGCAAGTCATGCGAAACTTTTTTGCGGAACCTACTCTACCAAAGTTGTGGGTGAGATTAGGACCACAACATGCTCACCAGTTTATACTAGGTTTTACTCTTATCCTGCTTCGCTTAAGATCTCCTTTTAACTCTCCAGTAGGGATACTTCCGAAAAAGCCGGACTCCGCTGGAAACAAGCAATATAGGATGGTCATATATTATAGGAAAGTAAAATCTATCACAATAGCGGCACTAGCAAGTATTTTTCCGTGCTAGACCTTAAGACTGCTTTTAGCATAAATAATGGCAAATATGAATTTACCCGGTTGCCATTCGGTCTGAAAAATGAGCCATCGATTTTCAGAGGGCACTTGATGATAATCTACGATAATATATAGGAAGATTTTGTTATGTGTACATTGATGATATCATTATTTTTAGTAGATCAGAGGATGAGCATGCTGAACATATAAGAAATGTTTTTAGGGCTCTGGAAGATAGTAAAAATATTATCTATTTCGGTGAAGAACGTCGTCACTGGCTGCTGTTTTCGTACGTTTGGCGAGCGCTTTCGATGTGAAGATATCATTTTCAAGCCGCGTTAATTAAATTTTAATTATTACCTGGTAAAAATTATTACTCTTTAACTTGAAGTGTAAAGAACGATTTTTAACAAATTAACGAAGAGATATAATAAAAAAAATTAAGCTAAAGATTTTCTTTTTAATGATCAGCAAAGTAGATATTTTTATATAATGAATAAATATAAAGAATGTTTTAAAGAAACACAAAGTAAATTTAAATTACTTATTAAAAAAGCAAAAAATGGAAAAAATTGAATTGAAAATACGAATACAAAGTATCCTAACTAAAGTAAATAAGTTAAAGAATTTTAAAGAAATTATAATTAATAACATAATAAAAAGAGTTGCGACTCCCACGGGAACCTCCAGTTCATATAAAAAAATAAATCTCAAATATAAATTGAAAATAATAAAAATTTTATTAGCACATTGCTAAAATTTTGTGCATTATAGAAAACACAAATCCGAAATATATATATATATATATATATATATATATATATATATATCTTATCTTATATCTTATTAAAAATAAATGGTTCAAGACTGCTATAGAAAAAAATTAATTTTAAACATGTCAAATCCTGAGAATTTAATTTTTCCTCCAAACGGTAACCATGCCCCAAATGGACAGATTAACTTAGAAAACTTAAATGTCTTGAATGCGAACATAGCGACAGAAATTTTTCGACAACAGGGGCCAAGATTAATTCAAGCGACTCTTAACTCCGATGCAGAACAAAATGTAGGTAGGAATCAAGTTATAAATGAGGAGTATAAGAACGACTTGAGGGATCTTGAAAAGATTCCCGATATAGTTAAATGTTTACGCGAATTTTCAGGAGCTCAGGGTGAGTTTAACTCGTGGAAGAAAAGTGTATAGCGCATTTTGAACATTTATGAAAATAAAAAGGGTACTCCTAGGTACTATGGCATTCTAAACACGATTAGGAATAAAATAGTTGGTGAAGCAGATATAGCCTTGGAATCTTACAACACACCACTTGACTGGAAGGCTATATTAAGGTGTTTATCTTTACACTATGCTGCAATTCAAGAGCCCTGAAGGACAGCTTGCAAGCTGGATAGAGCGACTTCAGAGCTATGACTTTAGTATTGAGCACAGAAAAGGAGGCAAGCATAACAACGCAGACGCCCTTTCTAGGCGGCCATGTGATCTGGGGTGTAAGCATTGCACAAAGGCGGAGAGAAAAGAATTCGTTATTGCTGTTCGGCTTACACATATAGAATCTAGTGAAGACTGGCCGACAGCACAAAGAAACGATCCCATATTGGCAAAAGTTATAGCGGCTAAAGAGGAAGACAGAAGACCGACGCGAAGTGAGATCTCACCAGAAACTCCACTGGCGAAGGCATATTGGGCCCAGTGGAACAGTCTCAGGTTGAAGGATGGCTGCTTATGTCGCACCTGGGAAAGCACAGACGGCAAAACTGTAATAGATTTAATTGTCGTGCCATCCTTCAAGGTTAAAGAGGTCATGAAACAATTCCACAATGGTCCTAGCGGAGGTCACCTTGGTGTAACGAAGACGCTGGAAAAGATAAAACAACGGTTCTATTGGGTCGGCTGTCAACAAGCCGTAGCCGAGTGGATAGCCAATTGCCAGGAGTGCATTGCAGCAAAGGGTCCAGTACGAAGGAGTCGGGGGCAGCTTCAGCAGTACAATTCAGGCGCTCCCTTTGAACGTATAGCGATGGACGTAGCAGGTCCCTTCCCTGCTAGCAATGCTGGAAACCGATACGTTTTAGTGGTCAGTTAGCAAATGGCTGGAAGTATATGCCATTCCCAATCAAGAAGCCAAAACGATTGTGGACGCTTTTATAAGCAACTGGGTGTGTCGCTATGGTGTTCCCTTAGAACTACACTCCGACCAAGGCCGAAATTTTGAATTCGCTATATTCAAAGAGATGTGCGAAGTATACGGAATAAGAAAGACCAGAACGACACCGTTACATCCGCAATCTGATGGTATGGTCGAAAGATTCAATCGAACCCTGGAGGAATACCTGAGAAATGTGGTCAGCGCACATCAGAGGGACTGGGATGAGCATATACCCAAATTTTTGTTGGCATATAGATCATCTGTTCACGATTACACTTCACGAACACCAGCGAAAATAGTCTTTGGATCTGAGCTAAATTTGCGTGCAGATTTAGAGTTTGGTGTTAAGCCAACATCGGCAGAAGGAGACGGCGAAAACTCTAGTCAGGCACAAAGGGACCTGCAGGAGATTCACGTATTCGTGCGGAGTCGGATAAAATTAACCAGTGATAAAATGAAAGCCAGATATGATCGAGCTGCCAACTCTGAGGTATTTAACGAGGGACAACTGGTTCCACTTTTTAACCCACAACGCAAGAAAGGATTATCACCCAAACTACAAACTCATTGGGATGGACCTTATAAAGTAATAAAGCGGCTAAACGACGTAGTTTACAGAATACAGAAATTTCAGAGCCCAAGATCAAAAATGAAAGTTGTGCACTTGGAGCGGCTAGCCAACTATGGAAAAGGTACATCTGTGCCTGTTCGGGACGAACAGGTTTGAGAAGGGGGTAGTGTTACGAAAGAAGAATTTATTCATTATAAGCTCTGAACAACAATACTCTCGAACAACAACAACAACATTAATGGTTTATTTTCTTACAATGATGGAAAAAAGAAACGCCTCATACAAACATTCGCATTTACGCATATACACACACAGATTAAATAAACACTCTTCTGTTAAATACACAGCCACATACATAAATACAAGCATAAACAAATAAACAGCCACACATACAGGTATAAAGAAATAAATAGCCACACATACAAGTATAAAGAAATAAATAGCCACACATACAGGTATAAAGAAATAAACAACCACACAAACAGAAAACAAGAGCAATAACAATCGAACCTGCCAGACCTGTCTGGAATAGAACATTCTGGTGCTTTTAAATCACCTATATAAGTGAATCGTGCTGGCGAGTAGTATGGCAGTATTAATTTAAAAGTCAAAGAGTTAAGTTGTCGAATTTTAAGAGTGTTTAACAGTTTGCTGATTTTTTTAACAGTGGTATTAATAAATAAAGTGACTTACAGTAAAATTAATAACAGTGTGTATTTATTTTGCAATTAAAAGAACCCAACGTAAAGTAAAATAACAAAAATAGTAAAGTAACAATACCTTTATCAATTTATTTAATCTAAAAGATAGAATGAAATTTGACCTAATGCCATCGTTAAAGTCATTTAGTGGAATTTTGGGTAATGAGACCTTAAAACAGCTAGACGCTGTCATACAAATAAGAACTTCTTACAAATAAGAAATGGCCTAAGAATAAAGATTGAACAACTTTCGTATGATTGCCCTTTAAATTCAATAGACATACAAGACGAACATCTGCCAGGGAACAGAAAAGAAGACTAGGAATGTTGGCAGCAAGTCATGCGAAACTTTTTGCGGAACCTGATGAAAAACTTACCTACACTACTAAAGTTATGGAGGAGATTAGGACCACAACATGCTCACCAGTTTATACTAGGTTTTACTATTATCCTGCTCGCTTAAGGCCGAAGTAGAGAGTCAAGTGAAAAAACTTTTAAAAGACGGAATTATAAAACACTCTAGATCTCCTTTTAACTCTTCAGTATGGATACTTCCGAAAAAGCCGGACTCCGCTGGAAACAAGCAATATAGGATGGTCATAGATTATACGAAATTAAAATCTATCACAATAGCGGCTAGATACCCGATTCCTGACATTTCAGAGGTTATTTCTCAATTAGGCACTAGCAAGTATTTTTCCGTGCTAGACCTTAAGACTGCTTTTAGCATAAATAATGGCAAATATGAATTTACCCGGTTGCCATTCGGTCTGAAAAATGCGCCATCGATTTTTCAGAGGGCACTTGTAAGTCTTTAAGAAATGAAACACGGACAACTAAACGTCTTTTTAATTCAGTGTTTTATTAAGAACTAACTAAATATTAAAATGCAATATAAAAAGAGAGTATAAACAGTGGACAACAGTAACGGTTGAGACAACAGATAACTGTTGGTAAATGAGAAACACAAATTAGGGTTGCCATCTTTAAAGGTTTCAACACCCTTCCACAATCCAAATTTGTGTTTTTACAAATAAAATAATTAATAAAGACCTAACATTTTTACGAATTTTGAATGTTTGCCTTTTAACAAGCATTTTGTCAGGATATCAGCGACCATATTGTCGGTAGGAACATACTTCAATTCAATATCATAGTTTACAACTACCTCACGTACAAAGTGATATCTTATGTCAATATGTTTTGATCTCGAATGATAAACTCGATTCTTTGCAAGTTGTTGAGCGCTAAGGTTGTCACCATATAGAACAAAAGAAGTATTTTCTTTTAAAAGTCCTTTAAGGTACAAAGCTTCCTTAGCTGCAGTTGATAGAGCCATATACTCGGCTTCGGTACTACTTAAAGCCACTGAATGTTGTTTTTTGGATTCCCAGGAAAAAGCACATCCAGCTAAGTAAAACACAAAACCTGTGTGAGATTTCCGATCCGCAATGTCGCCTCCCCAGTCAGCATCCACATACTCATGTATTGGTATACCAGTAGGATTGTATACTAATTTCTTCTCACTTGTATTCGACAAATAACGTAGTACATGTTTTATACCAGCGTAGTGCTCATTGTGGGGGTCTACATTATATTGTGCCAATTTATTTACAGAATGTAAAATATCAGGCCTTGTCGCCAATGCAAGGTACATTAGTGATCCAATCATAGATTGATACATTTTTGGATCGACACGAGAACAATTATTGTCAATACAATTAAGCTTACTGCCAGGATCTAATGGCGTCGTTGCGGGTCTCCAATCACTCATATTACATTGCGCCAGTATTTGTTTTATGTACTGTGATTGATCAACAGTAATAGCTCCACATTCACCGTCACGAGTAACTCTCATACCCAAAAATAACTTTAATTGACCTGAGTCCACACATTCAAACTTCTGGGTTATTATGCCTTTAATGTGAATTAGGTCCTCTTTTGAATCGCATCCTATAATTATATCATCAACGTAAATAAGAATAATACATAATTTACCTTCTCTATTCATAAAATATAGGCACGACTCATGATCGGATTTTTTGAAACCAATATTTTTTAATACGCTGTCTATTTTGGAGTTCCATTCCCTTCCAGACTGCTTCAAACCGTATATCGCCTTGTTAAGCTTTAAAACTGCATCTGGACGGGATTTATCGACATATCCTTCAGGCTGCTTCATATAAACGTCATCAGCCAATTCGCTGTTAAGGTATGCTGTCCAGACATCTAATTGGTGAAGATACATTTTTCTTTCTACAGCCATTGCCAATACTATTCTTATTGTTGCTAACCGGCAAACGGGACAAAATATTTCACTATAGTTCACACCATATTCTTGACTGCATCCTTTGGCTACAAGACGGGCTTGTATTTTTCTATTTCACCATTAACTCCTCTTTTTACCGCACTGCATTCTGTAAAAGTCCAAGTTTTGTTGGCAATCAATGAATTGTACTCCTTGTTCATAGCATTAAGCCAATAATTGGATTCACTGCTATTCATTGCCTCCGATACGGTTTGTGGTATTGCAACCTCGCCATTTTCAATCATTTAATTTAAAACGTTGTAAACTTTCTTTGGCCGACCACGTTTACCAGTACGTTCAATTTTGAGCCTACCTGGACCTACGACGACGTCATCAGAACTTGGGAAATATTTTCTTGGGAAACTTGGGAAATGTCTTCCATATCATCAGCGCTTTCATACTCTTCACTATGACTCTCGTTAATTTTTTCGTCATTAGTTAAATGATTTTCAACAAAGCCTTCATGTTCAATAAAATCATATGTTAAATTTTCATAAGAATTTTTCATCAGGTATGCTTCGTTGAATAATACATCTCTTTTCTCTACCACTTCATGTGTAATTGGATCGTAGAGCCTATACGCTTTCGATGTCAAAGAATAACCTATCATACGATACTCTTTGCCTTTTGCCTTAAACTTACTATGATGCGTTTTATCGAGAGCTATTGCTTGACATCCAAAGATTCTAAAATGTTTTACTGATGGCACCTTTCCTCTCCAAACTTCATAAGGAGTAACCACTGCTAATGCTCGTGTTGGTGAACGATTGCGAATATAAACGGCTGTTGCAATAGCCTCTGCCCATAGGAACTCACTCATGTTAGAATGTAATAGCATACTTCTCGCCATCTCGACCAAATTACTATTTAACCGTTCGGCTACACCATTTTGAGCTTAGATATATGGTACAGTAAATTGGCGTTCAATGCCGTTGTCTTCCAAATACTGATTAAACTTCTTGTTGATAAATTCACCACCATTATTGCTTCTAAGTCTTTTTAATTTTTTTAAATTTATCAAAAGCTTGATCTTTTGTTTTAAAAAAATATACATATATCATTCTTGATTTATCATGAGTAAATGTAATACAGTATTTGGAACCAGAGATAGATTGTTTTTCAAAAGGCCCACAAAGATCTGTATGAATTAATTCAAGCAGATTTGCCGCTCTACTTTGTGATACATGAGGATATGGTTGTGTACATACCTTGGCTTTCATACATGTCACACATTTTTCTTGATTTGCAAAGTTTTCCTTCTCAATACCATTCACCATCTTTTTAGCATCACATAAACTTTTATAATTCAAATGACCATACCTGTTATGCCACAACACAGCGGAAAAACACTTGTTCTGTATTTGCGCATCATTCTCAATAACATACAGTTTTTGTTTTCTTTTGAATGCTAAAATAACGTTTCCTTTGCTGTTAATTGTTGCTGTGTTTTTGCTGAACTTTATAGAGTAGCCTTTCTGCGTTATTTTGTCAACAGATAAAAAATTTCCTCTCTGGACATACAGGACTTAACGAACAATAATGGATACATACCCATTAAGACTGGGGAACTGAAGACCATTGGACATTATTACAAGGTTCTTAACTTTATAAATTTAACAGCATACGAAGAGACACTATCATTAATCGCGGATAATGTAAATTCTATGAAGACGATAACATTTGAAGATAAACAAGTTCTAAACACAGTTAACAGAAGCTTTATTTTACTCCAAGCAAGAATAGATAACCTACATTCCAAGGCGAAACGAGGACTTTTCAATATTTGAGGAAAAGGCTTAAAATACATTGCAGGGTCAATGGACAATGACGACGAACAAGAAATAACAGATACAATAAAGAATATAAACAGAAATGTAGAAGAGATAAATGAGCTGTTTTTTTTTTAAGTGGTATAAGTCCACTTTTTAAAAATACTGAGTTAACGGTAATTTTAATGAGCTATAGACTAATATTAATATTAATAGAGTTATATTTTGACATAAAATAAACAAAAGCAGTTTTGCTGTACAATGCTATCGCACAAATATTTCTTTTGAAAGTGGAATAAGTCCAATCCTAATAATTATAATTAAAACAATTTTCTTATTGCAATTATTATTTATTATTGCTACTTTAACATACGCTGCTGCAAAGATTACTAACGACCGTTTTACACTCTAAAACTGAGTATTAAGATTTGCATTGGATTTTTTAATAAAGAAATCAAATAAGAATTGTTGTGATTGTTAGAAAATCTAACGTAACACAACATTTCGTTTTCACATTATCACACTTCAAATAAAATTTAAAATCAAGCAAAGGAACAAGCCGAGTCGAAACATTGAACAGCGGCGGTTAATAATTTTTTATTTATTTTTTTACTTATTTTTTTTATTTATTTACTTATTTTTTATTTATTTTTTTTATTTATTTATTATTTTGTTTGGAAAAAAGGGAAGAATCTTTTTATATTATATTTTTCGACTACTATTAATGAGGGCTTCACCTTGCTAATAACTCAGTTTAGACCATGAGTTGCTTGAAACGAATGTTAAGCAACGAAAAACTACGTATCGCTCGGATAAAATCCTTACTTTAGCTATTGACAAGTTATAATAAAGGGCTAAATTTTGGTATCCTATACTTTTTACTAATTATCATTCGGGGTCTCATTTGGTTATTTATGCGCTTTCATGAATACTTAAAAAAAGCTGTGTCATCAGCAAATGCTGATTTGTGGAATCGGGTGCTAATTGTCATATCTGGAGCGTACCGCGAATATAACATGGGCCGCAAAATACTTTCTTCAAAAATCTCCTTCTTTAAGTAAAAACTTTCGATCAGTTAAATAATTTTTTAACAAGTTATAGAAGTTTTCGCGCAAGTTCAGCTTTAACTTATATATACAAGTTAACTCAAATAAAGTTAAGGAACTCTTTAGCTTGATTTATTTTTCTCTTAGTTGCACTTTTGGTTTTTTTGCTTTTATTCTTTCTATTTAGCAATTTAATAATAAACCTAGTTTTTGGTTATTGAACTGTATTTATCGAAATTGCATTTTCTTAAGAAATTGATGACACCACATTTTGAACGTGGGTCATTTACTTGTTATTATTATATTTTCCAAGAATAATATCACACCATATTTTACAGGTGTTTTATTGATTAATAATATAAATTAAGTATTATGTTAATTTAATTTTTTAGTATTACTTTTAATATTCAATAAACTGGTCGTTTGGCCAACAAAAAAACATTATTGTGTTTTTTTTGGACTTTTAGTAAGGTCCTTAACTGGCGCCCGATCGTAAATAAAAACAGTTCGATTAACTGGTTCCTTAGTAGCATATGCCTAGGTTAGGTTAGGTTAGGTTAAGCAGGCAGCTTGTATAGAGGGAAGAAAAAGAATAAGATAGCTCACTTGGGTCCATTATGTTGGTCCCTTTGTGATACCTGCAGATAAGAGGAGGGATAGACAGAGAAAATAGAAAACAAAATTAGACTGAGAAATTAGAGAAAGAAGTAAAAGAAGTGAGAAGTTAGAGAAAGAAGTGGGTAGAAAGTGGAAAGGTGCTAGCCGTGAAGGCACTATTGGACGTGACATATGTCGATGAGCAACTATGTCACTTCAGTTTTGGAGAGGGTTGGAAAACCATCCACAGTTCCTTAAAAAGGAGTTAATCCTGATTGCTTCCAGAGATGAAACACATGAGAGGCTTTCAAAACATCGTCGTCCCAGGTATTGTAGGCGACAGAGTTCTAATGCAGGGCAATGACAGAGAAGGTGTTCAACCGTTTCCTCCTCTTCTTCATCCTGCCAACTTCTACAGAAGTCATTATAAGGGATACCCATCCTGCTTGCATGGGCTCCAAATAAGCAATGCCCAGTGATTATTGCTATTAAGTCGCGTATCTGCGTTTTCTGCAGCCGAAATAGCGAGACCGTTTTCTTTTGGTCCATCGAGGGCCAGATTGTCCTTGCGATCGAGCAAGTCGACTCATTGGACCATCTGGCCTGAGCTGTGTTGTGAAGGGCAAAGTTGATGCGGTGTAAACAGGCTGAGAGGGGAATGCCACAATAGATGTCTATGGCATCATCGTGCAATAGTGTTCCCTTCTTGGCTAGTTCATCGGCAGCCTTGATTAGTCCCATGTCCCCTCACCCATTTAAGGGTGACTGTCGAATTATCCGCCATCTCATTTAAGGATGTCCGGCATTCAAGGACAAGATTTGATGTGCTATACACACCTATAAGCGACATGATAGCGGCTTTACTATCAGTACAAATCCAGATATCTCTGTCTGATATCCTGTGGTACTTTAGCCAGTTAGCCGCCTTTTTAATAGCAGATATTTCTGCTTGTATGACATTGCAGTCATTCGGAAGTCTGAAACATATCCTAATTCCAAACTCCTCTATATAGACTCCACCTCCCACTCTCGTTCCCTTTTTGGAACCATCTGTGTAAACCAGTAAAGTTCGGGGAGTTAGAGAGTAACCCTCCGTCAAATCAAAGTGGAATCTTCGTGTGAAGAAGGGTGACGGGGTGCAGTAGTCTAAGAGCTCAGGAATAACATTCGTTGTTCCTAGAAGATTGGCATGTCCCCATGATCTATGGTTCCATGCACCTACAACATTTAGTCTAACAGCTGTCCTTAATGCCACATACCTGGCTAGTAGATCTACCGGTAACCAGTTAAGTATTGCAAAAAGTGCCTTCGTTGGTGTTGACTTGATGGCTCCAGTTATAAGGATCGCCATAGTGCGCAACACCCTTTCTATAATAGAGACGTTTGTCCTAAAATCTAGTGCTCTCCACCAGACAGTTGCACCATAAAATAATATTGGCTTGATTACTGCTTCAAGCAGCCAATTTACATTCCTTGGGTTCATTCCCCAGGTCGTGCCAATGGCTTTCTTACATACATATATTGCCGTCATAGCTTTGGACGCTCTAGCCTGAACATTCATTTTCCAGGAAAGTTTACTATCTAATATTATGCCTAGATATTTCGCGCTATCAGATAGATTTAATGTTACCCCATTTAGTATAGGTAGTCTGAAGGTTGGAACCTTGTATTTCCTTGAGAATAATACAAGCTCCGTTTTAGATGGATTCACACCCAGCCCGTTCTGATCCCCCCAGGAACAGATTGCTTTGAATGCTTTTTCCAATCTTTGTGTCATTGTATCAACATGAGCTCCAGCAATTGCAACCGCCACATCATCTGCGTATGCAATTGTCTTGAAGTACATGGAATCCAATTTTATTAATAGCTTATTAATTGCTATATTCCAAAGCAACGGAGACAGTACCCCTCCTTGAGGGGTGCCTCTTATTGCTATCTTGGTGATTTTAGCTAAACCAAATGAGGATGATATTTCCCTATAACCTAACAGATTTGTTATAAACCTGATGATTGAATGGTCAACCCCAACCTCCATGAGAGATTGAGTTATTGCCAGCGGATTAATCTTATTAAATGCTCCTTCAATATCCATGAAGGCCACCATAGTGTATTTTTTATGCTCCAAGGACTTCTCTATGTAGCCCACGAGCGAGTGCAGCGCCGTCTCAACAGATTTGCCCTTTGTGTAAGCATGTTGGGACGGGGAGAGGAGATTCTTATCGATTGTCATTCTTATGTGGATTTCGATAAGTCTTTCTAGTGTTTTGAGAAGAAAGCATGTTAGACTTATTGGTCTGAAATCCTTTGCCCTCGCATGTGACACTTTTCCTCCCTTGGGAATAAATATCACATTACACTTTGTCCATTGGTCTGGAATGTAAGACCAGGATAGACAGGCTTTATATATAGCTAAAAGCCATGGTGTTACCAGATCCAGATTATTCTGAAGATCAGCGGGAATTATGCCATCCGGCCCTGGAACCTTATAGGGATGGAAACTTTTAATAGCCCATTGCAACCTATCCGCATCAATGATTACGATATGAGGTACAAGGCTAGATTGGACGGAATTGTGTTGCCGTTCCGTAATGGATTGACATCCTGGAAAGTGGGTTTCCATAAGGACTTCCAGTGATTCCTGTGCACTGGTTGCCCATGTGCCGTCTGTTTTTTGGATATATCCAGGAATAGGCGCTTGTTTGGCCAGTATTTTACGCAGTCTGTTAGTCTCAGAAAAATTTTCAATGCCACTGCAAAAATCTTTCCATGACTTACGTTTAGCGTTTCTGACCTGATTTTTGAACTTATTCATCGAAGATTTGTAGAGTGACCAGTTTCCTGTCCTCTTTGCTTCGTTGAAAAGCCTGCGACAAATCTTGCGGGATTCGGCTATTTCTTTAGACCACCATCGTGGTTTTCGATTAACGCGCTGGACCGATGGTTTACATGACCTATCAGTTGCGTCTTTAAAGGCATCTGTGATTGTTCTCACAGCATTTTCAAGCATATGCCTAAGATCGCAAATAAATTAAAATAAGATAATGACGAAAATATCCTAAACGAACAAGGATAGTAATATTGTTCAATAAAATAAAAGTTTATATAAACAATATCCTTAAACGAACAAGGATAGTAAAAATATTATCTAACTTTCAATATCAAATAAGTGTTAAGTGAACGTGCGAAAAAAATTGCGAAACAAGTTCTGTGAGCATCCTTAAATTTTACATTAAAATAGTGCTGCTACCAAATCCTATTGAGGATTATCATCACACTATCAACAAAAGTTACAATAGCATCAACTGCATTAACTACAGAATATATAATAGAAGGAAGAAAAAACATCAGGCATAATAACAGCACCAACTACTTGACAACAGAATCTGCAACAGTATCGTTGAAGCAATTAGAAAAACAACAAGACAACATTATTGTAAGTTAAATTTTAATACTGTTGTCATACCTTTCGGTGAAGATCGTCGTCACTGGCTGTTGTTTTGGTACGTTTGGCGAGCGCTTTCGGTGTGAAGACATCATTTTCAAGCCGCGTTAATTAAATTTTAATTATTACCTGGTAAAAATTATTACTCTTTAACTTGAAATGTAAAGTAACGATTTTTAAGAAATTAACGAAGAGATATAATAAAAAAAATTAAGCTAAAGATTTTCTTTTTAATGATCAGCAAAGTAGATATTTTTATGTAAAGAATAAATATAAAGAATGTTTTAAAGAAACACAAAGTAAATTTAAATTAATTATTAAAAAAGGAAAAAATGGAAAAAAGTGAATTGAAAATACGAATACAAAGTATCCTAACTAAAGGAAATATGTTAAAGAATTTTAAGGAAATTATAATTAATAACATAATAAAAAGAGTTGCGACTCCCTCGGGTCCCTCCAATTCATATAAAAAATAAATGTCAAATATAAATTGAAAATAATAAAAATTTTATTAGCACATTGCTAAAATTTTGTGCATTATAGAAAACACAAATCCGAAAAATATATATATTTTATTAAAAATAAATGTTTCAAGACTGCTATAGAAAAAAATTAATTTTAAACATGTCAAATCCTGAGAATTTAATTCTTCCTCCAAACGGCAACCGTGCCCCAAATGGACAGATTAACTTAGAAAACTTAAATGTCTTGAATGCGAACATAGCGACAGAAATTTTTAGACAACAGGGGCCAAGATTAATTCAAGCGACTCTTAACTCCGATGCAGATCAAAATGTAAGTAGGGATCAAGTTATAAATGAGGAGTATAGGAACGACTTGAGGGATCTTGAAAATATTCCCGATATAGTTAAATGTTTACGCGAATTTTCAGGAGCTCAGGGTGAGTTTAACTCATGGAAGAAAAGTGTAGAGCGCATTTTGAACATTTATGAAAATAAAAAGGGTACTCCTAGGTACTATGGCATTTTAAACACGATTAAGAATAAAATAGTTGGTGAAGCAGATATAGCCTTGGAATCTTACAACACACCACTTGACTGGAAGGCTATATCAAGGTGTTTATCTTTACACTATGCTGTCAAGAGAGATTTAGCGACTCTCGAACACCAAATGAACTCACTAGCTCAAGGTAGGTCCTCAATACATGATTTTTATCAACGGGTCTAAATTTAATTGGTTTTAGCTAATTTTAAAAATTTGTCCCTAGCAAATTCAAAATAACTTTATAATTTATATAATATATTCCTACCTAACACTCTGTATATTAAAACCTATGCTAACACTATTATTTCTTAATTAACACAAACACGTTTACAAAAACTTAACAAACACTAATCCAGGATTAACGAGGTTAAATCCCTTGGTACTTTGATACTTTTTTTTCCTACCCTAAAGGAGCTCGCTTAAGGTGGTTTTTCTGTGGCCAAAAAAAAAAAAACTAAGGCTATTTTATTATTTATTTTAAACTTTTTATTCGCCGTAGTTGATCCTTTTACATGAACATAAATATTTAACACTTAAAACACTTAACTAAAATATCACAAAATTGACCTACACAAACTGAGATCACCCTATTGCTTTTTCCTATAACTAATTATTTATGGTACTTTCCTATACTAATTTTTTGTGGTTTTTACTTACAGCACTTTTTGGTTTTTGCCTTCACTCCTACGTATTTGGGATCCAGAAAGTGGATGGTAGGTTCATTTTCTAGTTCCCGCCAGATGACTCTTTATATCAGTTTCTTTTGGTTAGTTTTAATATGGCACTGCTTAGTTTTTTTGAACCAGTGTCCAAATGTAAAAAAATAAAACGTAAAAAAAATTTGTGTTTAAATACCCGTTTTCAAGGCTTTCCAAGGATAATAAATTGAAATTCGTCGTTCCGTTTCCTCTTGGAACATTTTTTTCTTTCCGGGCTGGTACCATACAAATTCTAATTAAACAAAATTTATTTTTATATTGGGGTTTTTTAACACAACTTAGCACTTCTAAAAATAAAACTTACTTTTTTTTTTGCAAGGATTTTAGTTTCACCGCAGGATTTTACACTTTCATCGCAGGATTTTTTTTTTACTTTCACTGCAGGATTTTGAACTTTCACCGAAGGATTTTCGATTATTATATTTTTTTTAACAATCAAAAGGAAACAAATTTTCCCAAAAATTAAACCAATTAAAATTAAATGCAATTTTTAAACTTTCCTCTTTGGCGGACACTTTCAAACTATATCATGTTATTTGTCTTCCAAATTGTTAATTTTTTAAACGCTGATTTTTTGTACCAACACAAACTATACAGAAAAGCGAACAACCGATATGACAAATAAAACACATCACATGCACACAAACAGAGTCAATGCCCCTCAGAAATTAACCTTGAACTTTTGTTCTTACAATCTATGGTCGCCCTTCGTGCCTTTTCTCTTTCTTAATTTTGTAGGCACCCTTATTTGATATGGCAATATCAAAAATACTTATTTATTACCCAAGGCGAATTCATACCAGGTGGAGTTGATAGCCCAGCTGATTGTTTTTTGCTCTCGTTTTTTTGCTAATGTCTTGTCAAAAATACATTGTTTCATATCTGCTAATCTAATGTCAAAGCGGTTGTTTTGTTGTAGTTGTTGCTCTACTGCTCACACCTGGTATGAATTCGCCTTTTTATTACCTTAGGCAAAACCGTTCGATCCACAATCACAATAGCCATTATAGCAGGTTCTTAACAGCTGTTTTTCATCATCCGGGAGAAATTTTTGTAAACAAACTACTAAACAATACAAGTAAATCGAACACAAAATTAATATTATATTTAACAAAAAAAAGAAACCAAAATAGAAAAGAAAACGAACACATTGAACATAAAAATTTCGTTCACTACTCTCAACAAAAGCAGACAGTGAAATCCTACATAGGTAACAAAAATACGAACACATTGCCAAGTCAAGAAGAACTACATAAGGAAAGGTGCAAGACAAATTTATCTACCTCAACAAAACTCTGGCGGTACAAGACCTGTCGCGGGAACGTCAGTGTGAGGTAATATAAATATATTTGTTTTTATCAACGGATACTGTTTCAGCGCCCAACGTAGGCTACACCCACACATCAGTTATACAGAGTTAGCCGGACAATACACAACCGAAGTCAAACTTTTAGGGAAGTTCTCTGCAAAGAATTTTCTTAATATGCATGATACTTCGTTTTGTTATTTGGTTTTTTTCAGGTACTACGAGGGGCACTACTAATATTAAACATTGAATGGAAACAAAATATATATATGTATGTATAAATAAGGAAAATAATTGCACAAATAACAGACAGTAGCACAAATCTTAAACTAATATTGCACAACTTAATAATATTGCACAGGTAATTTAAAATTTGTTCTATCTATCCTAATTATATTGCACTATTAATATTGCACAGGTAATTTAAAATTTGTTCTATCTATCCTAATTATATTGCACTATTAACCTTACATCTACTATATATTGCACTTCCCTTTCCCTACTGTTTAACATCTTTGGCCTGATAAATTCCCAACAGGGTACCGGACAAACTTTCTAGTTCATACATGTTGTTTCCAATTACTCTCAAAATTCGACACTTAGTAAATTTTCGGCAAAACTTTGAATTGTTGTTACTTTTAAAATCGCTTACCACAAAGTTTCGTTTAAAAACTTCCTGTCCCGGAACAAACTTTACTGTTCTTGCTCCTCGATTATAACGTAATGCATTTTTTTCATAGGCATTCTTCAGGTTTTCTATTATATTTTCCCTTATCAGTTTTATCCTATCTGCGTTTTCTATAATAATTTCGTTATCATCTAAAGCTTTCAATTTCCTCGCTAATTTATAGTCCGTACCACAAGTAAACATATTTTGACCAAATAAAGCGAAAAATGGACTACATCCTGTTGCTGAATGTACTGCGGTTCTCAATGCAATTTCTATAGATGGCAGATAAATGTCCCATTCTCTATGGTCATTTTTCATATATGCTCTTATGGCAGACAATACGCTCTGATTCACTCGTTCTGAAGCATTCGACTCTGGGGAATGTACAGTCGTTCGCATGTGATTTATTTTATAGTTTTCGATCATTTTAGCAAATTCTTTTAAAACAAATTGCTGTCCATTATCAGAATGTATTGTTTCTGGTACTCCTAACACGTGAAAAACTTGATCTTTTAGAAATTTAACGACATTTGTGGATGTTGCTTCTCTCATGGCTTTAAGGAAAACAAATTTTGTGATGTGATCGACAACTATGAATATATACGCGTTTCCACCTTTTGACCTGGGATATTTACCGAGAAAGTCAATATAAATCTTCTGAAACGGTCTATCAGTTATTACCTGGTTTCCTATTTCAGGCTTTAATATCGCATTAGTAGGTTTAGTTTCTTTGCATATGATGCAGTTATTAATAAAATGTTTAATTTGGCTTATCATATTAGGCCAGTAATACTTTGCCCTTAGACGATTTAGGGTTTTTGCAACACCTCCATGAGCTTTGTCTTCTGGCTCATGTGCTTCTTGAATCAAGACATTCGTTAAAGTACTTGGGACCCATAATTTCCACTTAAATTCACCGGTATCTTACAATTCGGAATCTGTTTTGTTCCGTTTAAAGACTAAATAATTTGACACTTTGATATCGGTTAACCTGTCTTTGTTTTCAGTAACCGTTTTTATTAAATCTTTATACTCTTCAGATTCGAATTCCAAGGTCTCAAATCCCAAAATATCTTCTTTGCTTATCTCTATTTCTTCAACCAACCTAGATAATGTATCTGCCACAAATTTTTCTGCACCTGTTTTGTGTTCTATCCAAAAATCATAATTTTGAGCTGTAATGCCCATCTGGCTAACCTCCCGTTCAGATCCTTGAGCGACATGAGCCATTTAAGACTTGCATGATCTGTTATTACTGTAAATGGCATAAGCTCAATATATGGCCTAAATCTTTTTACACCTAACACCGCAGCTAAGCATTCCTTCTCAGTGACGCTATAATTTTTCTGGGCATCATTCAGCTTTTGAGAGAAGAATGAAATTGGTTTTTCATTTTCTTGTTCATCCATCTGGAACAAAACTTCTCCTACCCCATAGTCTGAAGCATCACATTGCACTAAAAATCGTTTATTGAAGTTGGGATGAGCGTGTACTGGAGCCGTTGTTAATGCTTTTTTAAGTTTATTGAAACTATCGACCGCTTCTTTGGTAATTTGGAATTTTTTTCCTTTTTAACTAGGTCGGTCAATGGGGCAGTTCATGTAGAAAAATCCCTAATAAATCTGCGATACGGCAGGTTGTACCTAAGAAACTATGGACATCTTTAACGGACTTTGGTAATGTTATATTCCTTATCGCCTCAATCTTACGAGGGTCGGTTCTTATTGCACCACCTCCTATGATATAACCTAAATAAGCTAGCTCTTTGAAATAAAATTTCGATTTACTCAAACCTATCGTTAAATTAGCTCTATTTAAACAATCGACTACTTTTTCCAACAAAATCATATGGTCATTAAAATTCGAGGAGATTACTAGTAGATCATCTAGATATACAAAAACGTTTTGTTTTAATTCTTGCGGTATTACCTTGTCCATTTGTCTACACAGCCTTTGTGCAGCATTACATAATCCAAATGGCATGACTACATATTGGTATAATGGTCTACCAGGTATAGTAGAGGCTGTATAAGATCTGGTCTTCTTTTCAAGCTGGATATGCCAAAAGGCAAATTTTAAATCTACGCTGCTTATAAAAAACGTTTCATCCAGTCTACTTGATATTCCCTCTATATTTTAAATCGGGTATTGTTGAAATTCGAATAACCATTTACATTGATATAAGTAGCACATAGAAGATTATTTTAGTAGTTTCTAATAGTATAATAAGAGAATTCAATAAATATTTTGTTCTGTTCTTTTGTAACTCTCAACAAGTGCACACGCGTTTTACTCTACTTAACAACAGGTTATGGGCCTTTGTTCACAGTTAAGTTTAAAATTATAAGTTTTTTTTTTGTCAAACGAACAATTTATAAAATTTTTTAAAAAAGTGTGAAACGATTAAAAATGGCAACAAATTTATCATTTCCATTTGAGAAATTGCGTGGTCGCGAAAATTTTGATATTTGGAAGCGTCATGCTCAATCGTACTTAGTGCTAAAAAATTGTTGGAAAATTGTTCAAGTCGGTTTGAGTGAAAATACAAGTGAAGTTGAGAAAGACACAAATGAACGAGCTTTGGCAGAGTTGACCTTAATGGTGGAACCCAATAATTTTGCACATATAGCGACATCGACAACGGCAAAGCAAGCTTGGGAAGCATTGATGAGTGCTTTTGAAGACAAGGGCTTGACACGAAAATTAGATTTATTAAAACAGTTGGTGCAACTGAAATTGGTTGATTTTGACTCAATGGAAGAGTATATCAACAAAATGGTGATGACTTCTCTCAAAGTCAAGAACACCGGTTTAAATATTGATGATGAAATAGTGGCATCCTTGATGTTGGCCGGATTGCCTGATGAATTCCGTTCGCTTGTTTTGGCTGTAGAAAATTCGAAAACAAAGTTGAGTGTGGACATGGTAAAGAATTTACTTTTACAAGACGCTAAATTTGATAATCCTGTAAAGAAAGAAGAAAATGCGTTTGTTTCCAACAAACAGCATCACAAACAAAAAAAGTTTAAGTGTCACGGTTGTAAAAAAGAAGGCCACTTCATAAGAAATTGTCCGAATGTACAAAATAAAAATTCAACAAAAGGTAACGGTTCAAAGCAGCAAGCAAAAAACCCAAACGAGAAAATTCTGCTAGCTTCATTGTTTACTGCAAGTGACGCCTGCGTAGATGAGTGGTATATTGATTCAGGCGCAACAACACACATGTCGAAATCGAAAGCAATACTTCACAACGTAAAAGCTAGAAAAGGAAAAGAAGTAATTGTGGCGAACAACAACAAATTAACAGTTGAATGTATTGGTGATGCTAGTGTGCGGTTGTCAACTGACAAAAAAACAAATACCGTTATTAAAAACGTTGAGTACGTGCCGCAGCTGTGTACAAATTTGTTATCAGTCCGACAATTAACCGCTAATGGAAAAAGAGTAATATTCGAGCAGAATAGCTGTAAAATTCTGGATAGTGACAACGCACTGGTAGCAACAGCAAGTTTGCATAACAACCTTTACAAAATTAGATTGCGTTTCTCAGAACACAAAGCAGAAGGCTTTGATTGTAAAAAATGATGCGCAGTTATGGCATAAACTTTTGGTAATATTTGTAATGAAAATTTAAAGAAGATAAAAATTGACCACGAATTAAATTTTCAACTGAACCCTAGTCAATGTGAAGTTTGTATTCAAGGAAAACAAGTAAGAAATTCATTTAAAGAAAATGGCTATCGTGCAAAGGAGGTTTTGGAAATTGTACATTCAGATGTAATGGGACCATTTAAGACAAAATCTTTTTCTGGTGCAAGGTTCCTTGTAATTTTTGTGGACGACTATTCCCGTAAAGTATTTTTATCGCCGATAGCAAGCAAAGTTGATGTTTTCGAGGAATTTAAAAATTTTAAAACAATGTCTGAAAATCAGTGTTCCAAGAAAATAAAAATTTTTCGATCAGACAACGGTACTGAGTATACAAACAATCAGTTTCAGAAGTTTTTGGCTAGAAGTGGAATAAGACATCAAAAAACAGCTCCATATACACCAGAGCAGAATGGCGTATCCGAGCGTCTTAATCGAACAATAATAGACAGGGTGAGATGTATGCTAATTGATTCTGGTCTCGATGAAAAATTTTGGGCTGAAGCAGCTGTAACAGCATCGTACTTGCTGAACAGAATACCATGCAGAAACAACACTATTTGTCCAGAAGAAATATGGCCGGGTAAGAAACCAAACCTTAACCATATTCGAGTTTTTGGGTGCAAGGCGTTTGCACATATTCCTAAGGTGAAGCGTTCCAAGCTACAGGCAAAATCCATACCATGTATTTTTGTTGGCTATAGTATGGAAAGTAAAGCTTATAGACTTTATGATCCAGCAGCAAAGAAAATTATAGTCAGCCGTGATGTTGGTTTCATGGAGGGTCAGGTATGTAATAATGGTATAAATTCTACTAACAGTGTTCCCAATCTTATAGTTGAAATTCCTGGAAGTGATGTCAATTCAGAAGGGCAGTTGATGAATGAATTGCCATCTGAAGAACCGATTGAAGTCAAAGAAGAAATACCTACTGATGATGTGCACGACGTTTCAACAGATAGTCTGAAAGTAGAATATGATTGCAACTCCGAAGACAGCTTAAATTTTGAAGATGCAATTGAAGAACATTGTGGTGAGGATGTTTCTAAAGAAAATGTTAAAGTCCGACGATCTGATCGCTTAGCTGCAAAACATGGACGTGAAATGAATTTTTGTGCAACTACTTATTTATCGAAAGATCCTATCTCAGTTGAAGAAGCCTTAAATTCAGAAGACGCTATACAATGGCGAAGAGCGATGGAGCAAGAAATTAAATCTTTAGCATTGAATAACACATGGACATTGACAAAATTACCGGATAAAAAGAAGACAATAAAAAGCAAATGGGTTTTCAAAACGAAATACGATGCCAGTGGTAACAAAATTCGCCAGAAAGCCAGACTTGTTGTACAAGGCTTTAGTCAGAAAAAAGGTATCGATTATAATGAAACTTTTGCTCCGGTAGTTCGTTATTCATCCATAAGATTTTTACTAGCATTATCTGTTAAGTTTAATCTTCATGTACACCAGCTTGACGCAGAAACAGCATTTTTAAATGGAGATCTAGATCAAGAAATCTTTATGGATCAACCTGAAGGTTACAGTGATGAAAGTAACCGTGTTTGATTATTGAAGAAAGCTCTTTATGGACTCAAGCAATCCAGTCGTGTTTGGAATGCAACTTTAAATAATGTGCTTATTAAATTTGGCCTCAAGAGAAGCGAAACTGATCAATGTGTGTATTTTAACATTGACGAAGGTAATATTATATATGTGGCCATTTATGTGGATGATGTTTTAGTATTTTCGAACAACATTCATACCACAAATAAGCTTAAACAAGAGCTATCAAAACACTTCCGTATGAAAGATTTGGGAGAAGCATCTTCAGTATTGGGGATGCGAATACAAAAATCTGACGGAGCAATAAAAATAGATCAAACCAAATACATTCAGGATGTGTTAAACAGGTTTTCAATGGATGAATGCAATCCAGTTTGTTCACCAATTGATGTTAATCAAAAACTCTCCATCGAAATGTGTCCGACATCTGAAAAAGATAAACAGGAGATGAAAAATGTACCATATATGGAAGCAATTGGTTGTCTACTATACGCTGCTCAAAACACAAGGCCTGATATTTGTTATATTGTGAATATGCTCAGCAGGTTCAGCACAAATCCAGGGAAGGCTCATTGGTTGGCTGTCAAAAGGGTAATGCGATACCTAAAGGGTACAATTAACAAGGGTCTTGTCTACAGAAGAAATGCAGATGGGCTTATTGGATGCCGATTGGGCAGGTAACATTGATGACAGGCGATCTACAACTGGGTATATTTTTACTATGCAATGTGCAGCAGTATCCTGGGGCTCAAGAAGACAACGCACAGTGGCACTATCTTCAACAGAAGCTGAATTCATGTCAATAGTGTCTGCGATTCAGGAATCTATGTGGCTTCATAGATTGGAGCGAGAACTTCTTCAAAACCCTCCTGCATCAATGAAGTTGTATTGTGACAACAAAAGCGCAATTCTAATTGCACGAAACAATTCTTATTCATCTAGAACCAAACACGTGGATATAAGAATAAAATTTATACGCGAGAAATTGGAAAGCGGCGAAATCCAACTTGAATATTTGGAAACCACAAAAATGGTAGCTGACTTATTTACAAAGGGTGTTCCAGCTGATAAATTTAAGAATATTATTCAACAGTTTGGCCTAGTTTGAATTATTTAGTTGAATTAGTTTTAATTTAAGAAAGTAAATTAATTAATATATTTTATGTTTGGATGAAATGTTTATTCAGGGAAGGTGTTGAAATTCGAATAACCATTTACATTGTTGAATAACCATTTACATTGATATAAGTAGCACATAGAAGATTATTTTAGTAGTTTCTAATAGTATAATAAGAGAATTCAATAAATATTTTGTTCTGTTCTTTTGTAACTCTCAACAAGTGCACACGCGTTTTACTCTACTTAACAACAGGTATGCGTCCTTAATAGTTTTTTCATTTAATTTTCTAGCGTCTAAGCATAGCCTATTTTTGCCAGGTTTTCTCACCAAAGTGCACCGGTTACTCCAAGGGCTATTGCTTTCTTCGATAACACCTAATTTTAGCATATTATCCACTTCCTCATACATAAGTTTTTGTACCGCTGGTGACACTGGATAATGCCTTTCCTTAACTGGAGTTGTTCCTTCCACAAGTTCGATGGTATGAACTTCCAGATCGGTTTTTCCAAGTCCATTGCGTTCAAAAGTTCGAAACTGGGACTTGACATCTTCTAATTTGTTAGCCTTCCAGCGGAAAGTTTTCGGCAATAATCTCTGGACTTATTTCATCAATATTGAACAAATTTGGAGCAATTCTAAATTTTTCCCAAAAATCAACCCCTAAATACGCTTTTTGGCTTAAACTTGGACATAAATAAAATTCTATAATTTGGTTTTCTCCGTTATAATCAACTACGATTTAAATTTTTCCTAAAACTTTATATATATTACCCCCAGCTGTTTTTATTTCAGAAAAAGCAGACTTAATTTCAAAATTACAATTTTCTATCAAGTCTTCACAGTTTTTTCCAAGTAAACTAAATGAAGATCCTCTGTCTAATAGTGCTTTTACAACAAATTCACCTATCACTACTTCTACAAAAGCTCTGGGGTCATAATCTTCATGTACAATGGCATCGCATTTACGGACAGACTGTAAAATTTTATCAATTTCTTGTTCTTAAATCTAAATCTTATTTTATTCACTTTTTCTAATTTTGCACTATACTGATCACTATTATTAAAGATTTTGTTCCTAGTTTCGTTGTACCTTTTAAGACGATCCTCGTATGTTGTTTGTTGAAACTTATTAACTTTTGGTTTTGTCTTTTCCCTATTTATGGCATTTTTGAGCAATGTATATGTAGTCTCTGTTTTCTTTATTTCAGGCTCGGTTTGTGTACCTACTGATTGGCGGGTGTTTGGGTGGAGCGTGACACCGCATCCTTTGACACACTCCCTACTCTGTTTCCCGAACACTTAGGACATGTAGGAGTTATGGTACCTTTGAGACCGCACCGGTAACAAAACGAAGTTCCTTTGCTTGCTGGTACACTCCATAAATACATGGTAAGCTACAGTTCCAACATAACAAATTATTTTGAATCTCCAGTATATACTGCGTTTCATTTTCCTCTTCAGGTGAATTTATTTTTAATTCGTCTACTTGTCTTCTTTGTGTTAAAAATCGTGGCTGTGGAGCAGAAGCGTTTTCCTTCCTAAAATAGTTTTTCTCTACTTCTTTACAGGCATCTCTTAAATGTTCTACAGAAAATATTTGCACCGGGTATACAATTTGAGAAATATTTTGACGTATATTTCGTTTAATTATTCTGACGACTTCGTATTCAGGCAATGGATTTCTTAATCTAGATCTCAACTTTCTCATGGCCTGAAAATAATCATCAATCGATTCTCCATTACGCTGACGTCGCTCTTCAAAATCTCTCAATCTTTCATATTCGCTTCTATTGGAACCATATTGTACTTTTAGGGCTTTTTTCATTTCTTCCCAGGTGGCAATATTTTTATGCTGGACCAATATCCAGTACCAATCTTTTGCATCTCCTTTTAACAATTTGTGGAATTCGCCTTGTAGATCGAGCCATAACACGAAATGATATTTTAGCATATATTCGATGCGGAATATAAAATCATCAATGTGAAGCTTGTCCACATTGCCATCGAAACTTATGTCCCATTTATCAACTCCTATTGGATGTCCCATTCGTTGTGAATGAGTTGAAACATTTTCCGGAGAAGAATTGCTAGAGTCCCTAAAGTTCAACCTTCGCTGTGGATTCGGCGGAGTTTCTATGTTTTCATTTGCCTGAACATTTCTAGAAAGCATGGGCCTTCTAACACATTCTTCACTAGTCAATGATTCTACTCCATCACTATTTTTTTCACTGATCTTCATATTTTTTAATTCGCTAATCATTCTCGAAAAACCTTCTTGTAAACTGTTTTGAATTTTAACATCTAATTTAGTTTCTAATTATGCCTGATATTCTTTATTTGTTTCAGTTATTAATTCTCTTATTAAACCGGCATATGCTCGAGGACTATTTACCTTTTGTTTTTGTGGCAGATTGGGTGGAGGAAAATTATATTCTCTCGGAGGAGGTAAACTTTTGGGAATTGTTCCCGTCTGACTACCAGCAGCCTCACTACTATCCCCTGAATTTTGATTGTAAGTTTAGTAAGTGTTTGGAGTTCTAATCGTTTCAGACATATATATAATATGTCCTATCTCCCTAGGATCCCTATTTTCACTCATGGGAGTACTACCAACTGGCATTTTTTTATCACAATTTAAAAAAACGTAAACAAGAACAACAAAATCAAAACTTCTTATAATCTATATTTATGAAATTTGAATTAGAAAAATTTTTAAATAAGTAAAAGCAATTAAGAAAAAATGTTGTAAAATAAAATGACTTAAATACTCAAACTAAATCAAAAAAAAAAAAAAAAAATAAAATAAAAAAAAAATTTAACAAAATATTCAACATATACAAAAATAATAAAAATATAAATATGCACAAAACAAATCGATTAAATATAAAATAATAAATATGTAAAAATTAAAATCAATAAAAAAAAATAATCATAAATAAACATAAGCTTTTGTTAGTGTACTACATTCACAAACATTAACAACTTACACCAATTAAACATACAAAAATAGTACAAATTATAACAAAATTTTTATAAATACTCTATAACAATTTTCAAATAGGTATGCTAAGGTTTTGGTACAGTGGTATACTAGTAGCTATAGGTCATTTATTTCAATAGTAATTGCTAGCATTTTAATACGCGTTTTCATTTTATCTATTTTATGTACAGTTTTAAAATAATTTTTAAGTTATATTTAATCTACCCTATAGATTTAAAAACTTACAAACTAACCCTTTTAGTTAGGACAAATTTACAATATATTTCAAAAAAAAACTTGAATTCGAAATATGCAACTAAATTTTTAAATTTGTTTAGGACTATCTCAAATTCAACAAAAAAAAAACAAAATTAACATTTATGAAATAATCTTTCTTAGGTTTTGCTCAATTTGACTTAGAACGCAAACAAATCATTTTAAAACATTAGGACGTCTAAGCTGTTTTAAACAAAAAAATTAATCCTCGCGAAAAAAATATTTTTGATTGTGTTTTTTTTATTTGTCACGTAACACGCAAACTAATCACTTTTTTATAGTATTAGAACGATTACGAACAACATCAATAAAAACACCAAGTTCTCCTTTTTTGGGCTTCAAATTATTCTCATGGTTTTTGTTTCTTACGTAACACGCAAACTAATCACATTTAAAGTATTAGGACGATTACGAACAACACAAAAACCATGCCTACTTTTTTCGATTGGGCGCCATTTATTATTACGATCCTGTACGCTCCACCATTGGGCGCGACTTGTAATAATGAATTCCTCGGATGTTAATTTTTGGGGTTAGGGATGCCACCTCGACTAGCTCAAATCCTGGGCGTGGAAACTCAACCCGCATACACCTAACCACCGAATCGCACAACAAAACCTAACTAATACTATCAAAACTGAACATAACACTAAACTGAACTTGAAACTAAACTAAACTGAACATAACACAGACAAATATAATATGGGAAAGGTGAAACTCCCACAGACGCAACCCTCCCAACCGTAGTCATAATCATTATTTAGGATGACCCCTTTTTAATAACTTTTTACTACCAGCACTTACCAAATTTTTCTTACTTATTAGACCATTTCTCTTTTTCGCTCGACCCACTGTGCCAAAACCCTATAAAAAATTTAAGCATTCATACCGAATTTCTGTTTTACACACAATTACATAGTTTTATTTACCATTAACGAAACTTAAACACAAATTTTATCTCAGTTAAAATAAAAAAAAAATGGTATCAAAACCTTAAAACAAATCTAAAAATTTAATATCCTACTGAACTAGACTTTTAACATCCGTTATTTGTTTAAATTTTTCTTATCTTATTAAATACATTTATGATTTTTAAACTTTCTTTGTACCAAGGTACTTTGCGAACGGTTTATTTTGGAACCTTTTAAATTAAAATTTTCTTTAATTCCACTTCGAACGTGGGTTTTATATCTCTTGTTTTTTTTACTTCTTTTTTTTTTAATAAATATCTTTTGACAATTTAATTGGTTTTAGCTACTTTTAAAAATTTGGCCCTAGCAAATTCAAAATAACTTTATAACTTATATAATATATTCCTACCTAACACCCTGTATATTAAAACTTATGCTAACACTAATTTCTTAATTAACACAAAAACTTAACAAACAAGGATTAACGAGGTTAAATCAAATTAAATAATTTTCTTGGTACTTTGATACTTTTTTTTCCTACCCCAAAGGAGCTCGCTTAAGGTGGTTTTTCTGTGGCCAAAAAAAAAGAATAAGCCTATTTTATTATTTACTTTTACATGAACATAAATGTTTAACACTTAAAACACTTAACTAAAATATCAAGGATTAACGAGGTTAAATCAAATTAAATAATTTTCTTGGTACTTTGATACTTTTTTTCCTACCCCAAAGGAGCTCGCTTAAGGTGGTTTTTCTGTGGCCAAAAAAATAAAAAAGAATAAGCCTATTTTATTATTTACTTTTACATGAACATAAATGTTTAACACTTAAAACACAACTAAAATATCACAAATAGCACTGCTTAGTTTTTTTGAACCAGTGTCCAAATGTAAAAAGAATAAAACGTAAAATAAATTTGTTTTTAAGTACCCGTTTTCAAGGCTTTCCAAGGATAATAAATTGTAATTCGCCGTTCCGTTTCCTCTTGGAACATTTTTTTCTTTCCGGGCTGGTACCATTCAAATTCTAATTAAACAAAATTTATTTTTATATTGGGGTTTTTTAACACAACTTAGCACTTCTAAAAATAAAACTTACTTTTTTTATTTGCAAGGATTTTAGTTTTTTAGTTTCACCGCAGGATTTCTTTTTTACTTTAGAATTTTTAAGAAAAGAAATGAAAACGTACCGTAATTTTTTAATCTGTTTGCTTTTTATTAGTTTTTTTTTTTTAAGAAGACATAAGCTCGACATTATTTAAATCGCGTGTGGTAAAAACATAGTGCAAATTTTTGAACAAAAATCAATTAAATAGCTGACAATAATAAATAATGAAGAAACTTTCAAAATCCACCGAGGAGAGCATCCGGGCCATGACTGAAAGAAGCTGTTCTACGCGGGAAATTTCAAAAGAACTTAAAGTGAATCAATCAGTGGTCATAAGGGTACAAAAACAGTGTTCCGTTGTTCCCAAGCCTCAAGTTAGAAGTCGTAAAAACTTCTAACTAATGCGGACGCACGTCTGCTGAAAAATTATTTTTTCAGCAGGATGGAGATCCAAAACACACGTCCAAAATCGTGAAAGAATGGCATGTCGAACAAAATTTTCATTAATGCAATGGCCAGCACAAAGTTCCGATCTCAATCCGTTTGAGAATTTGTGGTCAATCGTGAAGAGACGGTTGGGACAGCACCAATCAGCTCCTACCAATTTGGATGAGCTTTGGCAACGGATCTAAAATGAATGGAAGAATATTCCAAAAGAAATTGTACAGCAATTGGTGGTGGAATAAAGTGCTTTGGACTAAGTATTAAAAATATTCGTATTCCGCAAGATTTTTCAACGGTGCAAAATTGAGTACATTGGAGTTGTTTCCGATTTCTTTATTTCTTTCTTAGAAATTGATGCTTTAAGTTTTGAATTTTACACTGTTTTGTTAAGTACATAATAATAAATAAACTACGAAAAACAATTTTGAATTTGCTTTATTACTTTTATTTCTATGACATAAAAAGTGCTCAAAGTACAAACTTATACTCATTTGTGCAGCTCACTGTACATACATACATATAATTTATATCGTGGGTATTAAAACTTTTATAATTTTATTTTTTCATAAATAAAACCAGCCAGTGTAGAAATAAAGATACAAATTATTATAAATATGCATGTGCCCGTGCAAAAAATTAAACTTTGGCAACTCCACTGTATTTTTTTCGTTTTCTTATGAAAACAAAACATATTGTGTTGTGTTTTTTTTTTTTTTTTTTGTTTAAAATAGTATTACTTCTTACAACTACAACTAGAGTTGGAAAAAAACCATCCAGTGTAGAAATAAAGTAAGAAAAAAAAAAATTTCTTTCAGTCTTTGCCAGGCACTTGCCGCGTCAACAACGTTGCAATTCTTATCGGTGTGTATCATCGTGCAAGTGATCGTGTTTAAAAGTTTATTGGAAGGCTGTTGGAATATTTTAATTAATTTTTTTAAATTTATTGGATTTTAGTTTTGTTTCCGTTGATTGACTTTTAAATTAAATAGTGAAAAGTCTAAATAAAAAATGAACGGGGTTGACCCCCCCAACCACAATCGTTTTAGGGAGCTCGATCCCTCATACGCAAAACCAAAACCTACAAAAATGAAGAGATTAAGACCCGGTGATTTCATTCCATTACCTAGCGTTGTTCCTAACGATGACCATATTCCAAGATATTTAGTTGCTTCAGCTTTACCTCAGGCAGAAAACATTGAAACCGAGACTTTGGCATCCTATAATGTCTTTCAAATTGAAAAAGGTTTGAATTTCATTTCGCGAGATTATATAGATATCACTGAGATGCGAAGCGGCGATCTGATTATTAAGACAACAGATATGAAAGCTGCCCAAAAATTTCTTAAAGCAAAATATATTGATTGTGTGCCCGTAACTATAACTATGCATAAAAGCCTTAACTCAACACAAGGTCGAATTTTTTCAAGAAATATCATTGATATTTCTGAAGAAGATCTGTTGAAATCATTGGATGATCAAAAAGTAATAGGAATTCACAAATTAGCAAAAAAGAGGGTGAAAAATACATTCCAACTGGTGCTGCTATTGTAACTTTTAACCTCATACGACGTCGTGAAAATCTAAAGCTGGGATGGGAAAGAGTACGTGTGGATGAATACGTATCTAATCCTATGAGATGCGCTAACTGTCAGAGATTAGGTCATACCAAAAAAAGATGCAAAAATATTGAGCTATGCAGAGTTTGTGGTTTTGTTCCACATGATGATCCCTGTACTAGAAGATTCTGTGTTAACTGCAATATCATCATTTGATTCAAGTTGCCCTTCATTTCTAAAGCATAAGTCAGTAAACAAAATCAAAGCAGACAAAAGATGTACCATTCGTGAAGCATGGACAATATATAACCAAAACCCTGCAATACACACCATCAAACCATTCAATAAAAAAGCTCCAACTTTTTCTGAAATTTTACAAAATAAAACAACATCTACATCAGAAAGTCAAAATTTAAACAAAAACGACGACATCACACCATTTAACAGTATTTCTGCAACAACATCCAATGCAAATTCCTCAACTTCCAGTAATATTAATACAGAGAAAAATAATTTAAATTCCAGCCTCAACAACAAAAATACCGTAATCACAAACTCATTGACTTCCAATAACATAGAGAACGCCGCCTTTGATGATTCTTACTCTTTCTTAAATACTAACATGCTAGCAAGCAACAACAACAATAATAATAATACAAAAAACACTTTAGGAAAACTAGTTACCCTTGACAATACTTTGCCAAGTTTGATCACTAGTAATATTGAAACAACATCAATAGACTCATTGGAAACCTGTCAATCATCATCATCTGATGTTGGTGATTTTCAAAGTGAACATGTTTGTAATACATCCATAAATACTTTGTCCTCTATGGAAGAGGATACCATTATTGAAAATAAATTAATCACTCCACCAAATGAGTCTACATGTGATAGTGCATTATCACAGAGTAGTAACATTTTTGATAAATTTCCAAACTTAAATGTGTTAATAACACCTGAAACTTATAAAAAAACTCTACCTACAAAAGGAGATAAAAGTAAAAATAAGGAGATAAAAGTAAAAATAATAAGAAAAAAGATAAAGGTAATAAGAAAAGCGTTTTTAAATGATGGCAAAATGGATACTGGAATTGATATCACTGTACTACAGTGGAATATACAGGGATTTATACACCATAAGTACGCTCTTGAGAATTTAGTATCTAAACATAAACTACCAATTATTGCGCTCCAACAGACCCACATGGTTTCCAGAATTTTAAAATACTTATAACGTCTTACTCAGTGGTTCAACATCAACCCAGATCTAACTGGGTGGTGATTAAACAGAGCCAGTTACTCCCATATTCTGGTATTTTTTCAGCTGAACTTGCTGCAATTGTTGCAGCGATCGATCATGCTGTCAAAAGTAATAAGAAGACAACAATATGTACGGACAGTCTTGGTGCAACTAAGGCCTTAAAAAACAACAAAAACGATGCATATGATACTATCATCAAGAATGCTAATATAAATCAACCTATTCTTATTATGTGGATACCATCGCATTTGAGTATTACTGGCAATGAATTTGCGGATGATGCAGCGAAGAAAGCAGCCAAGTTACCTTTAGTAATGGAAATGCCATGCTTTAACTTAGTTATTTCCAACATCTTTAAAAACATTCAACTAGAAAATCTCAAAGAAGAATGGGATAATGGGAGGCAACATAATCCCTGTTTATCCAGACCTAGATATCATAATAACTATTCAAGAATGCAGTGTATCCAGCAACATTTTCCTTAGAACAGGAAAATGTTTATTTAACTCACGTCACTAATTTGATAATACGGTTGGTCCACTTTGCAGTTACTGTCAAATTATAACCAACGTATCTCACATTATTGTTGATTGTCCAGTATCCAGGTTACCTTATCCACTTGAGCAAATTTTGGATTGTTCCAAACCTCGCCAAACAACAGTTATTTTAAAATCTTTTGCCAAGCAAAATATATTTGATATTTAAAAACAATTATTTGTATAATTAGAAATATAAAATACATCTCACCTTTTATATTCTTGTAAATATGTACATACATATTGCTTATAATTCACTTTCTAATGTCTTTGTATTTATCTGATTACCTACATCTATTTTATTTCTTATTGCTACACAATGAACTATTGTCTTTATGTTTCAAGTTTAATTTGTTATCCTAAACACAAACTTTTCATAAATTAAAACGCGCAATATGGTCTTAGTTACCCTGCGCCTATCTTTTGTTGTATTTTATATATTTATATATAAAATATATATTTAATAAATAAAATAAATAAGCTTTGTTGCTTGTTGTTAAATTGTTTTGACTTAATTCTTATTTAGTCAAATAAATTTCTCAACTGAAGAGTAACTTTAGCTCATCTAAAATTTGGGTTAAGGTTTCCTGATGATGCTAAATTGAGCACTTAGCGAAATGGCCATCGAAACTAACTTACCCCGTAGTAATTAATTTCAGTGAATTTATAATTTGGGTTAATAGCACGCTATTAATGAAAAGTTAAAATTATAAAAAAAAAATTTTACACGATTTAGCACGATTCTAAATCTTTTGAGCTTAGATTTTATTTGTAAAATTTAAGTTTTGCGAAATATTTTCATATCAAAAATTTAGAAAAATTCCCTTTTTATGCATACAAGCATTTTTACTCGTTAGAGACATTGAAATGTGTTAATATTTTGTGAATCTAAAAGAAGACGTCGAAAATTACAAATAAAAAACTACAACGTAAAGCCATTTCTTTAGAAAACAAAATTGAAATTTTAGATCGCTTTCGAAATGGAGAAGGCTCAACATTTGTGGGCAAAATGTTCGGTTTAAACGAAGTCACAGTAAGAACAATAAAAAAATTAAAATTCAATTAGACAATCGTTGATTTCCGGAACGAAACTATCTATTAAGTCTTCATAATACACTAAAGATGGAAACAAACGGTGCAAATGAACATTACCTATATGATTTAGTAAAATAAACATGATTTCTTGTTCTTACAAAAATTCTCATTTTTCACTAATTTTAATAGGTTTTAGAGATAAGGATTAGAGATAATCACCTATTTTTGTACATGATCAATGTCTTTTTTTACACGGATTTTCTGGAACCAATCTACCGTGTAAAAACAGAATTAGGTGTACTTATAAAACAATTTTGAGAATTCAGCTATTATTTCAATAATATAATGATAATAACCCATACTATTTTATAATAAACTAATTTATTAATTAAACTTATTTCACTGAGAAAGAGAAAATTATTTTAAAAAATTGTAACACCAACTAGCATAAACTGTGAACCATCCAATTTGTGTCTAGCACTGTTTGGACTTAACAAGTATATTTATTTTTAGTTTAGACTTAAGATATGAGTAATTGCTGTTAGTTCAATTATATTGAAATTATGAAAAAAAAAAAAAATAAATAAAAAATAAAAGATTTAACAAAAACAAATTCAAAACCTTCAAAATAATTTTTAGTTTAAATCTTAATAAGTTTGTTTATTTGGCTGTACAAAAATTTAATTATAGGCTGTTTAAAACTTATTTTTTAAAGAAGAACAACATTTAAATATTAACAAAAATCATTTTGATATTCCCTAATTCAGATTATAATGTTGGCCATGAGTCAATGAAAAATCGCCAAATCCAAAATTTGATCGCCATATAAGATTAAAAGTCGCCCGTTTGGCGAGAAATCTCCATATCTGACAACACTGTTGGCGAATGCTGTTTGTGTTCCTGAAAGATATTTTCAAACAGTTCATGGATTTTTAAGCACTGCATGCAATATCATAGATTACATTTTTAGTATTTCTTGCATCATATTGCACATAGAGCTAATACAATTATTTAATGAATGCACTAACGTCTCAATATCTTTAATAATATTATAGTTAAGAAATAGCAGTTGTTCTTTAGATTCTGGGTGCAGATTTCGGTTAGAATTAGTTTTCGGTTTCGCTTTATGAATACTGAAATATTATTAGTTTTTAACATATTCGCGTATGAAACATGTTGGGTTGTTGGTTGTGCTAACTGAGGATAATGAGCATTTGTCGATATTGTGGCTGTTTAGGAAGGGTATTTAAACTTTTGTTCGAGTTTTTAATGTAACAGGGTGCGGCTGTAATTATTCGTATAAGCTGAGGCTGTACCCGATAAATGAGAGCCATGACATCATATTGGTTTAAGGATTGAATTATAAAGAAGTTTGCAATATAATTGGTAATGACCAATGAGCCAATGTATTTGCACTGCTTTTAGCTTCATTTTGGGTAAATTTTGCTTCAATTTGACTTTTCCAGGATAAGTGTCTATCGAGATGTAATTAACCTCTGAGTTTTGGGGTATGGTCTGGTTATTGATTTGTATAGGAGGGCATGAGTCTCTACTCAATGTGAAAGTTATGTGAGTGCAATTTTGTTCGTTAATTTTTATTCTCCATTTTTTAACCATAATAACAAATAAGAAATGTGGTCTTGTAAATATTTCGATGCTACTTGGGGGCTTTCATAAATGCTTAGAAAAACTGTGTCGTCAGCAAATGTTGATGTGTGGACTCGACTGCTAGTTGGCAAATCGGATGTATACAGCAAAAATAAAACGGGTCCTAAAATACATCCATGGGGAACACCACCTTTAATTGGTTGAGGCGAGCTTAAAAAAAATCTCCTTCTCTAAGCCCAGCAGCGGCTCTTGACTGAAAAAAAAACTTCGGAGAGAGTGGAAATTACATAGATTTCCTCAATTGAAAACCAGACTTAAAGATTGCACAAAGCGGCTAAGAGAGCTTCTAGAATCTCGTAGAGTATCATCTGTAAAAAATTACATGGACGACCTGGACTCAACTCCACATTCAGATTATTCATTATTCCGAGAATGTAGAAACCTTAAAAGTCCTGTCGTACGTAAGCCTCCCTTACGAACTTCTTGTGGAGGCTGAGCAAGAGATGATACCGAAAAAGACCATCTATTTGTTGGTCATTTAAAAATGTTTATACTCCAAATGTCTCAACGGATATAGCTGAGCTGCACCTGTCGATGTTATTCCTGAAGTTACCCTGAGGTTTGAGATTAGAGATATTGAAAGAGCAATAACTGACTTAAAAACCAAGAAAGCTCCTGGAATTGATAAAGCTACTAACAAGGTGTTATTCGAACTGCCCCGTGTAGCCAAAAGAATCATTCTTTATGTTTTTAATGCCATTTTACGTCTTGAGTTTTTTCCTACAGAGTGGAAGATTTCTTTGTTACCTAAGCCAGGAAAAGACCACACAAAGGTAGAATCATACAGACCCATAAGTCTTTTACCAAACATATCGAAGCTGTTTGAGAGAATATTAATAACTAAGCTGAATCCACTTCTTAGTATGAAAGGATGTATTCCGAATCATCAATTCGGCTTCAGAAAACAACATAGTACAATCCAACAAACACACAGATTAGTAAATTTAAAAGACCTTTGAAGAAAGAAAATACTGTTCTGCGCTTTTTATCGACATTTCTCAAGCATTCGATAAAGTTTGGCACGAAGGCCTCATATATAAGTTAAAGCTGAACTTGTCTGAAAACATATATAATCTGTTAAAAAATTATTTAACTGATCGAAAGTTTATGCTAAAACAAGGAGATTTTTGGAGCTCGCCTCAGCTTATTGAAGCCGGAGTTCCCCAAGGTAGTTTTTTGGGACCCGTTTTATACCTGCTGCACACATTAGATATGCCGATTAGCACCCGAGTGCACACATTAACATTTGCTAAAGACACAGCTTTCTTAAGTATTCATGGAAGCGCCCAAGTAGCATCACAACATTTACAAGACCACATAATCAATTTGGAAAAATGGTTGAAGAAATTGAGAATAAAGGCGAATGAACAGAAATGTACTCACGTAACTTTCACACTACGTAGGGACTAATGTCCTCCTATTCGCATAAATAATCAAATGATACCGCAGCCTTCGGACGCTAAATACCACTGTATACATCTTGATCGGCGCCTTACTTGGAAAAGCCACATTGAATACAAATGAAGTTAAAAGCAGTGCAACTAAACTTATAAGCGCTTATAAGCGCTTATAAGCGGAAATTCTACTCTCGCCTTAGATTGCAAACTTTTATTGTGAAAGCCAATTTTAAATACAATGTGATGTTATGGCATTCAATTATGGGGAACTGCCTCAGCTAGCAATGTAGAAAAAATCCAAAGGCGCCAAAATAAGATTCTACGGATGATCACAGTTGCTTCCTGGTATATAAAAAACTCGAACAAAGATCTAGACGTGCCACCAGTTAAAGCAGAAATAGCGAAATATGCAATAACGCATTTTAAGAAGCTTGAAACACATCCAAACCGCTGGCCCGCAACATACTAAATGAACGTGGTTACATTCGGCTAAGAAGGAGGGACATTGCTTCTCTCGCCCAAACATTAGAGGGATGACCCGCAAATTACAGCAGCAACCGTGAAACATCCAATTTGTGTCTAGCACTGTTTGGACTTAACAAGTATATTTATTTTTAGTTTAGACTTAAGATATGAGTAATTGTTGTTAGTTCAATTATATTGAAATTATGAAAAAAAATAAATAATAAATAAAAAATAAAAGATTTAACAAAAACAAATTCAAAAACTTCAAAATAATTTTTAGTTTAAATCTTAATAAGTTTGTTTATTTGGCTGTACAAAAATGTAATTATAGGCTGTTTAAAACTTATTTTTTAAAGAAGAACAACATTTAAATATTAACAAAAATCATTTTGATATTCCCTAATTCAGATTATAATGTTGGCCATAAGTCAATGAAAAATCGCCAAATCCAAAATTTTATCACCAGATAAGATTAAAAATCGCCCGTTTGGCGAGAAATCTCCATATCTGACAACACTGTTGGCGAATGCTGTTTGCGTTCCTGAAAGATATTTTCAAACAGTTCATGGATTTTTAAGCACTGCATGCAATATCATAGATTACATTTTTAGTATTTCTTGCATCATATTGCACATAGAGCTAATACAATTATTTAATGAATGCACTAACGTCTCAATAGTAACTTTAATAATATTATAGTTAAGAAATATCAGTTGTTCTTTAGATTCTGGGTGCAGATTTCGGTTAGAATTAGTTTTCGGTTTCGCTTTATGAATACTGAAATATTATTAGTTTTTAACATATTCGCGTATAAAACATGTTGGGTTGTTGGTTGTGCTAACTGAGGATAATGAGCATTTGTCGATATTGTGGCTGTTTAGGAAGGGTATTTAAACTTTTGTTCGAGTTTTTAATGTAACAGGGTGCGGCTGTAATTATTCGTATAAGCTGAGGCTGTACCCGATAAATGAGAGCCATGACATCATATTGGTTTAAGGATTGAATTATAAAGAAGTTTGCAATCTAATTGGTAATGACCAATGAGCCAATGTATTTGCACTGCTTTTAGCTTCATTTTGGGTAAATTTTGCTTCAATTTGACTTTTCCAGGATAAGTGTCTATCGAGATGTAATTAACCTCTGAGTTTTGGGGTATGGTCTGGTTATTGATTTGTATAGGAGGGCATGAGTCTCTACTCAATGTGAAAGTTATGTGAGTGCAATTTTGTTCGTTAATTTTTATTCTCCATTTTTTAACCATAATAACAAATAAGAAATGTGGTCTTGTAAATATTTCGATGCTACTTGGGGGCTTTCATGAATGCTTAGAAAAACTGTGTCGTCAGCAAATGTTGATGTGTGGACTCGACTGCTAGTTGGCAAATCGGATGTATACAGCAAAAATAAAACGGGTCCTAAAATACATCCATGGGGAACACCACCTTTAATTGGTTGAGGCGAGCTTAAAAAAAATCTCCTTCTCTAAGTATAAACTTACGATCAGTTAGGTAAGTTTTTAACAATTTATAAAAATTAGTGGGCAGGTTTTGCTTTAACTTGTAAACTAGGCTTTCATGCCATACTTTATCTAACGAGAAACGTCTATGAAAAGCGCAGAACAATATTTTTTCCTCGAAAGCCTTTCTAATCTGTGCGTTTGTTCAATTGTGCTGTGCTGTCTTCTAAACCGAATTGGTGATTCGGAAAACAGCCTTTTACGCCCAAAAATGGGTTCAGGTAAGAAATTAGTATTTATCAAATCGTTTTGACAAATTTGACAACAGACTTATTGGCCTATAGAAGTCTACCTTTGTGTGATCTTTTCCTGGCTTAGGTATCATAGTAATAAGAGAAACGGAAGGTTTCTTTCTTTAAAAATAAATAGAATTATTCTAACTGATACATGGGGAAGTTTCATAATCATCTTGTTGCTTGTTTTGTCAAAACCATAAGCCTTCTTGGTGCTTAAACTAGCAATTGCCCTTCCGACATCTTGTAAGTTAAATCTAAGGGATATTACTGCTTCAGCATCACTAAGCAGGAGGTATATTCCGGGTAAATACGGTTTATAAATGATTAGCAAATATGTTTTCTTTTTCTATATCACTCCTTGCCCAGCCTACTAAGAAGTACGTAAGAAATTCTTGTTTCGTGATTTCGCTTAGTCTGTACGCGGTACTCTTTGAGAAAATATATTTTTGTGCATACAAGCATTTTTACTCGTTAGAGACATTGAAATGTGTTAATATTTTGTGAATCTAAAAGAAGACGTCGAAAATTACAAATAAAAAACTACAACGTAAAGCCATTTCTTTAGAAAACAAAATTGAAATTTTAGATCGCTTTCGAAATGGAGAAGGCTCAACATTTGTGGGCAAAATGTTCGGTTTAAACGAAGTCACAGTAAGAACAATAAAAAAATTAAAATTCAATTAGGCAATCGTTGATTTCCGGAACGAAACTATCTATTAAGTCTTCATAATACACTAAAGATGGAAATAAACGTTGCAAATGCACATTACCTATATGATTTAGTAAAATAAACATGATTTCTTCTTCTTACAAAAATTCTCATTTTTCACTAATTTTAATAGGTTTTAGAGATAAGGATTAGAGATAATCACCTATTTTTGTATATGATCAATGTCTTTTTTTACACGGATTTTCTGGAACCAATCTACCGTGTAAAAACAGAATTAGGTGTACTTATAAAACAATTTTGAGAATTCAGCTATTATTTCAATAATATAATGATAATAACCCATACTATTTTATAATAAACTAATTTATTAATTAAACTTATTTCACTGAGAAAGAGAAAATTATTTAAAAAAATTGTAACACCAACTAGCATAAACTGGTTAAAATATAGAAAATATAATACCAGAAGACAGAGAGCAGAGTCTTATTTATTTTGACAAAAAACTCAAATCAGCTGTTCAACATGCAAGGGTAGCCCAGCAGCTGGGCAGATGTATTAACATTTGTTCTGTAGATATCGAGCGGCTCTTGACTGAAAAAAAAAACTTCGGAGAGAGTGGCAATTACATAGATTTCATCAATTGAAAACCAGACTTAAATATTGCACAAAGCGGCTAAGAGAGCTTCTAGAATCTCGTAGAGTATCATCTGTAAAAAATTACATGGACGACCTGGACTCAACTCCACATTCAGATTATTCATTATTCCGAGAATGTAGAAACCTTAAAAGTCCTGTCGTACGTAAGCCTCCCTTACGAACTTCTTGTGGAGGCTGAGCAAGAGATGATACCGAAAAAGACCATCTATTTGTTGGTCATTTAAAAAATGTTTATACTCCAAATGTCTCAACGGATATAGCTGAGCTGCACCTGTCGATGTTATTCCTGAAGTTACCCTGAGGTTTGAGATTAGAGATATTGAAAGAGCAATAACTGACTTAAAAACCAAGAAAGCTCCTGGAATTGATAAGGCTACTAACAAGGTGTTATTCGAATTGCCCCGTGTAGCCAAAAGAATCATTCTTTATGTTTTTAATGCCATTTTACGTCTTGAGTTTTTTCCTACAGAGTGGAAGATTTCTTTGTTACCTAAGCCAGGAAAAGACCACACAAAGGTAGAATCATACAGACATATCGAAGCTGTTTGAGAGAATATTAATAACTAAGCTGAATCCACTTCTTAGTGTGAAAGGATGTATTCCGAATCATCAATTCGGCTTCAGAAAACAACATAGTACAATCCAACAAACATACAGATTAGTAAATTTAAAAGACCTTTGAAGAAAGAAAATACTGTTCTGCGCTTTTTATCGACATTTCTCAAGCATTCGATAAAGTTTGGCACGAAGGCCTCATATATAAGTTAAAGCTGAACTTGTCTGAAAACATATATAATCTGTTAAAAAATTATTTAACTGATCGAAAGTTTATGCTAAAACAAGGAGATTTTTGGAGCTTGCCTCAGCTTATTGAAGCCGGAGTTCCCCAAGGTAGTTTTTTGGGACCCGTTTTATACCTGCTGCACACATTAGATATGCCGATTAGCACCCGAGTGCACACATTAACATTTGCTAAAGACACAGCTTTCTTAAGTATTCATGGAAGCGCCCAAGTAGCATCACAACATTTACAAGACCACATAATCAATTTGGAAAAATGGTTGAAGAAATTGAGAATAAAGGCGAATGAACAGAAATGTACTCACGTAACTTTCACACTACGTAGGGACTAATGTCCTCCTATTCGCATAAATAATCAAATGATACCGCAGCCTTCGGACGCTAAATACCACTGTATACATCTTGATCGGCGCCTTACTTGGAAAAGCCACATTGAATACAAATGAAGTTAAAAGCAGTGCAACTAAACTTATAAGCGCTTATAAGCGCTTATAAGCGCTTATAAGCGGAAATTCTACTCTCGCCTTAGATTGCAAACTTTTATTGTGAAAGCCAATTTTAAATACAATGTGATGTTATGGCATTCAATTATGGGGAACTGCCTCAGCTAGCAATGTAGAAAAAATCCAAAGGCGCCAAAATAAGATTCTACGGATGATCACAGTTGCTTCCTGGTATATAAAAAACTCGAACAAAGATCTAGACGTGCCACCAGTTAAAGCAGAAATAGCGAAATATGCAATAACGCATTTTAAGAAGCTTGAAACACATCCAAACCGCTGGCCCGCAACATACTAAATGAACGTGGTTACATTCGGCTAAGAAGGAGGGACATTGCTTCTCTCGCCCAAACATTAGAGGGATGACCCGCAAATTACAGCAGCAACCGTGAAACATCCAATTTGTGTCTAGCACTGTTTGGACTTAACAAGTATATTTATTTTTAGTTTAGACTTAAGATATGAGTAACTGTTGTTAGTTCAATTATATTGAAATTATGAAAAAAAAAAAATAAATAAATAAAAAATAAAAGATTTAACAAAAACAAATTCAAAAACTTCAAAATAATTTTTAGTTTAAATCTTAATAAGTTTGTTTATTTGGCTGTATAAAAATGTAATTATAGGCTGTTTAAAACTTATTTTTTAAAGAAGAACAACATTTAAATATTAACAAAAATCATTTTGATAATCCCTAATTCAGATTATAATGTTGGCCATAAGTCAATGAAAAATCGCCAAATCCAAAATTTGATCACCAGATAAGATTAAAAATCGCCCGTTTGGCGAGAAATCTCCATATCTGACAACACTGTTGGCGAATGCTGTTTGCGTTCCTGAAAGATATTTTCAACAGTTCATGGATTTTTAAGCACTGCATGCAATATCATAGATTACATTTTTAGTATTTCTTGCATCATATTGCACATAGAGCTAATACAATTATTTAATGAATGCACTAACGTCTCAATAGTATCTTTAATAATATTATAGTTAAGAAATATCAGTTGTTCTTTAGATTCTGGGTGCAGATTTCGGTTAGAATTAGTTTTCGGTTTCGCTTTATGAATAAGGAAATATTATTAGTTTTTAACATATTCGTCAGGCAGCCGCCTGCGTACTTAGATCTTCTTACCAATTCGTTTAGTGACTATTTTATTTTTGGTGATTTGAATGCACATGTGAGTTGGAATTGTATTTCAAACAATTCAGCTGGCAAAGAACTGTACAGACATCACTTAAGTTCAAGTTATTATGTATATCATCCGGATACACATACTAGATTCGGCCAAAATATAATTCCAGTCCAACCATCCACTGTTGATATTTTACTTACTAACTCTAACATTTCATTTTCGCAGTTACAGTCACATCCAAATATTTTACAGTCTGATCACACCCCAATATCTTGTTACATTTTTGGAACACCACAAAATCACTTTGTTACAGTTCCGTTGTATAATCAGGCTGATTGGCCAGCAATTAAATACTGGGTCGAGAATGAAATTAAGAATCATAATATCGGACAAATAGAGCTTAACAATATAAACCTAGATTCGTCATTAAATAAATTAGTTAGTATAGTTAAATAAGCTTTTTCCAAGATTCCAATTGGCCAGAAAAATCCTTGGCAGAGGGAAATTTCAAATACTTCTAAAATGCTGATTACTCAGAGGAACAAGTATAACCGTAAAGTTACAGAACTCAACTAATCAGCATTTTAAAACAGTTGAATCACTTAATTGATTTTCATTTGAAAAGGGATAGAAATGAAGCGTGGGCTAAATTCATTTCCAAACTGCCTTCCGGCTCTAAAAAGTTTTGGAAACTAACAAAAGCTTTAAAAGGTAGAAATTCTGCAATGCCCGATCTAAATATAAATGGGGAAGTTTTAAGTACCGGTGAAGCAAAAGCAAATGCCATTGCGGAAGTTTTTAGATGCAACAATAATATCACCAACAACAATTCATCACCTTTAGATAATGTGGTTCTAAATTATGTGCAGGAACTTAACAATGTAAATCTCGCTGACAATGACAATTTTGAATTCACAGATGCAGCAGAGGTAAAGACATTTGTTTTTTTTTTTTTTTTTTTAAATAACAAAACCCCAGGTTTAGACGGAATTAACAGCATTATTTTAAAAAATATGCCCGATTACTTTTTTGAAACTTTGAGCAAACTATTTAATTACTGCTTGAGAAATGGTCATTTCCCCATGATATTTAAAAAGGCCAGGGTTATACCTTCTCAAAACTGGAAAAGATCCAAAATTGCCTTCCAGCTATAGGCCAATAAGCATTTTGAGCTTGTTGGATAAAGTCTTTGAAAAAATAATCCACAAAAGAATAGTAGAGTTCTCAGAACAGAATAACATTATACAACAGCAGCAGTTTGGATTCCGAAGAGAGCACTCTACGGTACATCAAATCAAACGAGTGGTTAATATTATTGAGAATAATAAAAGAAATCGTAGAAGTACAGGTATTATATTTCTTGACATTGAAAATGCTTTCGATACAGTATGGCATAATGGCCTATTCTATAAACTTAACTTTTAGTTTTCCTTTATATTTAAAAAAAATCATACAAAGCTTTTTAGACCAACGTTCATTTGTAGTTTTCGTGGAGCGCATTTCATCAGATGAAAAACATATACTCGCAGGTCTACCGCAAGGTTCCATTTTGTCACCTACGCTTTATTCGTTATACACGTCAGATATCACTCTACGCAGGGATCAGGAAGCAGCATTTTATGCAGACGATAGTGCTTTCATTTGCAGCGGTAAGGTATCTAATTCATTAGTTAGGAAAATGCAAGAGAGCTTAAATTCAAGCCAAAAATATTTTAATAAATGGAAAAAAAGGGTCAATGATGATAAAACACAGGTCATTATTTTTCCATATAATAAGTCGCCAAAACGCATACCTTCTCAATCTATGTTGTGCCGTGGGAATGTTATACCTATAAAGTCAAAAATCAAGTATTTGGGCATTATAATGAATAAAAAACTAACATTTAAGCAACATGTCAACCAAATTTGTGAAAAAGCTATAAAATGTGGTCGGGCATTGTTTCCCATACTCAACAGAAGATCTAAATTGAATATGAAAAACAAAATATTGTTATATAAAATGTGCATTCGACCAATTATGAGTTACAGCTGTCAAGTATGGTTTCATAAAACTGCGAAAACTCATACCAAAAAGCTTCAGATTATACAAAACAAGAATTTGAAAATAATTCATAATCTTCCTCGTAGGTATCCGACAAATTTACTTCACAGTAACTTTGGACACAAGATGATAAACGATTTCACTAGAGAACTGATACTGACATTTAATGAAAAATGCAGACTGTCAAACTTTGAATCAATAAGGAATTTACAAGGTAATCACTAAGATTCGTTCGTTAAGAATGAATGTATTAGTGATTATCCAAACAAATTTCTTTATAACTTCCATAGAGATCAAAAAGGTTTTTGTGAGCTATTTTCCTTAAGGCTGTATATTTATTGTTATTAGTTTTGTAAATTTAATTATAAGACTCTTATTGTTGTAGTACTTATAGTAAAATCTCATACCTCTGTACCTTTTATATTTTAAACTTGTAAATAAAGACTTTTATAAAAAAAAAATGATTAGTAAGGCTCCCAGCCCTAAGTTACATACGAAAAATATCAAAGGAGATGCCAAAAAAGCTTTTAAATTGTTTTTAAATTGTTTTAGTCTTTTATTTTGAAAATTGTTTTTTTAGAAAGTTTTTGTAAAACAAGATAGTGTAATAAAATCAAGAAGAAAACCTTTTTGAAAAAAAAACAAGAAGAATACTTCATAAAAACCAGTTGATTTTTTCAGAAAGGTTTTCTTATTAAAATAATAAGACTTCCTTCTTGAAAAAACCATAGAGATATCTTATAATTTTTGTTCTATTTTATTAAATATTTAGACACTGGTTTTTTGTGTGTAATAGAAATACACCAATCTTACTGCATTTTCAAATTGGATTTTGCCGATAATTTTTTTTAAATTTAAATGAGGTACATATGTACATACATATGTATGTATGTATGTATGTATGTATGTATGTATGTATGTATGTATGTATGTATGTATGTATGTATGTATGTATGTATGTATGTATGTATGTATGTATGTATTTTAGGAAAAAAATAATTTAAAACTATTTAAATGCAATATAAAAAACCCACATGTACTAATTAGGCAAAAAAAGTAATATGGGTTTCTTATATTTTTATTTATTTTACTTTGTTTGGGAAATATTTCTTTACGGCATTTAAAGCAGGAATAATTATTTTATTGTTCTTTTCGAGGAAATGTGCACAAATATTTTCAGATATTAATTGTTCACTGTGCCACTCAATTACGAACTAAACCAATCACTCAACAAAATACGTTTCTGCTTTTGTTTTGTACGCAATTGTACAATTAAAATTGTACATTAAAGCAAGCAAATGAGTAAAAACCCATTTGTTTTGTTTGCGTCCTTAATCATTCATAAAGTATTTGTTTTGGTTTTGTACAAAACGATTAAAAAAGTTTGAAAAGTTTGTATCTTTGCATGAAACATTTGCGAATTGTACTGTTTATTTTCATACACTGCTATTTAGAGCAATTTAGGCTTTATAACAGGTTGTTGGCGAGTAGTGCTTAAACTGTTAATTTCTCGCAAATGACACTTAGTACATCTTATTCCTACTGCGAATGGCTACCAATTTCAGTATTCAGATTTTTGCCACCGCTCAATTTACGGATTTTATAGGGAAAATACTATTTAGCGCAATTTAGGCTTTATAAAAGGTTTTTGCCGGGTAGCGCCTAAACGGTTAATTTCTCGCAAATGACACTTAGTACATCTTATTTCTACTGCTAATGGACAGATTTTTGGCACCGCACAGTGGCTGAAAATCGTTTTTCGTTGGCCAAAAGTAAATTTTTTTTTTGTCACCGATTTTTAAAATTTTTACGTCATTTTGTAGTTAATATATCCAAATTAAGGTAGCCAAAAAATTATGTTAAAATATTGATAATTGTGGGCGTGGCATGCTGTCAAACTCAACTTTTTTTTAATTTCAGAAAAAGGTGTTTTTCTTTAGTTTTTTATCAAAATTAAATGGTTACTACTCGCAAGCTATCATCGATAATGGTCTGCGGTTTTTTTTATAATGTTGGTAGGATTATTGTCTTTAGTTGTTGTAAGTAGACACAGCTCTAGCGTTTAATATTAGGGGCGTTATGAAATATTTATGAAACTACTATATTTTCCTCAAATTTAAACTTTAGTGGAATAGAACTTCTAGGGAACAAAAGGGAACAAGAAACGTATACAACCAGGAGAAAGGTGAAAGTGTCCTCTTTAAGGCTATATATACTTTTGCACCCGCCACGAGCCGCCTGTAGAATACTTTTTTCATTTTAATGAAATTACTCGAAAAAAATTCATATACAATGGTGTATTAAATTTTCACTTTTTTGCCTAAAAGTTTATTTTTTTTTAGTTTAGGCTACGTATAACTAAAAAAATAAATATAATACCTTCGAAAGGGTTTAATGGCTTTGTTTTGATCAGCAAAAAATAAGTAATAAAATTATCACAATGGGCTCTACAGGAAGCATATGATCTCTTTCTAAATTTACCTGTTATCAAATGTTAGGGTCAACCAAAGTCATAAACAATTTTATAACAATAATTGCGACATTAAACCACTAAAGTTAAAAAAACAACCCCATATTGACGCATGAGTGCAGTTTTGTTCAATTTAAGCGCTACCTGCTATGAAATCAAAGATCAGTGTGTGAAGAACATGTATTTAAAAATTTATAAAAGTACGGATTCGTTAAGGGATTACTCAGTAATAACTTAATCTTTTATGTGTACGGATAAAACATAACAAACGCAAATAAAAAAATTTAAAAGAAAATGGAGAGCTTCAGTTATAAAGAACTGGCCGAAGTGTATTTTAGAAACAAAAATCAGGAAGATGTTCTTAGTTACGTTAAAATAAAATTAAACTTAAATTCGTGTAGCACCGAAATGCAAGAGCAATTATATAATTTCGTCAAAGCACTAAAAAAACGCTACAAAGAAGTTATGTACAGTAAACAAAAATTTTATATAAAAAGTGCAAAGTGGTTAGAAGCTCAACTTACTGTCGCTGCAGAAACAGCAAAGCAAGATAAGGCTGGAAGACCACGCAACTCATTAGTGGACAATTGCAGCGATAGATCTAAGAGGCGGAAGCTTAAAGATATTAACGATGCCTTTGGTTCTACAAATATAAAAGAATCTTTCCTACATCAATTACAATCACAGAACCAATTTAAAAAAGTGGATATCATTGAAAAAGTTGTTAAAGCTAGTCCACCGAGAACAAAACGGATTCTTAAAAGTATACCAACTCCGAATGATGCAATACAGTACACAAATGAGGAGGCATTAGCATTATTTCTGGATTTGAAATTAACAAAACAGCAATATATTAAACTCAGACAGCGTGCGATTGAAAAAGGCTCAAATATATATCCAGCATATCATCACATAACCGCTGCTAAAATGGACTGTTTGCCATCAAAGGACACTATTACAATCACACCAATTTCGGCAGAGGTACAACTACAATCTCTACTTGATCACACAGCCTCACGCTTGCTGCAATCAATAACAGGAAATGAGTTGAAGAAATACAGAAACACAAAGTTAATTCTTTTTTGTAAATGGGGATGTGATGGTTCTTCGGGACAAAAACAATATAAACAAGCTGTATGTGAAAATATTTCTGACTCAGATATGTTCATGGTATCATTTGTACCATTGCGATTGAAAAAGATTTTTGAAGATTCAGAGCCTTCGACTAGTACAACGCAAACAATGGATATTTGGAAAAATTAGACACCATCTTCTACGAAATACTGCAGGCCAATCAAATTTCAATTCAAAAAAGAAACAAATGATGTTATTAATAAAGAAATTAGTGATATCAAGGCCCAAATTACAGCACTACAGCCATTACAATTACAGTTAGATGGGCAGCAAATTGAAGTAAGCTACCAGTTAGTCCTGACAATGATAGATCGAAAAGTTGTTGAAGTTAATAGTTTATGTTATGTTTTGTTAACATTGTTATGAAATGTATACCTTTATAGTATTTTTAATTTTTATACTAGTTACCATAGATTGTTTACTTTGTATTAATTGTTCGTTCAAATACTTACTTCAATAAAACTTTTTACTCTAAAAGGTTATGGGCCCAGGCAGTAGCACTTGAAAAAAAAAAATATGGATCAAGAATCTGCTGCGGATACTTGGGATGCCTTAAAATCACTGTTTGAAGCCAACTCTAAGGACCAGGTTTTCAAAATATGCATAGATTTTTTCCAATTTAATTGGAATAGTAATTTAGACGTTTCAACGCATATTGCAAAGTTAAGGACTTTATGGTGTGAATTAAATAATGGTTTAAGAGCAAGAAATGAAAATGTTTTACCCGAATTACTTCTTGTTTGCAAAATTTTACAAATATTGCCGCAGCAGTTTGAAACGTTCAAATCGAGTTGGATGTTACTTTCTAAGAACGAGGAAAAAACATTTGATGAGATGTCTACCCAACTTTGTATGTTTCAACGAAACTTCGGAAGCTATGAAGAAAAATTTACCAATGAAGCTTTAGTTTTGAGATACTCGAAGGGCAAGAAGGCAGAGAGTTTTCAAAATGCAGATATTAGAAATAAAAAGTCGGACATATGCCATTTTTGTAAAAAGAAGGGGCACTGGGTTAAAGATTGCCGTAAATGGTTGAATAGTGGTAAGCCAGGTAAACCAAAAGCTGGTGAAGTTAAAATGGTTCAGGAGACGTTACAAATATGTGATGAGGTGAATGTCATTCAAGGAACTACTTCAGATGACTGGTGGATAGATAATGGAGCAACACGCCATGTTTGCAACAACATTAATCTTTTTAAACGTTTTGAGAAGTTCAAAAAACCATGTTACATTAGAGCAGCTGGAAAAGAAATTTTAGAAGCAGTTGGTAATGGAACAATCGAAATGGAATCAATGGTCAATAATAATATTATTTCAATCAATTTAACTGATGTCTGGTATGTACCAAAAATTAATAGGAATTTATTTTCGGTTCTGATGGCGCATGATAAACGCAGGGGTAGTGAATTTAATTCGACAGCAACAGAATGTTCATTTAAAGTAAATAATAAACTTTTATTGTCTGGTACTCGGGTAACTGAAGGTTCATTATATAAAGCGAACATAAAAGCTATAGCTCCGAATTATTCTGAAATTAACAATGTAGAAGAAGATTCTTTACTACAGTTATACCATGAGCGATGGGGTCATCAGGATAAGCGCCATATTCGAATATTATTGAAATCCCTCCTAAATATTGATGTTAAATTAAACAACGATTTGTGTGAACCTTGTATTTTTGGTAAGGCACAACGTGCACCTTTTGGACAGAGGAAAAAAGCTACAAGTCCTGGAGAATTAATATCCGCAGATGTATATGGACCATTTGTGGAATCATTTAGTAAAAATAAGTATTTAGTGATATTTAAGGATTCCTTTACCAAATATCGTTTCGGTTACTTACTTAAAAAGAAGTCAGAAATAAAAGATGTTCTTAAAATAGTTTTAAATTTAGCAAGATCAAGGTCATTTTGTTAAAGATTTTCTTACGGATAATGGAGGAGAATTTGATAATCATGAGGTGCGTGAGATACTCAATAATTATGGAGTGACACATAGATTTACTGCACCTTATACACCACAACAAAATGGCGCAAGTGAAAGAGATAATAGAACTGTTATAGAAATGGCTAGGACACTCAAATATGCCAACAAAGATGCAGAATTACCTGATGCCATCTGGGCAGAATTAGTAAGAACATCTATATATATTTTAAATCGTACCGGGAAGTCTTCTATTGATGGTAAGAGTCCTTACGAGCTTTGGCTGGGCAAAAAACCAAGAATAAAACATCTCAGAGTTATTGGATGCGAATGCTTTGCTCACATTCCAAGTCAAAAAAGGAAGAAAATGGACCCAAAAGCAGTGAAAGGTGTCCTTATTGGATACAATGAAGATGAAAGTTATCGAATTTATGTAAAAGAAAATAGAAGTTTAATAATATCGAGAGATGTCAAATTCAATGAAAAAATTCAAACCTGTGAAGAAAGTAATTTTCAAAATAACGACAAAGTAGAATTAAAAATTAGAAAATATGATCCTGATTGTTCATTAATAAATTTTGATCACCGTTAATTAAACAACGAAAACGATAATTTTGCTGAAAGAGATGAAAACCCAATTGAAGTAAGCGATGAAATTTATGAAGAAAATTGGAGTGAGTATAGTTCGATGGGAAAAGATCAAAATCAAAGCATTTCTATAAGACAAATTGAAAAAGAACAGAATTCTAGAAAGAGAGTACGAGATTCAGAGGAAGATATTGAACCAATTTCAAAACGTTTAAGGGACCGAACATTAATGTCAAATTCAAGATATGATGACTATATTATGTTTTCTGAAGACTTTGTTAATGGAATAGTGACTCCACTAACATATAATGAAGCAATTAATAGTAATGAAACTTTACAATGGAGAGAAGCTATGAATTCAGAAATAAGGTCACTTCAAGAAAATAAGACATGGAATATGGTTACTCTACCTACAGGCGCCAAGTCACTTCCTTCGAAGTGGGTCTATAAATTGAAGATGAATCAAGATGGCAGCATTGATAAGTTTAAAGCAAGACTTGTAATCAAGGGATTTACTCAGAGAGAAGGTATTGATTATAATGATACATTTAGTCCTGTTGCAAAGATGGGGACAATACGAGCTGTTTTAAGTATAGCTGCAAGCCAGAACATGCACTTAGCTCAATTTGATGTATCAACAGCTTTTTTATATGGAGAACTGGAGGAAACAATTTTTATGAAACAACCGGAAGGGTTTGAAGATGGAAGCATAAAAGTATGCCAGCTGAAGCGAAGTTTGTATGGATTAAAACAAGCTCCAAGATGTTGGAATCATAGATTTGGTCAATACCTTTTAAAACTTGGTTTTAAATCATGTGATTCTGATCCATGTTTGTATATGCGAGTACATAATGGAAACAAAGTTATTCTTGCACTATACGTTGATGATGGCTTAGTGGCCGCTACTAACGAAAATGATTTAAATATTTTTCTAAATGAATTGAAAAAAGAATTTAAGATTGTTTCCAAAAATGCAACATACTTTTTAGGTCTTGAGATTAAGAATGGCAAAGAAGGGTTAACGATAAGCCAAGAAGCATATGCTCGAAAGTTATTGGAAAAATTTAATTTTTCGGACTGCAAAAGCGTTTCATCACCTATGCTTAAAAATAACGAATGTTTGCAGTCAGGGGAAGAAAAAGAAGAAGCAAATGGAATTAAATTTCCATACAGGCAAGCAGTTGGCAGTATTATGTATTTGATGCTGGGAAGTAGGCCGGATCTAGCATACAGCGTTGGATTTTTATCTAGAACTTTAGAAAATCCCTCACATACAGATGTGGTACGAGTTAAAAGAGTATTTAGATATATTGCAGGTACTCTTAATTATGGTATTACGTATAATACTGATGCATGTCCTAAGTTAGAGTGCTATAGTGATGCAGATTTCGGTGGCTGTGTTAAAACTGGTAGATCTACATCTGGTGTTGTTATAAAATTTTCTGGTGGAGCAGTATCGTGGCTAAGTCAAAGACAAACAATGGTAGCTACGTCAACAACAGAAGCAGAAGTTGTGGCAGCAACAGAAGGAACAAAAGAAATAATTTGGTTAAGCCGTTTTTATGCTGAAACAGTTGAGTATAACGAAATTCCAATTTTGCAAGTGGATAATTCAGCAGCAGTGAGACTTGCACAAAATCCAGAATATCATCGAAGAACAAAACATATCGCTCTCAAACATTTCTTTGTGCGTGAAAAAGTAATTGAACAGAAATTGAAAGTGAAACAAATCAGTACTCAAGAACAGCTGGCTGATATCATGACAAAACCATTGCAACCTCAAAGACTGAAGTATATTCGAGAAAGTTTAGGACTTCACAATGTTAACATCACTAACAAGGGGAAGTGTTGAAGTTAATAGTTTATGTTATGTTTTGTTTTGTTAACATTGTTATGAAATGTATACCTTTATAGTATTTTTAATTTTTATACTAGTTACCATAGATTGTTTACTTTGTATTAATTGTTCGTTCAAATACTTACTTCAATAAAACTTTTTACTCTAAAAAAAGTGGGTCAGGCTTTGACTAACACGAAGGCTGCATCCAGCTGCATTATATGCCAAGCAACATCAACCCAATTAAACCAAGTCCCAGCAAAATCATTAGATAATACCGATGCATATGAATTTGGATTATCACCACTACACGCAAGAAAACGACTTATGGAACACATACTAAAAATCAGTTATGGTTTGGATTTCGGGTCTTCAGGATCAATAAGAAACAACGTGACCAACAAAGAGTTAAGAAGTTCAAAAAAGAAACATGTTCAAGATGAATATCGCAAACGTGGACTGATTATAGATCAGCCAAAACAAGGGTCAGGCAATACAAATGATGGCAATACCGCAAGAAGATTCTTTTCAGATCCAGAAACAGCATCTGAAATAACAGGAGTGGATTTCAACCTTATTTTCAGATTTATAATAATACTAGAAGTACTTGCGTGCAATGAAGAAATTGACTGTAGAAAATTCGGAGATTATGCTAAGGAAACTGCAAAAATATATACAACTAACTACCCATGGAGAAATATGTCTGCAACAGTTCACAAAATCCTTTATCATGGTGAAGATGTCATTAAATATCATTTGGTGCCTCTTGGAGATCTATCAGAGGAGGCTCAGGAAAAAAGGAACAAGGATTACATATTTTATAGAGAGCACAATACTAGGAAAATTTCACGGAGTTCAACAAATGAAGATCTATTTAATATATTATTGGCAACGTCAGATCCGTTCATATGCAGTATTCGAAATCAATGGAAAGTGGACCATCGGGATTTAGATGAAGAAGCCAAAAAACTACTAAAGAACAGAAATAGCCCAGAACAAAATATGGAATATTTGCAATTTACTTGTTGCTTAACCAAAAAAAAAAAAATTTTTTTTCGAGGGGTGGGTGAGGTGAAGGTAGCGCAGAAGATCCGAGTACATTTTCCATTCGTCATGAAAGCTTAAAAATTTATTTTTTATGCAATCTAGGTAATACAATTTGTTAATTTTTGACACTATTTTTCATATAATATGCTATATAAACGCCCACAAAAAGGGGGCGGGGTCCAAAAATAAATTTTTATGATTTTCTGGCTCCAGGGTAAAGACCTTGAACCTTCTTTGAAATAAAAATGTTTCATTTGCTTAACAAATTTACAAAAAAAACTTGTAAAAATGTGTAGTTTTTCAGGGGTTGGTTTAGTTCTTCTTAGGGGAATTTTTTCCCCCTGGTCCGATTTGGCCCATTTACGAACCTAGCCTGCCCTATCCTTCAAGATATATATGTACCAAATTTCAAGGGTCTAGCTCTTTTCGTTTAGACTGAATCGTGTTCATACAGACAGGCGAATGGACGGACGGCCGGATGGACAGACGGACGTATGGACAGACGGACATAGCTACATCGTCTTAGATTTCATCACTGATCAAGAATATATATACTTTTTTGGATCTTAGAGGGATATTTTACTATGTTACACACAGAATAAACCCATATTTCACTCTGAAAGTTAAAAAAATTAAAATGTTCAACTTTGACCTCGATTTCCTTAAAAAGTCCTCAATCAATTTTAATGTAATTAAAACTGAATCAAGCTGAGCTAAATATCTATCCATTAAAAAAAATTATTTCAATATTTTGATCGGTTCAAAAGTTACAGAATTTTGGCCAACGAAAAACGATTTTCAGCCACTGTGCACCGGTCAATTTACGGATTTTATAGGGAAAATACTATTTAGCGCAATTTAGACTTTATAAAAGGTTGTTGGCGTGCAGCGCCTAAACGGTTAATTTCTCGCAAATGACACGTAGTACATCTTATTTCTACTGCTAATGGCTACCAATTCCAGTAGTCAGATTTTTGGCACAGCTCAATTTACGGATTTTATAGGGAATAAACTATTTAGCGCAATTTGGGCCTTATAAAAGGTTGTTGGCGTGTAGCGCCTAAACGGTTTATTTCTCGCAAATGACACGTAGTATATCTTATTTCTACTGTTAATGGCTACCAATTCCACTTTTAAAGTTTTTGGCACCGGTCAATTTACGGATATTATAGGGAAAATACTATTTAGCGCAATTTAGGCCTTATAAAAGGTTGTTGGCGTGTAGCACATAAGCCGTTAATTTCTCCCAAATAACAATTAGCGCATCTTATTTCTACTACTAATGGCTACCAATTCCTGTATTCAGATTTTTTGCACCGCTCAATTTACGGATTTTATAGGGAAAATACTATTTAGAGCAATTTAGGCCTTATAAAAGGTTGTTGGCGGGTGGCGCCTAAACGGTTATTTTCTCGCAAATTACACTTAGTACATCTTATTGCTACTGCTAATGGCTACCAATTCCAGTATTCAGATTTTTGGCACCGCTCAATTTACGGATTTTATAGCGAAAATACTATTTAGCGCAATTTAGGGCCTTTTAAAAGGTTGTTGGCGTGTAGTGCCTAAACGGTTATTTTCTCGCAAATGACACTTATACATCTTATTTCCTCTAATAATGGCTACCAATTCCAGTGTTCAGATTTTTAGCACCGCTTAATTTACGGATTTTATAGGGAAAATACTATTTAGCGCAATTTAGGCCTTATAAAAGGTTGTTGGCGTGTAGCACATAAGCCGTTAATGTCTCCCAAATAACAATTAGCGCATCTTATTTCTACTACTAATGGCTACCAATTCCTGTATTCAGATTTTTTGCACCGCTCAATTTACGGATTTTATAGGGAAAATACTATTTAGAGCAATTTAGGCCTTATAAAAGGTTGTTGGCGGGTAGCGCCTAAACGGTTTCTTTCTCGCAAATGACACGTAGTATATCTTATTTCAACTGTTAATGGCTACCAATTCCACTTTTAAAGTTTTTGGCACCGGTCAATTTACGGATATTATAGGGAAAATACTATTTAGCGCAATTTAGGCCTTATAAAAGGTTGTTGGCGGGTAGCGCCTAAACGGTTAATTTCTCGCAAATGACACTTAGTACATCCTATTTCTACTGCTAATGGCTACCAATTCCAATAGTCAGATTTTTGGCACCGTTCAATTTACGGATATTATAGGGAAAATACTATTTAGCGCAATTTAGGCCATATAACAGGATGATAGCGGGTAGCTCCTAAATAGTTAATTTCTCGCAAATGACACTTAGTACATCTTATTGCTACTGCTAATGGCTACCAATTCCAGTATTCAGATTTTTAGCACCGCCCAATTTACAGATTTTATAGGGAAAATACTATTTAGCGCAATTTAGGCCTTATTAAAGATTATTGGCGGGTAGCGCCTAAAAGGTTAATTTCTCGCAAATAACACTTAGTATATCTTTTTCCTACTGTTAGTGGCTACCAATTCCAGTATGCAGATTTTTAGCACCGCTCAATTTACGGATTTTATAGGGAAATACTATTTAGCGAAATTTAGGCCTTATAAAGGTTTGTTGGCGGGTAGCGCCTAAAAGTTTTATTTCTCGCAAATGACACTTAGTACATCTTATTGCTACTGCTAATGGCTACCAATTCCAGTATTCAGATTTTTGGCACCGCTCAATTTACGGATTTTATAGCGAAAATACTATTTAGCGCAATTTAGGGCCTTTTAAAAGGTTGTTGGCGGGTAGCGCCTAAACGGTTAATTTCTCGCAAATTACACTTAGTACATCTTATTCCTACTAATAATGGCTACTAATTCCAGTTTTCAGATTTTTGGCATGGCTCAATTTACGGATTTTATAGGAAAAATACTATTTAGCGCAATTTAGGCCTTATAAAAGGTTGTTGGCGTGTAGCGCCTAAACGGTTCATTTATCGCAAATGACACTAAAACATCTTATTCCTATTAATAATGGCTACCAGTTCCAGTTTTCAGATTTTTGGCACCGCTCAATTTACGGATTCTACAGGGAAAATACTATTTAGCGCAATTTAGGCCTTATAAAAGGTTGTTGGCGAGTTGCGTCTAAACGGTTATTTTTTCGCAAATGAAACTTAGACATCTTATTCCTACTAATAATGGCTACCAATTCCAGTTTTCAGATTTTTGGCACCGCTTAATTTACGGATTTTAAAGACATTAAAAGTCGTATATTTTATGTCGTATATCTTACAGAATACTAAAATGTCGTAAATGACCAACATTAAATTAGGTACCTGAGGTGTTTTCCCTTTGATTACCGTTTAAAAATGCTTATATAGAGTAAAACTATAGTGTTTACAAGCCTTCAAACTTTGTAATATTTTTAAACTTTTCTCACGCACGTGAATTTCTAAGAAACAACAACAACACAGGCACAATAAAAAAGCGGTTGATTTGCAAAATATTTATTTCTTCACGGCGATTTCTTCACTAGCTGTGAACGACGATTGTGAGCCGTCAACTATAAAATCACGTGGCGTAGGGATCTGGTTCCTGTTAATTAAAGAACTTGAAAATTTATTACGAATGTTATCCAAAATAAAGGTTCTTCATAAGCCATTGTTACATAATGTTCTGCGTTACGAGAATAAAATAGTTTTGCAATATAAAAGCAGCCACACGTAAGTGTTTTATATTATGTAATATACATATATATTCTTGAATATATACATATGTATGTACGTATGTTTAACTAATCAGAGTTTCGTATCGAGTTGCTCCTTCTACACATTCAAAGGCGACCCGATTTGGAGCTGAAGTTGTGGGAGCTACCATGTGGTGGTGGGTTCTTTGGCATTTGTGGCATGAGTACACACATATTACCGTAAGTTTTAAAAACTAATTTATGAAATCATTACGTGTATTTTAAATAATGTATGTACATTGTATCAAAAAATAAGTATGCTGCTATTCAAATCAAATACTTCGTTGGATTAAAGGTCTATAAGTTAATTTACCCTAAATATTTTTATTTAGTTTTGACTAGATTAAGGACAGTTTTTGGAACAAATCTAGTTTAGTGAAGCTTTACCAATTAAAAAAAATATATACAGTGTGATAGAGAATTAAAAAATAATAAAGAAAATGTAAAATAAAAAATTTGGCGGTCGCCCTTATTTTCCGAGTTATGGGCCAATGAACGTTTCATATGGAACTATGATTTTACACTACATTTTTGAACAAATAATGTCAATATGGCTATCATTTTAAAGCTTTTGGAAATATCTATCAGGTGATGCTATACTTAAAAAAAAAAATTAACCCATTAAGAGCCAACGCATTTTTTTTATTTTCAAAATTTTTACACTATTAAATACAGTAATTCGTAATAACAAATGTGATAAAAAGCAATTAAATGAATCAATAAAGAAACATAACAACAAATAAAACCCTCAAATCGAAAACCTACACCGGCTTCACTTACTAAAGTTTTCTGCATAGCCGGCCTTTGGCCGTGCGCAAAGATTTTCTCCTCTACGTTATGACCAACATCGGCTTCGCTTCCTAAAGGTTTTTTGCACAGCCGGGCTTCGGCCGGGCGTAAGGATTTTCTCCTCTATGGTATGACATTACAATTTATTCAAAAAATGAAAATCGAAAAGCGCCTAGTTATCTAACAGAACAACTTGGATATGTAAGAGATGTTCAACCTTACCACCTACGTAACGTTGGAAATTTCCGTCTGTCAAGAGCAACAACAACTTCAATGCAGAAGTCACTCTTTTTCAAAAGACTTAAACTTTATAATATGCTACTTGATAATATTAAAACGGAAACAAATTTTAATATGTATAAAAGAAATATTGTACAATTTGTAAGAAACAATGTCATAATACCTATTTTGTAAAATGATTTGATGTTAAGGATATATTTAAATTATTATAAATACTACTAAATAAATAATATGTAATAATAATGACCAACACCGGCTTTGCGTACTAAAGGTTTCCTGCATAGCCAGCCTTTGGCCGGGCGCAAGGATTTTCTCATCTATTGTATGACCAACACCGGCTCCGCTTACTAAAGGTTTCCTGCATAGCCGGCCTTCGGCCGGGCGCAAGCATTTTCTCCTCTATGGTATGACCAACACCGGCTTCTCTTAATAAAGGTTTCCTGCATAGCCGGCCTTTGGCCGGGCGCAAGGATTTTCTCCTCTATGGTATGACCAACACCGGCTTTGCTTACTAAAGGTTTCCTGCATAGCCGGCCTTTGGCCGGGCGCAAGGATTTTCTCCTCTATGGTATGACCAACACCGGCTTCGCTTACTAAAGGTTTCCAGCATGGCCGTCCTTCGGCCGGGCGCAAGCATTTTCTCCTCTATGGTATGACCAACACCGGCTTTTCTTACTAAAGGTTTCCTGAATATCCGGCCTTTGGCCGGGCGCAAGGATTTTCTCCTCTATGGTATGAGCAACACCAGCTTCGCCTACTAAAGGTTTCCTGCATAGCCGGCCTTCGGCCGGGCGAAAAGATTTTTACATTTTTTATTTATTTTTGAATTCTCTATCACCCTGTAAAAGTTTTTTTTTATTGGTCAAGCTTCACTAAAATAGATTTATGCCCAGTTTTTAATGCATATAAAAAATTAAAGAAAATTCAGTATTTATTGCATTAGTACCACAAAAGGAAAAGAGATAAATAAATTTATGTACATCACACAAGTAGTTAGTATGAAGAATGTATAATATTTTAAATTATGAATGAAACGCTTGCACTCTGTGCAGTATATTTTGAAATTTGGTATTTTGTAGAATATTTCTTGTTTTTTGTTACACGTAAAAGACGGAATTGTATTAAAACCACCAAATTTTAGGCCACAGGGATAGGAATGATCGACCAATCTTCCATAATTATAATTTATAGTTTATTTTGCCCCTATATTTTTTATTTGACGACCTAAATGAACCTAAAAGTGCTCGATGGAATTTAGATAAGTTGACTGAGAGGAGTTTTTAGTTGTTTTGTGTTATACAAAAGCCATTCTTTAACTATTAGAACTATATATTTCGGGTCATTATCCTGTTGAAATATAAGGGTGTCTCCTAACCCTGACTGCAAAATACTTTGTTTAAAAATTACTATTAAAATATTGCGGTATAAATATTTGTCCATGTTTCCATTGAGAAAAACAATTTTCCCACTGTGATGATGACAATCATCCCCAAACTAATACCTAACCACCTCTAAGATTAACAATACCGGTCGTTTTTTAATTCGAGATCGGAAAATGGCTCTAGCCACACTTTAACACGTCCATCAGATCCGGAAATGATTGTTTTAGTCTCGTCAGAAAAAATACAGTATTTCAGAACGTTTTCTATTGATTGTTTGTTTTAGTCTCGTCAGAAAAAATACAGTATTTCAGATCGTTTTCTATTGATTTATATTCTTTTTTATATACTGTTTGACGATTTATATACTGTTTGACGAAATCCACTATCTTTTGCTGGGTCTCTGTGCTTATAAATCGGTTTTGTCTTATACTTCGACCATTGTATCGGCTTTGTATAACAAGCGACGACTAGTTTCTGGATTGCAGGATTTTCCAACTTCGTTTTTAATTTCAGCTTGCATTTTTTGGCGCACTTTTTTGGATCTGATTTACTGTTTCGTACTTGTTTCTTGTAAACATTTTGGGATGACCCAAACAAGGTTTGTTTTTTTTAAATCTTCAGAATTGGACTTTTCTATAATATTTTTCATAGTTGCTCTACTTTTGTTCACAATGCTAGCTATTTTTAACCGACTTCAAAAAAAGAAGGAAGCTATCAATTCGTCTGTGTTGCTTTTTTTACATGTTTGTGCCTTCAGAACTCGGTCATTTCTGAAACGATTGATATATATGGCCAAACTTTTAAACTGTTATAGATAGACAGTTGAAATTTACAAAGAACCTACATATATTGCTTAGTCCGCTATAACAACAAGTATAAAATTTGGATCTATAAATTAAAGGGTGTCCCCATTATTGATGTAATTTGACCATTATGTACCCATCTTTGGCACCGTTATAGACAAACACTTGAAAATTAGACAATGTTCACTACTATGTCAGGTATAACAACAAGTATAAATATTTAAAATTTGAAATTAAAGCGTGTCCCAATAGTTGATGTAATTTGATGTATACGGACACACGATTAAAATTTACAAAGAATCTGTATGACAAAGTCCTCTATAACAAGTATTTAAATTAAAATTTGAATTTAAAGGGTGTCCCAATAGGTGACTTCATTTGATACATATGGCCCTATCTTTTGAACAGTTAACAATTAGACAGAATGTCCATTACTATGTCTGTTATAATAAGTATAAATATTATATTATTATAATTATAATAAGTATAAATATTTTAAAGGAAGAAATTTACAAAGAAACTGTATTCCTACGACCGCTATAACAAGTATAAAATTTGAATTCGGAAATTACAGGGTGCCGCAATAGTTAGTGTAATTTTATGTATGTAGGTTAGGTTAGGTTAAGCAGGCAGCTTGTATAGAGGAGGAGAAAGAATGAAATAGCTCACTTCGGTCCATTATGTTGGTCCCTTTGTGATACCTGCAGATAAGAGGAGGGATAGACAGAGAAAATAGAAAACAAATTTAGACTGAGAAATTAGAGAAAGAAGTGAAAGAAGTGAGAAATTAAAGAAAGAAGTGGGTAGAAGGTAATAGACAGGGAAGGTGCTAGCCGTGAAGGCACTATTGGACGTGAAATATGTTGATGAGCAACTATGTCACTTCAGTTGGAAGAGGGTTAGAAAACCAACCACAGTTCCTTAAAAAGGAGTTAATCCTGATTCGTTCCAGAGATGAAACACACGAGAGGCCTTTAAAACATCGTCGCCCCAAGTATTGTAGGCGACAGTGTTCTAATGCAGGGCAATGACAGAGAAGGTGTTCAACCGTTTCCTCCTCTTCTTCATCCTGGCAACTTCTACAGAAGTCATTATAGGGGATACCCATCCTGCTTGCATGGGCTTAAAATAAGCAATGCCCAGTGACTATTGCTATTAAGTCGCGTATCTGCATTTTCTGCAGCCGAAATAGCGATACCGTTTTCTTTTGGTCCATCGAGGGCCAGATTGTCCTTGCGATCGAGCAAGTCGACTCATGGGACCATCTGGCCTGAGTTATGTTGTGAAGGGCAAAGTTGATGCGGTGTAAACAGGCCGAGAGGGGAATGCCACAATAGATGTCTATGGCATCATCGTGCAATAGTGTTCCCTTCTTGGCTAGTTCATCGGCAGCACAGTTGCCTTGATTAGTCTCATGTCCCCTCACCCATTTAAGAGTGACTGTCTGTTATGTCTCTTGATTTAAAATAAATAAAAAGAAGTTGAGTCGTTTTAATTAATCAGTTTATTTGCTGTTGATCGCTTAGCTATAAGACAAAGACTGAGTTAGTATTTCTCACAAGATGTTAAATTAACCTCTTACATTAAATACAGTGATTATTGTTGTAGTACATATATGTATGTAATTTGTAATGTAGGCTTAATACTGAGTATTACTTTAATGTAACTTATTATCGTATTATTTGAGAGTACTTAAATACTAACGGAACTATTTAAAGCTAACACTGCATTATAAAAGTATGTTACTTATTGTAATATATTACATTTCTTCCCTTTAAAAAAAAATAGTTTTAATTTTTCTCGCCTACTAAATAACTTTACAATCGTATGTACATACATACATATTATGTATTAATTATTGTATGCATTTAGAAAGAACAATGATGTACAAGTATATATGTTTATGTAGTTATGTTTATACTTAAACATAATAATACGTGAACACATTTTCAAATATCGTAGAAACATGATTATTAGTTTTATTAAATAATATTAAAAAAATGAAGAAATTAAATTTAGGTTATTTTTTGTAACTTATATTTGGTGTTTTCCTTAGCCGATCTTTCAGTTGTGTTTCTTTTTCTTCTTCCAAACATTGTTGAGTATCGATCGATTTTTCATTTTTATCAAGATCTTGTTGGTTTTGACGATCTTTAACATAAGTTAAAATTACATTTTTCTGAACTTTTTTTAACTGATTTCTATGAGCTAATCTACGTCTTTTATTGACTTCTATCAAATATAGAGTATTGGAAATTATTTTGCAAATAGATCCCCTGATCCATTTTGCATCAATATTTCCATTTGGATTCAAACAGAGTATTTGTTCACCTACTTTTAGATAAAAATTTTTTGCTTTTGAGCTATTCTCAAACTTGTCTTTTTCTTTACTCTTTTTAATTTTATAATTGGTAGGTATTGATATTTTATTTTAAATACTTTTTGAAATACCATAAGATAAGGGAGTTATTGGTTTATAGGCTAAAACGAGTTCGCTCGGGCATATACCCGTGACTGTTGTTGGGGTATTTCTATATTTAAACAAAAAATTGAAAACGATATTTGGCATAGATAACTTTTTCTTTTGGTCAGACAAAAAGTAAGATTTAAGACTTCGCTTAATAGTCTGAACACCTCTTTCTGCCAATCCATTACTAGAAGGATGATATGGTGGACTATACAGTTGCTTTATACCATTACATTTCAAAAATAAGTGAAATTCCTCACTGCGAAACTGGGGTCCATTGTCGCTAACCAAAGTATTACAAAATCCGAAATTAGAAAATATTAATTTCAATTTTTCTATAACAATAAATGTAGTTGTCTTTGACAAAATGTGCACATCGATCCATTTTGAAAAATCTGTATTTTCGAATTGAAAAAGGTCCACGTGTATTCTTTTCAATGGATATACTGTATCATTCCAAGTAAAATTGGGACAATCCTTAATTTTGCTTCTAGTCTGTTGGTAACCTTGGCAATTTAAAACATAATTTTCTATATTGGCGTCAATTGACGGCCACCATACACAGCTGCGAGCTAAAAGCTTCATCCGTACAATACCAACATGAGTCTCATGCAACAATGCTAAAATTTTACTTCTAAAAATTGAGGATATTACCAGCCGATCTCCGCAAAATAAACATTTATCTCTGACCTCAAGCGAAAGTTTAACATTCCTGTATGAGCATAAACAAACAATCATCTAACTTTTTTGACTCGGGCCAACAGTCATTTTCAATAAAATAGATTATCTGCTTTATATTCTCGTCTTTTTCAGAATATTTTACAATTTCATCCGTTAAAATTGGAATATAATTTGTACCAAAAAATAAATTGTAGTTATGAACGTTTGTTGTCCCTTCTAAAGGTAAACGCGAAAGTGCATCGACGTTTCGCTGTTTTGCTCCAGGACGGTATTTAATTTTACAATTATAATTGTACAGAAATAAAATCCACCTATGGAAACGCACAGAGACAATATTTGCTAGAGCTTTTTGGTCCCCCAGAAGCCTTTCTAGTGGCTGGTGGCCAGTATACACTGTAAAAGGATAACCGTAAACATATTTATGAAATTTTTTTACCGCAAATACCACAGCTAAAGCTTCCCGATGAATTTGGAGATAGTTTTTTTCAGACTTATTCAACGTTGTGGATGCCATAAAACATGGCCTCTCTTGACCATTGATAAGTACACTGAGAATAGCGCCCACTCCATACGGAGACGCATCACAAGCAATTATGATTTGCTTAGTAGGGTCAAAATGATATAGAAGATCATTTTCACAAAGTAACTTTTTAATTTTTTTCAAACGCTCTGACGCAGTCTTCGTCCCAGTGCCACTTCGTTTCTTTACGAAGTAGGTTATGCATGGGTGCTAGGACAGAAGAACTGCTAGGCAAAAAATTTGAGTAATAGTTTACCAACCCCAAAAAACTTTGAAGCTGGTCCACATTTACAGGAGTAGGGGCTAATTTTATAGCTTCAATTTTTCTTTTGGAGGGTTTTATCCCCTCCGGAGTCAAAACATGCCCCAAATATTCAAGATTACTCTCAAAAAGTTTACACTTTTCCCAATTAATACGTACATTGTACTCTTGAAGTCTACTTAATACTTTAAATAATTTTTCCCGACAGTCTTCTCTACCAACACCGGCCACCAAAATGTCGTCCAAATATACTGCTAGACCGTCCAAGCCTTGCACTAGACACGCTGAAATATCATTGGTGCCGTTGCTACGCCAAAAGGCAGTCTACAAAATTCAAACAATCCCATATGCGTATTGATTGTTAAACATGACCTTGATGATTTATTTATTAACAATTGCAAATAAGCTTTGCTTAAGTCCAAAACACAAAATTGTGTGTTTCCTCTCAAACTTGTAAGAATATCATCTACTAGCGGTAGTGGATATACATCCATTTCTAATACTGGATTGATGGTGACTTTAAAATTGCCACATATTCGTACACTTGAATCTTTTTTTAAAACACATACAATAGGTGCTGCCCATTTACTATTACGAACCGGTTGTATAAACGCTTCTTCATACATATTTTTTAATTCTGCCTCTACTTTGGACTTTAAACTCATGGGTACAGAATATGGCTTAAAAAATTTAGGTAGGGAACCTGAACGAACGATAATATCTGCAGAAAATTGTTCAATGGGATTTTTGTTTTTTAAAAATAACGAAGGAAATATACATTTAAGCTCTTCTTTAGTATTGGACTGGCAGACATTTTGTATTAATAAATTTTCACTTGACTTACTGTTTTGACCAATGAAAAAATTTCGCCATGCAGGGTATAACACATCCAGCCAATTTCGTCCCATTAAGGGGGTGAATCGGTGACTTGATTTGACAATTAACAATTTCAAATCTATGCCGTTTACCAATACTGATATCTCACCCATTAACTTAACTGTTGAACCCTTCAATACCTGCAATGGTGGGCAACTTACAATATTTAATTTTATATTTTCAAAATAAAATTCGTAATCTATACTACACATTACTGATACTACCGCTCCTGTGTCTATCTCCATCAATACCTGCTTACCACTGATTAACACATTTCTTACTAACGACTCATTTTCTCGGTTTATCCAATTAATCGATCCCAGCATGTATTCTAGTTCGTTTATATTCTGTTGCCGTTTCTCTTGTTTGTTGAATGATGAAAATTGTTGATTTTTACCCTTAGATTTTGAAAAACAGGCTTTTGAGGAGTGACCTTTTTTCCCACATGTAAAACAGTTCCAGTGTTTTGCTGGACAACTTCCAAATGCATGTTTAGTGGTGCAATTAGGACATTTTTCGAACGGTTGTTTTTTATGATGTTTTAGGTAAAAATTGTTATTTTGCTTTTGGTAATGTTGTACTTTGTTAATACCATACGACGATGATGGATGCATGCTTCTTTGTTCCTTATTTACCAACTCGAAAGATTGGGCTATCTTGCATGCCTCTTCCCACGTTAAATTTGCAGTAGATAACAGCTTAGTTTGTAACTGACTACAACTAACACCACATACCATTCGATCTCTTAACGCTTCTTTTAGAAAATTACCGCAGTCACATTCGGATGCGATTAGCTTTAAACTTACTATAAATTCACCAACAGATTCATTTTGTTTTTGTGAACAGTTATAAAATTTATATCGTTCGGCTATTATATTTTTTTTTGGTCGAAAATGTGGAATGATAACTTCGATCAATTCCTTAAAAGTTTTTATGGTTGGTTTTTCCGGTAACAAAATACTTTTAATTCTTTTGTATGTTTTCGGTCCAACTAATGTCAAAAACATCGCAACTTTATTTGCATCCACTACACCATTAATTTTAAATAACTGCTCCATTCTTTCTAAATATTCCTCGAAATCGTCTCCAAACGCAAACTGTTCGATACTGCCAATTAGGGCCATTTTCTGCGGCTTTAAATTTAATCCTTTCTTTAATAGGTTCGTTTTTACTATTGTCTCGTCGCCAAATTTGTTATGTCTCTTGATTTAAAATAAATAAAAAGAAGTTGAGTCGTTTTAATTAATCAGTTTATTTGCTGTTGATCGCTTAGCTATAAGACAAAGACTGAGTTAGTATTTCTCACAAGATGTTAAATTAACCTCTTACATTAAATACAGTGATTATTGTTGTAGTACATATATGTATGTAATTTGTAATGTAGGCTTAATACTGAGTATTACTTTAATGTAACTTATTATCGTATTATTTGAGAGTACTTAAATACTAACGGAACTATTTAAAGCTAACACTGCATTATAAAAGTATGTTACTTATTGTAATATATTACATTTCTTCCCTTAAAAAAAAATAGTTTTAATTTTTCTCGCCTACTAAATAACTTTACAATCGTATGTACATACATACATATTATGTATTAATTATTGTATGCATTTAGAAAGAACAATGATGTACAAGTATATATGTTTATGTAGTTATGTTTATACTTAAACATAATAATACGTGAACACATTTTCAAATATCGTAGAAACATGATTATTAGTTTTATTCAATAATATTAAAAAAATTAAGAAATTAAATTTAGGTTATTTTTTGTAACTTATATTTGGTTTTTTCCTTAGCCGATCTTTCAGTTGTGTTGTTTTTTCTTCTTCCAAACATTGTTGAGTATCGATCGATTTTTCATTTTTATCAAGATCTTGTTGGTTTTGACGATCTTTAACATAAGTTAAAATTACATTTTTCTGAACTTTTTTTAACTGATTTCTATGAGCTAATCTACGTCTTTTATTGACTTCTATCAAATATAGAGTATTGGAAATTATTTTGCAAATAGATCCCCTGATCCATTTTGCATCACTATTTCCATTTGGATTCAAACAGAGTATTTGTTCACCTACTTTTAGATAAAAATTTTTTGCTTTTGAGCTATTCTCAAACTTGTCTTTTTCTTTACTCTTTTTAATTTTATAATTGGTAGGTATTGATATTTTATTTTAAATATTTTTTGAAATACCATAAGATAAGGGAGTTATTGGTTTATAGGCTAAAACGAGTTAGGTTAGGTTTGGAAGGGTTGTGCCAAACATGGCACATCCACTCGGAGACCTATTGGTCCGTTGTGATTCCCTTCAGCTAAACTACAACAAAAACTGAGAAAATTATGGGTAAAAAAGAGAGCCTTATTATGCTTCCTGCAACCTATCACTCAGCCACCAGATTTCCTTGATGAAGCCGACGACATCCTCGATTACACAGCGCGATGTCGAAGAGCTCCTCGAAAAATCTATCACCTAGCCATCTAAGTCTGTGGCTTTGTAATACCGGGCAGTGACACACGACGTGCTCAACAGTTTGCAGCTCCTCCTCATCCTCGCACAACCTACAGAAATCTGGTGTGCCGACGACCCAGTTTCTAGTCATTGCCCTAATGGCGCAGTGACCTGTGATCAACCCTATCACGGCTCTTAAAACCTTCTTGTCTAGACCTAGAAGTATCTCGGTTTTCGCAGCGTCCAGTCTAGGACAGATTGACCTTGACACTCTGCAATCCCCCCTTACTTCCCAAGACACGTTGATTTTCCTGACTACCCAGTCTGATATCATCCTGTAGTAGTGACTAATCGGTGGCTTAACCGATTCTACCCTGAATGAATTTATCCCTTCCGAGCCCAGTCTCGCAAGTTCGTCAGCAATCTCGTTGCCCTCAACATTACAATGGCCCGGGACCCAACACAGTCTAATCCTATACTTGTTCGTCAGTGCGTCGATAGCCTTTTTACAATCAGCAACCAGCCTAGATGTGACCTTGTGTCTTTTCAAGGCTTTAAGCGCCGCCTGGCTGTCGACGTACAGAGTGACCTCTTCCCCTTCTACAACATGTCCAGACATCAGCTCTGTGGCTTTTAAAATCGCCAACACCTCTGCCTGGAACACACTACAGTCGTCTGGTAGTCTGTAAGACATGCGTGTTCTGGTTCCCAGGATGTGAACACCAGCACCGGCCCCCGTTTCCATTTTTGACCCATCTGTGAACACCGCAACCCCGTCATACAGTTTATCAGACCCCAACCATTCTTCCCTATTTGGAAATACAACCAAGGGGATCCTACTGAAGTCAACCTCGTTGACCATGTAGTCCGTTAGCCCAGGGGTTAACGGAACTGGTCCATTGAGTCCAACCTCAAGAAGAATCTTTGTGTATCCTATGTTACTCGACTTCACCAACCCTGATTCAAAAAGTCTAAACAAACTTCTCGCCGCCATTCCGATCACAAACCTTTCAATAGGGAATAGGTGCATAATAATGTCCAGAGCTGCTTGAGGTGTACTTCTCCTAGCACCTGTGATGCCAATAGAAGCACACCTCTGGACCTTGGCAAGAGTTTTCCCATGTGACTCCTTTTTCAAAGCCTCCCAACAAACAGCGCATCCATACGAAACAATTGGTCGAACAACCGAGGTATAAATCCAATTTACAACCTTTGGTTGTAGGCCCCAAGTCTTCCCTATGGAGTTCTTGCAGGCATAATAGGCATTTAGACCCTTTTTAAGTCTTTCCTGAATGTTCCTGCTCCAGACCAGTTTACTATCCAGATAAACTCCTAGGTATTTAGCCTCGCTTGCTAGTTTCAACTCAACACCATTAACTTTGGGTGGCTTGAAGCCAACCACTTTGTATCTCCTGGTGAAGAGAACTAGTTCAGTTTTATCCCAATTAACCCCCAAACCTTTGCTCGAGGCCCAGGATGAGAGCTCCCCAAGTGCAGCCTGCATGACTTCTGTGATAGTGGAGAGAAATTTCCCTTTCACCAATAACACCACGTCATCTGCGTAGGCCATTATTTTCCTTCCCTGTGTATCAAATTGTCGCAAAATGACATTCACCACTAACAGCCATAGTAGTGGGGATAGAACCCCATCCTGCGGTGTACCCCTAGTGACTAGTTTTCGCAAACAGCCGCCTCCTAGCTCCGAGTTGATGATCCTACTGCTAAGCATACGGATAATCCACTCCACTATGAAGTCCTGGATGTTAAGATCTACTAGGGATTCCCTAATAGCCTACTAAGTAACATTGTTGAAAGCACCTTCAATATCTAAGAACGCCGCTAACGTATATTCCTTATCCTGCAAGCCGCGCTCAATATACCTAACCACATTATGAAGCGCACTCTCAACTGATTTAACCTTAAGGTAAGCATGCTGAGCGTCACTAATGACGTGCGGGTCAATTGTGTTCCTTAGGTGCAGATCGATAACACGCTCTAACGTTTTCAACAGAAAAGACGATAGGCTAATCGGTCTGAAGTCCTTTGGCTTCGAGTGGCTTGTCTTACCAGCCTTGGGTATAAATATTACCCGAACTTCTCTCCACCAATTGGGTATAACACCTCTTGCTAAACACGTCCTAAAGATGTCCCTAAACAGCCTCAAGATATGTATCGCGACGTTTTGCAACATGGCCGGAAAAATACCATCCGGGCCACCAGATTTATAAGGCTCGAAGGTATTTATCGCCCATGCAACCTTGTCCACAGTTACTAAATCCTTGATCGCCTCCTCTGATCTCCCTACCAATCTAGGGTACAAATCCTAAACTGAATAGTCGACTCGTAACTCACTACAGCCCGGGAAGTGCGTGTTCATAAGTAGCTCCAGGGTCTCAGAGCTAGATTCGGTCCATGAGCCATCAAGCTTTTGTATATATCCGATTTCCCTAGGGTCCTTGGATAGTATACGTCTAAACCTTGATAACTCGCTGACCGAATCAATAGATTCGCAATACTTAGTCCACGAGTCCCTTTTCGCCCTCTTAAGAGATCCCTTGTACTTATTGAAAGCTATTCTATGGCTGTCCCAGTCCTCAATCTTACGCGTGAGTTTTGCCCTGTTGAAGAGCCTTCTAACCGTCGACCTTTGATCGTTTAGATCCTTGGTCCACCAGGAGGGCTGTTCCCTTTTGCCCGGGAAGGTTCTTGGACATGACAGCTCAAAACTCTCCCTAAAGACTTGTGTCACCTTATTCACCACTGCATCCACTTCACTTTGTGACTGTCCACATAAGGAAGTATCCACCAGCTTGGACTCCACATTAACCCTGAATAAATCCCAATTTGTTTTCCTGGGATTTAAATAAGGGTTACACTTTGGTTTACTAAAGTTCAGTTTGAAGGAAATTCTACTATGGTCCGAAAAGGAGCAGTCCGTAGAAACCCTCCAATCTATTACTAGATCCCTGTTGTTGGTCAAAGTGATATCTATAACTTCTTCCCTAACCCTATTACTAAACATCGGAGTATTACCCTTGTTAGTTATAATAAGGTTATTAGTAGTAATAAAATCAAAGACCAACTCACCCCTAGTGTTGATGTTACTGCTTCCCCATTGACTGTGGTGAGCATTGGCATCACAGCCAAGCTGTGGGCAAGCATGCCCGGTGGGTTATCGGCCTCATAGGGCATGTAGACCGAGGCTAGAATGAGACTTTGTCCACCTTTAGCCTCTCCACAGACTGCCGTCACATCGCCGCAACTGAAAGAATTAAGAAGTTTTAATTTAAGCACATTTTTGGCGATTATACAGGTTCTTACCTTGTCCTCTGTAATTGGGACATACAGGGTGTAGCCTGCCGCCCTCAGTCCGCAGACCCTGTTTTTATTAATCCAGGGCTCCTGGATGAGAGCAACGTCTGCTTGCGACTTTGTGAGGTATAACATCATTTCGGCTGAGGCTGCTTCACTGTGGTGCAGGTTTAGTTGCACCACTGGCAGACTCCTTGGGTTCATCAGATCTCGGTATCCTAAATCTGACTCCCCCTAAACCGAAAGTGACGATACCCTCCTTCGTCTTTAGAAATTTTAGAGACTCCTGGTCCACAGCAAACCGGAAGTCCCTACCCATGTTCTCCTTACAAGCCAGCGAGGCTATCAGCTTCCACTGGCTCGTGTTGAGACTTGATCGTCACCAGACCTAATCCGCTTAGCTATCCCCTTATGGGGAGCCCTAGGCGGGCTCGGCTAGGTATTATCACCCCTCCCCTCGGATTTTTTAAAAGGCGCTGGACGCTTAGCCTCAGGAGCTCGTTCCGAAGACTTGAGCCCTTTGGTAAGCGAACCTTTGCCCACCCTACTATTACCGGAAAGGGATGTGCATGCCGATGACGACCCTGTACCCTTACGGGAAACACTTGGGGCATCATCCACATGCAGCACCCTTTCCTTGGGACAGGAGGCGCCTGCCTGTTTCACCCCATCACCTGAACTAGGCAAAACCGGGGCTTCACTGACATTCGTCTCCTGTTCAATGGGATAGGATATGCCCAGGATAGCACGGACTGGTCCGTAAATTCTTTCGAATTTTGCGACACTCTGTCTGTGCTTCCTGAGCAGATGCCTCTCCCTGGCAGTGAACGACGTAGAGTCTCTTTTAGCCATCTTAGTTAGATAGTTCAAAGAGGCTCTCGTGCCGCTCATCGCCTTTTCTTCTTGTGTACGGACTTTACCTGGCTGTGGTGGAATACCGACTCCCACCACAGCGTCCTTCCGTATGACGCTTCTCGAGCAAGAAGGCCGATCTACATGAGCCCCCAAGAGACCCCCTTGTGCACTAGGCACCACAGAGGCAGCAGGTTCAGCCTCCAAACTCCGACCCTGAATTGACACCTTATCGGTAGTCAGCTCCTCGTCGGAGCTCAGAGACAAAACCCCCAACCTCCGGGCAGCCTCGCCCCCCACAGAGGAATCTCTTGACAGTTCCAACAGATCGTCCACTCCCTCGAGTTGCGTCCGAAGCTGTCCCTCCTGCCTTTCGATGACCCTGTGTATGTCCGTGAGCGCAAGTTCGCCCCTGACAGTTTGTCCACAGAGTCACCGTCCGTTACAATAAGTTTTTTAGAGTTTGTTTTAGATTTTAGTTTATCAATTTTGGTCCCACGAGTATGCACGTAAAGAGAAGGACCATCCATGCAGTGACGGCGTACATGGACTAGGCAAAGAGTTACAACCGGCCCGTGCCCTGGCGCCGGAGGGGAGCTGTTCACGACTAGTCCTCTTTAACCACTAACTAGCCATTCAGATTCTCGGCACTGCTACCACCACCTTAACCTTACAAGTGGTGTCAATTATGGTCCGCGGGCAAAAAAAAAACGAGTTCGCTCGGGCATATACCCGTGACTGTTGTTGGGGTATTTCTATATTTAAACAAAAAATTGAAAACGATATTTGGCATAGATAACTTTTTCTTTTGGTCAGACAAAAAGTAAGATTTAAGACTTCGCTTAATAGTCTGAACACCTCTTTCTGCCAATCCATTACTAGAAGGATGATATGGTGGACTATACAGTTGCTTTATACCATTACATTTCAAAAATAAGTGAAATTTCTCACTGCGAAACTGGGGTCCATTGTCGCTAACCAAAGTATTACAAAATCCGAAATTAGAAAATATTAATTTCAATTTTTCTATAACAATAAATGTAGTTGTCTTTGACAAAATGTGCACATCGATCCATTTTCAAAAATCGTCCACCACTATTAAAAAATCTGTATTTTCGAATTGAAAAAGGTTCACGTGTATTCTTTCCAATGGATATACTGTATCATTCCAAGTAAAATTTTGACAATCCTTAATTTTGTTTCTAGTCTGTTGGTAACCTTGGCAATTTAAAACATAATTTTCTATATTGGCGTCAATTGACGGCCACCATACACTGCTGCGAGCTAAAAGCTTCATCCGTACAATACCAACATGAGTCTCATGCAACAATGCTAAAATTTTACTTCTAAAAATTGAGGATATTACCAGCCGATCTCCGCAAAATAAACATTTATCTCTGACCTCAAGCGAAAGTTTAACATTCCTGTATGAGCATAAACAAACAATCATCTAACTTTTTTGACTCGGGCCAACAGTCATTTTCAATAAAATAGATTATCTGCTTTATATTCTCGTCTTTTTCAGAATATTTTACAATTTCATCCGTTAAAATTGGAATATAATTTGTATCAAAAAATAAATTGTAGTTATGAACGTTTGTTGTCCCTTCTAAAGGTAAACACGAAAGTGCATCGACGTTTCCCTGTTTTGCTCCAGGACGGTATTTAATTTTACAATTATAATTGTACAGAAATAAAATCCACCTATGGAAACGCACAGAGACAATATTTGCTAGAGCTTTTTGGTCCCCCAGAAGCCTTTCTAGTGGCTGGTGGCCAGTATACACTGTAAAAGGATAACCGTAAACATATTTATGAAATTTTTTTACCGCAAATACCACAGCTAAAGCTTCCCGATGAATTTGGAGATAGTTTTTTTCAGACTTATTCAACGTTGTGGATGCCATAAAACATGGCCTCTCTTGACCATTGATAAGTACACTGAGAATAGCGCCCACTCCATACGGAGACGCATCACAAGCAATTATGATTTGCTTAGTAGGGTCAAAATGAAATAGAAGATCATTTTCACAAAGTAACTTTTTAATTTTTTTCAAACGCTCTGACGCAGTCTTCGTCCCAGTGCCACTTCGTTTCTTTACGAAGTAGGTTATGCAAGGGTGCTAGGACAGAAGAACTGCTAGGCAAAAAATTTGAGTAATAGTTTACCAACCCCAAAAAACTTTGAAGCTGGTCCACATTTACAGGAGTAGGGGCTAATTTTATAGCTTCAATTTTTCTTTTGGAGGGTTTTATCCCCTCCGGAGTCAAAACATGCCCCAAATATTCAAGATTACTCTCAAAAAGTTTACACTTTTCCCAATTAATACGTACATTGTACTCTTGAAGTCTACTTAATACTTTAAATAATTTTTCCCGACAGTCTTCTCTACCAACACCGGCCACCAAAATGTCGTCCAAATATACTGCTAGACCGTCCAAGCCTTGCACTATTTGGTCCATGACACGCTGAAATATCATTGGTGCCGTTGCTACGCCAAAAGGCAGTCTACAAAATTCAAACAATCCCATATGCGTATTGATTGTTAAACATGACCTTGATGATTTATTTATTAACAATTGCAAATAAGCTTTGCTTAAGTCCAAAACACAAAATTGTGTGTTTCCTCTCAAACTTGTAAGAATATCATCTACTAGCGGTAGTGGATATACATCCATTTCTAATACTGGATTGATGGTGACTTTAAAATTGCCACATATTCGTACACTTGAATCTTCTTTTAAAACACATACAATAGGTGCTGCCCATTTACAATTACGAACCGGTTGTATAAACCCTTCTTCATACATATTTTTTAATTCTGCCTCTACTTTGGACTTTAAACTCATGGGTACAGAATATGGCTTAAAAAATTTAGGTAGGGAACCTGAACGAACGATAATATCTGCAGAAAATTGTTTAATGGGATTTTTGTTTTTTTAAAATAACGAAGGAAATATACATTTAAGCTCTTCTTTAGTATTGGACTGGCAGACATTTTGTATTCAAAGAGGCTCTCGTGCCGCTCATCGCCTTTTCTTCTTGTGTACGGACTTTACCTGGCTGTGGTGGAATACCGACTCCCACCACAGCGTCCTTCCGTATGACGCTTCTCGAGCAAGAAGGCCGATCTACATGAGCCCCCAAGAGACCCCCTTGTGCACTAGGCACCACAGAGGCAGGAGGTTCAGCCTCCAAACTCCGACCCTGAATTGACACCTTATCGGTAGTCAGCTCCTCGTCGGAGCTCAGAGACAAAACCCCCAACCTCCGGGCAGCCTCGCCCCCCACAGAGGAATCTCTTGACAGTTCCAACAGATCGTCCACTCCCTCGAGTTGCGTCCGAAGCTGTCCCTCCTGCCTTTCGATGACCCTGTGTATGTCCGTGAGCGAAAGTTCGCCCCTGACAGTTTGTCCACAGAGTCACCGTCCGTTACAATAAGTTTTTTAGAGTTTGTTTTAGATTTTAGTTTATCAATTTTGGTCCCACGAGTATGCACGTAAAGAGAAGGACCATCCATGCAGTGACGGCGTACATGGACTAGGCAAAGAGTTACAACCGGCCCGTGCCCTGGCGCCGGAGGGGAGCTGTTCACGACTAGTCCTCTTTAACCACTAACTAGCTATTCAGATTCTCGGCACTGCTACCACCACCTTAACCTTACAAGTGGTGTCAATTATGGTCCGCGGGCAAAAAAAAACGAGTTCGCTCGGGCATATACCCGTGACTGTTGTTGGGGTATTTCTATATTTAAACAAAAAATTGAAAACGATATTTGGCATAGATAACTTTTTCTTTTGGTCAGACAAAAAGTAAGATTTAAGACTTCGCTTAATAGTCTGAACACCTCTTTCTGCCAATCCATTACTAGAAGGATGATATGGTGGACTATACAGTTGCTTTATACCATTACATTTCAAAAATAAGTGAAATTCCTCACTGCGAAACTGGGGTCCATTGTCGCTAACCAAAGTATTACAAAATCCGAAATTAGAAAATATTAATTTCAATTTTTCTATAACAATAAATGTAGTTGTCTTTGACAAAATGTGCACATCGATCCATTTTCAAAAATCGTCCACCACTATTAAAAAATCTGTATTTTCGAATTGAAAAAGGTCCACGTGTATTCTTTCCAATGGATATACTGTATCATTCCAAGTAAAATTGGGACAATCCTTAATTTTGTTTCTAGTCTGTTGGTAACCTTGGCAATTTAAAACATAATTTTCTATATTGGCGTCAATTAACGGCCACCATACACTGCTGCGAGCTAAAAGCTTCATCCGTACAATACCAACATGAGTCTCATGCAACAATGCTAAAATTGTACTTCTAAAAATTGAGGGTATTACCAGCCGATCTCCGCAAAATAAACATTTATCTCTGACCTCAAGCGAAAGTTTAACATTCCTGTATGAGCATAAACAAACAATCATCGAACTTTTTTGACTCGGGCCAACAGTCATTTTCAATAAAATAGATTATCTGCTTTATATTCTCGTCTTTTTCAGAATATTTTACAATTTCATCCGTTAAAATTGGAATATAATTTGTATCAAAAAATAAATTGTAGTTATGAACGTTTGTTGTCCCTTCCAAAGGTAAACGCGAAAGTGCATCGACGTTTCGCTGTTTTGCTCCAGGACGGTATTTAATTTTACAATTATAATTGTACAGAAATAAAATCCACCTATGGAAACGCACAGAGACAATATTTGCTAGAGCTTTTTGGTCCCCCAGAAGCCTTTCTAGTGGCTGGTGGCCAGTATACACTGTAAAAGGATAACCGTAAACATATTTATGAAATTTTTTTACCGCAAATACCACAGCTAAAGCTTCCCGATGAATTTGGAGATAGTTTTTTTCAGACTTATTCAACGTTGTGGATGCCATAAAACATGGCCTCTCTTGACCATTGATAAGTACACTGAGAATAGCGCCCACTCCATACGGAGACGCATCACAAGCAATTATGATTTGCTTAGCAGGGTCAAAATGATATAGAAGATCATTTTCACAAAGTAACTTTTTAATTTTTTTCAAACGCTCTGACGCAGTCTTCGTCCCAGTGCCACTTCGTTTCTTTACGAAGTAGGTTATGCATGGGTGCTAGGACAGAAGAACTGCTAGGCAAAAAATTTGAGTAATAGTTTACCAACCCCAAAAAACTTTGAAGCTGGTCCACATTTACAGGAGTAGGGGCTAATTTTATAGCTTCAATTTTTCTTTTGGAGGGTTTTATCCCCTCCGGAGTCAAAACATGCCCCAAATATTCAAGATTACTCTCAAAAAGTTTACACTTTTCCCAATTAATACGTACATTGTACTCTTGAAGTCTACTTAATACTTTAAATAATTTTTCCCGACAGTCTTCTCTACCAACACCGGCCACCAAAATGTCGTCCAAATATACTGCTAGACCGTCCAAGCCTTGCACTATTTGGTCCATGACACGCTGAAATATCATTGGTACCGTTGCTACGCCAAAAGGCAGTCTACAAAATTCAAACAATCCCATATGCGTATTGATTGTTAAACATGACCTTGATGATTTATTTATTAACAATTGCAAATAAGCTTTGCTTAAGTCCAAAACACAAAATTGTGTGTTTCCTCTCAAACTTGTAAGAATATCATCTACTAGCGGTAGTGGATATACATCCATTTCTAATACTGGATTGATGGTGACTTTAAAATTGCCACATATTCGTACACTTGAATCTTTTTTTAAAACACATACAATAGGTGCTGCCCATTTACAATTACGAACCGGTTGTATAAACCCTTCTTCATACATATTTTTTAATTCTGCCTCTACTTTGGACTTTAAACTCATGGGTACAGAATATGGCTTAAAAAATTTAGGTAGGGAACCTGAACGAACGATAATATCTGCAGAAAATTGTTTAATGGGATTTTTGTTTTTTTTAAAATAACGAAGGAAATATACATTTAAGCTCTTCTTTAGTATTGGACTGGCAGACATTTTGTATTAATAAATTTTCACATGACTTACTGTTTTGACCAATGAAAAAATTACGCCATGCAGGGTATAACACATCCAGCCAATTTCGTCCCATTAAGGGGGTGAATCGGTGACTTGATTTGACAATTAACAATTTCAAATCTATGCCGTTTACCAATACTGATATCTCACCCATTAACTTAACTGTTGAACCCTTCAATACCTGCAATGGTGGGCAACTTACAATATTCAATTTTATATTTTCAAAATAAAATTCGTAATCTATACTACACATTACTGATACTACCGCTCCTGTGTCTATCTCCATCAATACCTGCTTACCACTGATTAACACATTTCTTACTAACGACTCATTTTCTCGGTTTATCCAATTAATCGATCCCAGCATGTATTCTAGTTCGTTTATATTCTGTTGCCGTTTCTCTTGTTTGTTGAATGATGAAAATTGTTGATTTTTACCCTTAGATTTTGAAAAACAGGCTTTTGAGGAGTGACCTTTTTTCCCACATGTAAAACAGTTCCAGTGTTTTGCTGGACAACTTCCAAATGCATGTTTAGTGGTGCAATTAGGACATTTTTCGAACGGTTGTTTTTTATGATGTTTTAGGTAAAAATTGTTATTTTGCTTTTGGTAATGTTGTACTTTGTTAATACCATACGACGATGATGGATGCATGCTTCTTTGTTCCTTATTTACCAACTCGAAAGATTGGGCTATCTTGCATGCCTCTTCCCACGTTAAATTTGCAGTAGATAACAGCTTAGTTTGTAACTGACTACAACTAACACCACATACCATTCGATCTCTTAACGCTTCTTTTAGAAAATTACCGCAGTCACATTCGGATGCGATTAGCTTTAAACTTACTATAAATTCACCAACAGATTCATTTTGTTTTTGTGAACTTATAAAATTTATATCGTTCGGCTATTATATTTTTTTCTGGTCGAAAATGTGGAATGATAACTTCGATCAATTCCTTAAAAGTTTTTATGGTTGGTTTTTCCGGTAACAAAATACTTTTAATTCTTTTGTATGTTTTCGGTCCAACTAATGTCAAAAACATCGCAACTTTATTTGCATCCACTACACCATTAATTTTAAATAACTGCTCCATTCTTTCTAAATATTCCTCGAAATCATCTCCAAACGCAAACTGTTCGATACTGCCAATTAGGGCCATTTTCTGCGGCTTTAAATTTAATCCTTTCTTTAATAGGTTCGTTTTTACTATTGTCTCGTCGCCAAATTTGTTATGTCTCTTGATTTAAAATAAATAAAAAGAAGTTGAGTCGTTTTAATTAATCAGTTTATTTGCTGTTGATCGCTTAGCTATAAGACAAAGACTGAGTTAGTATTTCTCACAAGATGTTAAATTAACCTCTTACATTAAATACAGTGATTATTGTTGTAGTACATATATGTATGTAATTTGTAATGTAGGCTTAATACTGAGTATTACTTTAATGTAACTTATTATCGTATTATTTGAGAGTACTTAAATACTAACGGAACTATTTAAAGCTAACACTGCATTATAAAAGTATGTTACTTATTGTAATATATTACATTTCTTCCCTTTAAAAAAAAATAGTTTTAATTTTTCTCGCCTACTAAATAATTTTACAATCGTATGTACATACATACATATTATGTATTAATTATTGTATGCATTTAGAAAGAACAATGATGTACAAGTATATATGTTTATGTAGTTATGTTTATACTTAAACATAATAATACGTGAACACATTTTCAAATATCGTAGAAACATGATTATTAGTTTTATTCAATAATATTAAAAAAATGAAGAAATTAAATTTAGGTTATTTTTTGTAACTTATATTTGGTTTTTTCCTTAGCCGATCTTTCAGTTGTGTTGTTTTTTCTTCTTCCAAACATTGTTGAGTATCGATCGATTTTTCATTTTTATCAAGATCTTGTTGGTTTTGACGATCTTTAACATAAGTTAAAATTACATTTTTCTGAACTTTTTTTAACTGATTTCTATGAGCTAATCTACGTCTTTTATTGACTTCTATCAAATATAGAGTATTGGAAATTATTTTGCAAATAGATCCCCTGATCCATTTTGCATCACAATTTCCATTTGGATTCAAACAGAGTATTTGTTCACCTACTTTTAGATAAAAATTTTTTGCTTTTGAGCTATTCCCAAACTTGTCTTTTTCTTTACTCTTTTTAATTTTATAATTGGTAGGTATTGATATTTTATTTTAAATACTTTTTGAAATACCATAAGATGAGGGAGTTATTGGTTTATAGGCCAAAACGAGTTCGCTCGGGCATATACCCGTGACTGTTGTTGGGGTATTTCTATATTTAAACAAAAAATTGAAAACGATATTTGGCATAGATAACTTTTTCTTTTGGTCAGACAAAAAGTAAGATTTAAGACTTCGCTTAATAGTCTGAACACCTTTTTCTGCCAATCCATTACTAGAAGGATGATATGGTGGACTATACAGTTGCTTTATACCATTACATTTCAAAAATAAGTGAAATTCCTCACTGCGAAACTGGGGTCCATTGTCGCTAACCAAAGTATTACAAAATCCGAAATTAGAAAATATTAATTTCAATTTTTCTATAACAATAAATGTAGTTGTCTTTGACAAAATGTGCACATCGATCCATTTTGAAAAATCGTCCACCACTATTAAAAAATCTGTATTTTCGAATTGAAAAAGGTCCACGTGTATTCTTTCCAATGGATATACTGTATCATTCCAAGTAAAATTGGGACAATCCTTAATTTTGCTTCTAGTCTGTTGGTAACCTTGGCAATTTAAAACATAATTTTCTATATTGGCGTCAATTGACGGCCACCATACACAGCTGCGAGCTAAAAGCTTCATCCGTACAATACCAACATGAGTCTCATGCAACAATGCTAAAATTTTACTTCTAAAAATTGAGGGTATTACCAGCCGATCTGCGTAAAATAAACATTTATCTCTGACCTCAAGCGAAAGTTTAACATTCCTGTATGAGCATAAACAAACAATCATCTAACTTTTTTGACTCGGGCCAACAGTCATTTTCAATAAAATAGATTATCTGCTTTATATTCTCGTCTTTTTCAGAATATTTTACAATTTCATCCGTTGAAATTGGAATATAATTTGTATCAAAAAATAAATTGTAGTTATGAACGTTTGTTGGCCCTTCTAAAGGTAAACGCGAAAGTGCATCGACGTTTCGCTGTTTTGCTCCAGGACGGTATTTAATTTTACAATTATAATTGTACAGAAATAAAATCCACCTATGGAAACGCACAGAGACAATATTTGCTAGAGCTTTTTGGTCCCACAGAAGCCTTTCTAGTGGCTGGTGGTCAGTATACACTGTAAAAGGATAACCGTAAACATATTTATGAAATTTTTTTACCGCAAATACCACAGCTAAAGCATCCCGATGAATTTGAGGATAGTTTTTTTCAGACTTATTCAACGTTGTGGATGCCATAAAACATGGCCTCTCTTGACCATTGATAAGTACACTGAGAATAGCGCCCACTCCATACGGAGACGCATCACAAGCAATTATGATTTGCTTAGTAGGGTCAAAATGAAATAGAAGATCATTTTCACAAAGTAACTTTTTAATTTTTTTCAAACGCTCTGACGCAGTCTTCGTCCCAGTTCCACTTCGTTTCTTTACGAAGTAGGTTATGCAAGGGTGCTAGGACAGAAGAACTGCTAGGCAAAAACTTTGAGTAATAGTTTACCAACCCCAAAAAACTTTGAAGCTGGTCCACATTTACAGGAGTGGGGCTAATTTTATAGCTTCAAGTTTTCTTTTGGAGGGTTTTATCCCCTCCGGAGTCAAAACATGCCCCAAATATTCAAGATTACTCTCAAAAAGTTTACACTTTTCCCAATTAATACGTACATTGTACTCTTGAAATCTACTTAATACTTTAAATAATTTTTCCCGACAGTCTTCTATACCAACACCGGCCACCAAAATGTCGTCCAAATATACTGCTACACCGTCCAAGCCTTGCACTATTTGGTCCATGACACGCTGAAATATCATTGGTGCCGTTGCTACGCCAAAAGGCAGTCTACAAAATTCAAACAATCCCATATGCGTATTGATTTTTAAACATGACCTTGATGATTTATTTATTAACAATTGCAAATAAGATTTGCTTAAGTCCAAAACACAAAATTGTGTGTTTCCTCTCAAACTTGTAAGAATATCATCTACTAGCGGTAGTGGATATACATCCATTTCTAATACTGGATTGATGGTGACTTTAAAATTGCCACATATTCGTACACTTGAATCTTTTTTTAAAACACATACAATAGGTGCTGCCCATTTACTATTACGAACCGGTTGTATAAACCCTTCTTCATACATATTTTTTAATTCTGCCTCTACTTTGGACTTTAAACTCATGGGTACAGAATATGGCTTAAAAAATTTAGGTAGGGAACCTGAACGAACGATAATATCTGCAGAAAATTGTTTAATGGGATTTTTGTTTTTTAAAAATAACGAAGGAAATATACATTTAAGCTCTTCTTTAGTATTGGACTGGCAGACATTTTGTATTAATAAATTTTCACTTGACTTACTGTTTTGACCAATGAAAAAATTTCGCCATGCAGGGTATAACACATCCAGCCAATTTCGTCCCATTAAGGGGGTGAATCGGTGACTTGATTTGACAATTAACAATTTCAAATCTATGCCGTTTACCAATACTGATATCTCACCCATTAACTTAACTGTTGAACCCTTCAATACCTGCAATGGTGGGCAACTTACAATATTTAATTTTATATTTTCAAAATAAAATTCGTAATCTATACTACACATTACTGATACTACCGCTCCTGTGTCTATCTCCATCAATACCTGCTTACCACTGATTAACACATTTCTTACTAACGACTCATTTTCTCGGTTTATCCAATTAATCGATCCCAGCATGTATTCTAGTTCGTTTATATTCTGTTGCCGTTTCTCTTGTTTGTTGAATGATGAAAATTGTTGATTTTTACCCTTAAATTTTGAAAAACAGGCTTTTGAGGAGTGACCTTTTTTCCCACATGTAAAACAGTTCCAGTGTTTTGCTGGACAACTTCCAAATGCATGTTTAGTGGTGCAATTAGGACATTTTTCGAACGGTTGTTTTTTATGATGTTTTAGGTAAAAATTGTTATTTTGCTTTTGGTAATGTTGTACTTTGTTAATACCATACGACGATGATGGATGCATGCTTCTTTGTTCCTTATTTACCAACTCGAAAGATTGGGCTATCTTGCATGCCTCTTCCCACGTTAAATTTGCAGTAGATAACAGCTTAGTTTGTAACTGACTATAACTAACACCACATACCATTCGATCTCTTAACGCTTCTTTTAGAAAATTACCGCAGTCACATTCGGATGCGATTAGCTTTAAACTTACTATAAATTCACCAACAGATTCATTTTGTTTTTGTGAACAGTTATAAAATTTATATCGTTCGGCTATTATATTTTTTTTTGGTCGAAAATGTGGAATGATAACTTCGATCAATTCCTTAAAAGTTTTTATGGTTGGTTTTTCCGGTAACAAAATACTTTTAATTCTTTTGTATGTTTTCGGTCCAACTAATGTCAAAAACATCGCAACTTTATTTGCATCCACTACACCATTAATTTTAAATAACTGCTCCATTCTTTCTAAATATTCCTCGAAATCGTCTCCAAACGCAAACTGTTCGATACTGCCAATTAGGGCCATTTTCTGCGGCTTTAAATTTAATCCTTTCTTTAATAGGTTCGTTTTTACTATTGTCTCGTCGCCAAATTTGTTATGTCTCTTGATTTAAAATAAATAAAAAGAAGTTGAGTCGTTTTAATTAATCAGTTTATTTGCTGTTGATCGCTTAGCTATAAGACAAAGACTGAGTTAGTATTTCTCACAAGATGTTAAATTAACCTCTTACATTAAATACAGTGATTATTGTTGTAGTACATATATGTATGTAATTTGTAATGTAGGCTTAATACTGAGTATTACTTTAATGTAACTTATTATCGTATTATTTGAGAGTACTTAAATACTAACGGAACTATTTAAAGCTAACACTGCATTATAAAAGTATGTTACTTATTGTAATATATTACATTTCTTCCCTTTAAAAAAAAATAGTTTTAATTTTTCTCGCCTACTAAATAATTTTACAATCGTATGTACATACATACATATTATGTATTAATTATTGTATGCATTTAGAAAGAACAATGATGTACAAGTATATATGTTTATGTAGTTATGTTTATACTTAAACATAATAATACGTGAACACATTTTCAAATATCGTAGAAACATGATTATTAGTTTTATTCAATAATATTAAAAAAATGAAGAAATTAAATTTAGGTTATTTTTTGTAACTTATATTTGGTTTTTTCCTTAGCCGATCTTTCAGTTGTGTTGTTTTTTCTTCTTCCAAACATTGTTGAGTATCGATCGATTTTTCATTTTTATCAAGATCTTGTTGGTTTTGACGATCTTTAACATAAGTTAAAATTACATTTTTCTGAACTTTTTTTAACTGATTTCTATGAGCTAATCTACGTCTTTTATTGACTTCTATCAAATATAGAGTATTGGAAATTATTTTGCAAATAGATCCCCTGATCCATTTTGCATCACAATTTCCATTTGGATTCAAACAGAGTATTTGTTCACCTACTTTTAGATAAAAATTTTTTGCTTTTGAGCTATTCCCAAACTTGTCTTTTTCTTTACTCTTTTTAATTTTATAATTGGTAGGTATTGATATTTTATTTTAAATACTTTTTGAAATACCATAAGATGAGGGAGTTATTGGTTTATAGGCCAAAACGAGTTCGCTCGGGCAAATACCCGTGACTGTTGTTGGGGTATTTCTATATTTAAACAAAAAATTGAAAACGATATTTGGCATAGATAACTTTTTCTTTTGGTCAGACAAAAAGTAAGATTTAAGACTTCGCTTAATAGTCTGAACACCTTTTTCTGCCAATCCATTACTAGAAGGATGATATGGTGGACTATACAGTTGCTTTATACCATTACATTTCAAAAATAAGTGAAATTCCTCACTGCGAAACTGGGGTCCATTGTCGCTAACCAAAGTATTACAAAATCCGAAATTAGAAAATATTAATTTCAATTTTTCTATAACAATAAATGTAGTTGTCTTTGACAAAATGTGCGCATCGATCCATTTTGAAAAATCGTCCACCACTATTAAAAAATCTGTATTTTCGAATTGAAAAAGGTCCACGTGTATTCTTTCCAATGGATATACTGTATCATTCCAAGTACCGAAAACAGAACGTCCTCTTTAATAATGTCATTTCTAATCATATAAATGTGACCTCTGGAGTACCTCAAGGCAGCCATCTTGGTCCAATTTTATTTTCTCTCTTCTTAAATGATTTACCATGTGTGATTAAAAATTGCAATATCTTAATGTATGCAGACGACGTGAAGATATTTATAAGCTATGGCTTTGACAGCGATAGAAGTTTGCTACAACACGATTTGGATGCATTTTTTCAGTGGTGTTTACTTAATCTGATGGTACTTAACTTTTCGAAATGTAAACATATGCGTTTTACGAGAACCGATAATAGTATATATACATTTTTTTTGGGCAATCATCAACTTGAGTTCGTCACAGAATTCCTAGATCTCGGTATCCTTCTTGATCCGAAGCTAAACTTTAATAAACACATTAGCATGATCGTCAATAAAGCTCGTGGTGTGCTTGCATTTATTAAACGATGGGCGAAGGAATTTACGGATCCAACCATTACCAAACGTCTATATACATCTTTGGTTAGACCAGTCTTGGAATATGGATCTGTTGTTTGGGACCCTGATGCTGAATGTTATATTCAAAATATTGAATCTATACAGAAACAGTTTCTTCTCTTCTGTTTGGGCAACTCTAGATGGAATCCTGATGTTGTTCTCTCATCATATACTGTTAGGCTTTCAATAATAAAGCTACCAACCTTGCAAAGTAGAAGAACTATGCTAAATGCTTCATTTCTACTTAATTTGATTAATGGAGCTGTTTCTTCTGACTTTTTATTAAGTAATATTAACTTCAATGTGCCACAGCGGTCAACTCGGAATTTCATTCCAATTTACTTAAAAGGTCTTCATACTAATTATGCTAACGCTGATTCTTTAAGAGGATTATGTAAAACATTTAACGAACTATATTTTCTAATTGATTTCTCTGTAAACGTAAATGTCATAAAGCGTAATATAATTTTACATCTCAATAATTGTGAATAAAATACTATTGTAATTACTATTATTAGATTAAATGGTCTGCAAGGATTTTATCCGTAGACCTTAAATAAAAAAAAAAAAAAAAAAAAAAAAAAAAAAAAAATTGGGACAATCCTTAATTTTGCTTCTAGTCTGTTGGTAACCTTGGCAATTTAAAACATAATTTTCTATATTGGCGTCAATTGACGGCCACCATACACAGCTGCGAGCTAAAAGCTTCATCCGTACAATACCAACATGAGTCTCATGCAACAATGCTAAAATTTTACTTCTAAAAATTGAGGGTATTACCAGCCGATCTGCGTAAAATAAACATTTATCTCTGACCTCAAGCGAAAGTTTAACATTCCTGTATGAGCATAAACAAACAATCATCTAACTTTTTTGACTCGGGCCAACAGTCATTTTCAATAAAATAGATTATCTGCTTTATATTCTCGTCTTTTTACAATTTCATCCGTTGAAATTGGAATATAATTTGTATCAAAAAATAAATTGTAGTTATGAACGTTTGTTGGCCCTTCTAAAGGTAAACGCGAAAGTGCATCGACGTTTCGCTGTTTTGCTCCAGGACGGTATTTAATTTTACAATTATAATTGTACAGAAATAAAATCCACCTATGGAAACGCACAGAGACAATATTTGCTAGAGCTTTTTGGTCCCCCAGAAGCCTTTCTAGTGGCTGGTGGTCAGTATACACTGTAAAAGGATAACCGTAAACATATTTATGAAATTTTTTTACCGCAAATACCACAGCTAAAGCATCCCGATGAATTTGGGGATAGTTTTTTTCAGACTTATTCAACGTTGTGGATGCCATAAAACATGGCCTCTCTTGACCATTGATAAGTACACTGAGAATAGCGCCCACTCCATACGGAGACGCATCACAAGCAATTATGATTTGCTTAGTAGGGTCAAAATGAAATAGAAGATCATTTTCACAAAGTAACTTTTTAATTTTTTTCAAACGCTCTGACGCAGTCTTCGTCCCAGTTCCACTTCGTTTCTTTACGAAGTAGGTTATGCAAGGGTGCTAGGACAGAAGAACTGCTAGGCAAAAACTTTGAGTAATAGTTTACCAACCCCAAAAAACTTTGAAGCTGGTCCACATTTACAGGAGTGGGGCTAATTTTATAGCTTCAATTTTTCTTTTGGAGGGTTTTATCCCCTCCGGAGTCAAAACATGCCCCAAATATTCAAGATTACTCTCAAAAAGTTTACACTTTTCCCAATTAATACGTACATTGTACTCTTGAAGTCTACTTAATACTTTAAATAATTTTTCCCGACAGTCTTCTCTACCAACACCGGCCACCAAAATGTCGTCCAAATATACTGCTACACCGTCCAAGCCTTGCACTATTTGGTCCATGACACGCTGAAATATCATTGGTGCCGTTGCTACGCCAAAAGGCAGTCTACAAAATTCAAACAATCCCATATGCGTATTGATTTTTAAACATGCCCTTGATGATTTATTTATTAACAATTGCAAATAAGCTTTGCTTAAGTCCAAAACACAAAATTGTGTGTTTCCTCTCAAACTTGTAAGAATATCATCTACTAGCGGTAGTGGATATACATCCATTTCTAATACTGGATTGATGGTGACTTTAAAATTGCCACATATTCGTACACTTGAATCTTATTTTAAAACACATACAATAGGTGCTGCCCATTTACTATTACGAACCGGTTGTATAAACGCTTCATACATATTTTTTAATTCTGCCTCTACTTTGGACTTTAAACTCATGGGTACAGAATATGGCTTAAAAAATTTAGGTAGGGAACCTGAACGAACGATAATATCTGCAGAAAATTGTTTAATGGGATTTTTGTTTTTTAAAAATAACGAAGGAAATATACATTTAAGCTCTTCTTTAGTATTGGACTGGCAGACATTTTGTATTAATAAATTTTCACTTGACTTACTGTTTTGACCAATGAAAAAATTTCGCCATGCAGGGTATAACACATCCAGCCAATTTCGTCCCATTAAGGGGGTGAATCGGTGACTTGATTTGACAATTAATAATTTCAAATCTATGCCGTTTACCAATACTGATATCTCACCCATTAACTTAACTGTTGAACCCTTCAATACCTGCAATGGTGGGCAACTTACAATATTTAATTTTATATTTTCAAAATAAAATTCGTAATCTATACTACACATTACTGATACTACCGCTCCTGTGTCTTTCTCCATCAGTACCTGCTTACCACTGATTAACACATTTCTTACTAACGACTCATTTTCTCGGTTTATCCAATTAATCGATCCCAGCATGTATTCTAGTTCGTTTATATTCTGTTGCCGTTTCTCTTGTTTGTTGAATGATGAAAATTGTTGATTTTTACCCTTAGATTTGGAAAAACAGGCTTTTGAGGAGTGATCTTTTTTCCGTTTTACCGTTTTTTACCGTTTTAGGTAGAAATTGTTATTTTGCTTTTGGTAATGTTGTACTTTGTTAATATCATACGACGATGATGGATGCATGCTTCTTTGTTCCTTATTTACCAACTCGAAAGATTGGGCTATCTTGCATGCCTCTTCCCACGTTAAATTTGCAGTAGATAACAGCTTAGTTTGTAACTGACTACAACTAACACCACATACCATTCGATCTCTTAACGCTTCTTTTAGAAAATTACCGAAGTCACATTCGGATGCGATTAACTTTAAACTTACTATAAATTCACCAACAGATTCATTTTGTTTTTGTGAACAGTTATAAAATTTATATCGTTCGGCTATTATATTTTTTTCTGGCCGAAAAAGTGGAATGATAACTTTGATCAATTCCTTAAAAGTTTTTATGGTTGGTTTTTCCGGTAACAAAATACTTTTAATTCTCTTGTATGTTTCCGGTCCAACTAATGTCAAAAACATCGCAACTTTATTTGCATCCACTACACCATTAATTTTAAATAACTGCTCCATTCTTTCTAAATATTCCTCGAAATCGTCTCCAAACGCAAACTGTTCGATACTGCCAATTAGGGCCATTTTCTGCGGATTTAAATTTAATCCTTTCTTTAATAGGTTCGTTTTTACTATTGTCTGGTCGCCAAAGTTGTTATGTCTCTTGATTTAAAATAAATAAAAAGAAGTTGAGTCGTTTTAATTAATCAGTTTATTTGCTGTTGATCGCTTAGCTATAAGACAAAGACTGAGTTAGTATTTCTCACAAGATGTTAAATTAACCTCTTACATTAAATACAGTGATTATTGTTGTAGTACATATATATATGTAATTTGTAATGTAGGCTTAATACTGAGTATTATTTTAATGTAACTTATTATCGTATTATTTGAGAGTACTTAAATACTAACGGAACTATTTAAAGCTAGCACTGCATTATAAAAGTATGTTACTTATTGTAATATATTACATTTCTTCCCTTAAAAAAAAAAAAAATTGTTTTAATTTTTCTCGCCTAATAAATAACTTTACAATCGTATGTACATACATACATATTATGTATTAATTATTGTATGCATTTAGAAAGAACAATGATGTACAAGTATATATGTTTATGTAGTTATGTTTATACTTAAACATAATAATACGTGAACACATTTTCAAATATCGTAGAAACATGATTATTAGTTTTATTAAATAATATTAAAAAAATGAAGAAATTAAATTTAGGTTATTTTTTGTAACTTATATTTGGTTTTTTCCTTAGCCGATCTTTCAGTTGTGTTTCTTTTTCTTCTTCCAAACATTGTTGAGTATCGATCGATTTTTCATTTTTATCAAGATCTTGTTGGTTTTGACGATCTTTAACATAAGTTAAAATTACATTTTTCTGAACTTTTTTTAACTGATTTCTATGAGCTAATCTACGTCTTTTATTGACTTCTATCAAATATAGAGTATTGGAAATTATTTTGCAAATAGATCCCCTGATCCATTTTGCATCACTATTTCCATTTGGATTCAAACAGAGTATTTGTTCACCTACTTTTAGATAAAAATTTTTTGCTTTTGAGCTATTCTCAAACTTGTCTTTTTCTTTACTCTTTTTAATTTTATAATTGGTAGGTATTGATATTTTATTTTAAATACTTTTTGAAATACCATAAGATAAGGGAGTTATTGGTTTATAGGCTAAAACGAGTTCGCTCGGGCATATACCCGTGACTGTTGTTGGGGTATTTCTATATTTAAACAAAAAATTGAAAACGATATTTGGCATAGATAACTTTTTCTTTTGGTCAGACAAAAAGTAAGATTTAAGACTTCGCTTAATAGTCTGAACACCTCTTTCTGCCAATCCATTACTAGAAGGATGATATGGTGGACTATACAGTTGCTTTATACCATTACATTTCAAAAATAAGTGAAATTCCTCACTGCGAAACTGGGGTCCATTGTCGCTAACCAAAGTATTACAAAATCCGAAATTAGAAAATATTAATTTCAATTTTTCTATAACAATAAATGTAGTTGTCTTTGACAAAATGTGCACATCGATCCATTTTGAAAAATCTGTATTTTCGAATTGAAAAAGGTCCACGTGTATTCTTTTCAATGGATATACTGTATCATTCCAAGTAAAATTGGGACAATCCTTAATTTTGCTTCTAGTCTGTTGGTAACCTTGGCAATTTAAAACATAATTTTCTATATTGGCGTCAATTGACGGCCACCATACACAGCTGCGAGCTACAAGCTTCATCCGTACAATACCAACATGAGTCTCATGCAACAATGCTAAAATTTTACTTCTAAAAATTGAGGGTATTACCAGCCGATCTGCGTAAAATAAACATTTATCTCTGACCTCAAGCGAAAGTTTAACATTCCTGTATGAGCATAAACAAACAATCATCTAACTTTTTTGACTCGGGCCAACAGTCATTTTCAATAAAATAGATTATCTGCTTTATATTCTCGTCTTTTTCAGAATATTTTACAATTTGATCCGTTGAAATTGGAATATAATTTGTATCAAAAAATAAATTGTAGTTATGAACGTTTGTTGTCCCTTCTAAAGGTAAACGCGAAAGTGCATCGACGTTTCGCTGTTTTGCTCCAGGACGGTATTTAATATTACAATTATAATTGTACAGAAATAAAATCCACCTATGGAAACGCACAGAGACAATATTTGCTAGAGCTTTTTGGTCCCCCAGAAGCCTTTCTAGTGGCTGGTGGTCAGTATACACTGTAAAAGGATAACCGTAAACATATTTATGAAATTTTTTTACCGCAAATACCACAGCTAAAGCTTCCCGATGAATTTGGGGATAGTTTTTTTCAGACTTATTCAACGTTGTGGATGCCATAAAACATGGCCTCTCTTGACCATTGATAAGTACACTGAGAATAGCGCCCACTCCATACGGAGACGCATCACAAGCAATTATGATTTGCTTAGTAAGATCATTTTCACAAAGTAACTTTTTAATTTTTTTCAAACGCTCTGACGCAGTCTTCGTCCCAGTTCCACTTCGTTTCTTTACGAAGTAGGTTATGCAAGGGTGCTAGGACAGAAGAACTGCTAGGCAAAAACTTTGAGTAATAGTTTACCAACCCCAAAAAACTTTGAAGCTGGTCCACATTTACAGGAGTGGGGCTAATTTTATAGCTTCAATCTTTCTTTTGGAGGGTTTTATCCCCTCCGGAGTCAAAACATGCCCCAAATATTCAAGATTACTCTCAAAAAGTTTACACTTTTCCCAATTAATACGTACATTGTACTCTTGAAGTCTACTTAATACTTTAAATAATTTTTCCCGACAGTCTTCTCTACCAACACCGGCCACCAAAATGTCGTCCAAATATACTGCTACACCGTCCAAGCCTTGCACTATTTGGTCCATGACACGCTGAAATATCATTGGTGCCGTTGCTACGCCAAAAGGCAGTCTACAAAATTCAAACAATCCCATATGCGTATTGATTTTTAAACATGACCTTGATGATTTATTTATTAACAATTGCAAATAAGCTTTGCTTAAGTCCAAAACACAAAATTGTGTGTTTCCTCTCAAACTTGTAAGAATATCATCTACTAGCGGTAGTGGATATACATCCATTTCTAATACTGGATTGATGGTGACTTTAAAATTGCCACATATTCGTACACTTGAATCTTTTTTAAAACACATACAATAGGTGCTGCCCATTTACTATTACGAACCGGTTGTATAAACCCTTCTTCATACATATTTTTTAATTCTGCCTCTACTTTGGACTTTAAACTCATGGGTACAGAATATGGCTTAAAAAATTTAGGTAGGGAACCTGAACGAACGATAATATCTGCAGAAAATTGTTTAATGGGATTTTTGTTTTTTAAAAATAACGAAGGAAATATACATTTAAGCTCTTCTTTAGTATTAGACTGGCAGACATTTTGTATTAATAAATTTTCACTTGACTTACTGTTTTGACCAATGAAAAAATTTCGCCATGCAGGGTATAACACATCCAGCCAATTTCGTCCCATTAAGGGGGTGAATCGGTGACTTGATTTGACAATTAACAATTTCAAATCTATGCCGTTTACCAATACTGATATCTCACCCATTAACTTAACTGTTGAACCCTTCAATACCTGCAATGGTGGGCAACTTACAATATTTAATTTTATATTTTCAAAATAAAATTCGTAATCTATACTACACATTACTGATACTACCGCTCCTGTGTCTATCTCCATCAATACCTGCTTACCACTGATTAACACATTTCTTACTAACGACTCATTTTCTCGGTTTATCCAATTAATCGATCCCAGCATGTATTCTAGTTCGTTTATATTCTGTTGCCGTTTCTCTTGTTTGTTGAATGATGAAAATTGTTGATTTTTACCCTTAGATTTGGAAAAACAGGCTTTTGAGGAGTGACCTTTTTTCCGTTTTACCGTTTTTTACCGTTTTAGGTAAAAATTGTTATTTTGCTTTTGGTAATGTTGTACTTTGTTAATATCATACGACGATGATGGATGCATGCTTCTTTGTTCCTTATTTACCAACTCGAAAGATTGGGCTATCTTGCATGCCTCTTCCCACGTTAAATTTGCAGTAGATAACAGCTTAGTTTGTAACTGACTACAACTAACACCACATACCATTCGATCTCTTAACGCTTCTTTTAGAAAATTACCGAAGTCACATTCGGATGCGATTAACTTTAAACTTACTATAAATTCACCAACAGATTCATTTTGTTTTTGTGAACAGTTATAAAATTTATATCGTTCGGCTATTATATTTTTTTCTGGCCGAAAATGTGGAATGATAACTTCGATCAATTCCTTAAAAGTTTTTATGGTTGGTTTTTCCGGTAACAAAATACTTTTAATTCTCTTGTATGTTTCCGGTCCAACTAATGTCAAAAACATCGCAACTTTATTTGCATCCACTACACCATTAATTTTAAATAACTGCTCCATTCTTTCTAAATATTCCTCGAAATCGTCTCCAAACGCAAACAGTTCGATACTGCCAATTAGGGCCATTTTCTGCGGTTTTAAATTTAATCCTTTCTTTAATAAGTTGAGTCGTTTTAATTAATCAGTTTATTTGCTGTTGATCGCTTAGCTATAAGACAAAGACTGAGTTAGTATTTCTCACAAGATGTTAAATTAACCTCTTACATTAAATACAGTGATTATTGTTGTAGTACATATATGTATGTAATTTGTAATGTAGGCTTAATACTGAGTATTACTTTAATGTAACTTATTATCGTCTTATTTGAGAGTACTTAAATACTAACGGAACTATTTAAAGCTAACACTGCATTATAAAAGTATGTTACTTATTGTAATATATTACATTTCTTCCCTTAAAAAAAAAAATAGTTTTAATTTTTCTCGCCTAATAAATAACTTTACAATCGTATGTACATACATAGATATTATGTATTAATTATTGTATGCATTTAGAAAGAACAATGATGTACAAGTATATATGTTTATGTAGTTATGTTTATACTTAAACATAATAATACGTGAACACATTTTCAAATATCGTAGAAACATGATTATTAGTTTTATTCAATAATATTAAAAAAATGAAAAAATTAAATTTAGGTTATTTTTTGTAACTTATATTTGGTTTTTTCCTTAGCCGATCTTTCAGTTGTGTTTCTTTTTCTTCTTCCAAACATTGTTGAGTATCGATCGATTTTTCATTTTTATCAAGATCTTGTTGGTTTTGACGATCTTTAACATAAGTTAAAATTACATTTTTCTGAACTTTTTTTAACTGATTTCTATGAGCTAATCTACGTCTTTTATTGACTTCTATCAAATATAGAGTATTGGAAATTATTTTGCAAATAGATCCCCTGATCCATTTTGCATCACTATTTCCATTTGGATTCAAACAGAGTATTTGTTCACCTACTTTTAGATAAAAATTTTTTGCTTTTGAGCTATTCTCAAACTTGTCTTTTTCTTTACTCTTTTTAATTTTATAATTGGTAGGTATTGATATTTTATTTTAAATACTTTTTGAAATACCATAAGATAAGGGAGTTATTGGTTTATAGGCTAAAACGAGTTCGCTCGGGCATATACCCGTGACTGTTGTTGGGGTATTTCTATATTTAAACAAAAAATTGAAAACGATATTTGGCATAGATAACTTTTTCTTTTGGTCAGACAAAAAGTAAGATTTAAGACTTCGCTTAATAGTCTGAACACCTCTTTCTGCCAATCCATTACTAGAAGGATGATATGGTGGACTATACAGTTGCTTTATACCATTACATTTCAAAAATAAGTGAAATTCCTCACTGCGAAACTGGGGTCCATTGTCGCTAACCAAAGTATTACAAAATCCGAAATTAGAAAATATTAATTTCAATTTTTCTATAACAATAAATGTAGTTGTCTTTGACAAAATGTGCACATCGATCCATTTTGAAAAATCGTCCACCACTATTAAAAAATCTGTATTTTCGAATTGAAAAAGGTCCACGTGTATTCTTTCCAATGGATATACTGTATCATTCCAAGTAAAATTGGGACAATCCTTAATTTTGCTTCTAGTCTGTTGGTAACTTTGGCAATTTAAAACATAATTTTCTATATTGGCGTCAATGGACGGCCACCATACACAGCTGCGAGCTAAAAGCTTCATCCGTACAATACCAACATGAGTCTCATGCAACAATGCTAAAATTTTACTTCTAAAAATTGAGGGTATTACCAGCCGATCTGCGTAAAATAAACATTTATCTCTGACCTCAAGCGAAAGTTTAACATTCCTGTATGAGCATAAACAAACAATCATCTAACTTTTTTGACTCGGGCCAACAGTCATTTTCAATAAAATAGATTATCTGCTTTATATTCTCGTCTTTTTCAGAATATTTTACAATTTCATCCGTTGAAATTGGAATATAATTTGTATCAAAAAATAAATTGTAGTTATGAACGTTTGTTGTCCCTTCTAAAGGTAAACGCGAAAGTGCATAGACGTTTCGCTGTTTTGCTCCAGGACGGTATTTAATTTTACAATTATAATTGTACAGAAATAAAATCCACCTATGGAAACGCACAGAGACAATATTTGCTAGAGCTTTTTGGTCCCCCAGAAGCCTTTCTAGTGGCTGGTGGTCAGTATACACTGTAAAAGGATAACCGTAAACATATTTATAAAATTTGTTTACCGCAAATACCACAGCTAAAGCTTCCCGATGAATTTGGGGATAGTTTTTTTCAGACTTATTCAACGTTGTGGATGCCATAAAACATGGCCTCTCTTGACCATTGATAAGTACACTGAGAATAGCGCCCACTCCATACGGAGACGCATCACAAGCAATTATGATTTGCTTAGTAGGGTCAAAATGAAATAGAAGATCATTTTCACAAAGTAACTTTTTAATTTTTTTCAAACGCTCTGACGCAGTCTTCGTCCCAGTACCACTTCGTTTCTTTACGAAGTAGGTTATGCAAGGGTGCTAGGACAGAAGAACTGCTAGGCAAAAACTTTGAGTAATAGTTTACCAACCCCAAAAAACTTTGAAACTGGTCCACATTTACAGGAGTGGGGCTAATTTTATAGCTTCAATTTTTCTTTTGGAGGGTTTTATCCCCTCCGGAGTCAAAACATGCCCCAAATATTCAAGATTACTCTCAAAAAGTTTACACTTTTCCCAATTAATACGTACATTGTACTCTTGAAGTCTACTTAATACTTTAAATAATTTTTCCCTACAGTCTTCTCTACCAACACCGGCCACCAAAATGTCGTCCAAATATACTGCTACACCGTCCAAGCCTTGCACTATTTGGTCCATGACACGCTGAAATATCATTGGTGCCGTTGCTACGCCAAAAGGCAGTCTACAAAATTCAAACAATCCCATATGCGTATTGATTTTTAAACATGACCTTGATGATTTATTTATTAACAATTGCAAATAAGCTTTGCTTAAGTCCAAAACACAAAATTGTGTGTTTCCTCTCAAACTTGTAAGAATATCATCTAGCGGTAGTGGATATACATCCATTTCTAATACTGGATTGATGGTGACTTTAAAATTGCCACATATTCGTACACTTGAATCTTTTTTTAAAACACATACAATAGGTGCTGCCCATTTACTATTACGAACCGGTTGTATAAACCCTTCTTCATACATATTTTTAAATTCTGCCTCTACTTTGGACTTTAAACTCATGGGTACAGAATATGGCTTAAAAAATTTAGGTAGGGAACCTGAACGAACGATAATATCTGCAGAAAATTGTTTAATGGGATTTTTGTTTTTTAAAAACAACGAAGGAAATATTGATTAATTGATTAATTAATTAATTAATAATAAAATTGATTGATTGGATCTGGCAACACCGTTATGAATTAACGCGGAAAATCTGTTCTTGTGAACAAATAAATTAAAAATTTTATAAATATATTTAAAAGTAGTCTTTATTTATTGAATATATGTTAAAAGACTTTTTTTATACATTTGTTTAATGGTGTGAATTCAAGTTTGCTGGTTGGAATTTAATCTACGTATAATTATAAAATATCCTTTTGCTGTGCGTTGGTTTTAATTATCAACATAAGAATACAGCGAATCAGACAGTTAATTATTAGCTAGGATAAATTAACTATCCTAATTGGTGTAACATTTGTGTCTGCGGCAGGTAATTTTACTGGAATTTTATTAACTATAATTAAGATGTCTCCGAGTGCTGAAATCTGCAAAGACCGAATACTATTCTAAACGCTTTAGTTCTGCAACTAGTTCTAAACAAACTTGGAATACAATTCGTGAAATCGGTATCGGCAAGACTGACAACAATATTGAGTGCCAAGTGGATCCAAACATACTCAACAGAACGTTAAAAAACATTCCCGTTATCCAACCTAATCCTGAATATTTCAATTTTTCCTCATCTGCATTAGATACAAACATCGAAATAGTGGGCGAACAGTTTCAATTTTCAAGGATTACTCAGTACGATATTATTTCAACCAGCATTTCGATAAAATCGAACGCAGTGGGAATTGATAGTATTCATCCAAAATTTATAAAATTATTAATGCCCTTGATTCTTCCGTACGTTACTCATTTGTTTAATAGTATTATTATGACATGTGTGTACCCGTCAAACTGGAAGCACGCTAAAATTGTGCCCTTACCAAAATCGAATGGAGAATACAGGCCAATAGCCATATTATGTTTTTTGTCAAAAGTTCTAGAAAAACTTCTGTACACACAAATGCTTAAATATATCAGTACCAATAATTTGCTTACCGATGCACAGTCTGGTTTTCGCCATAATCATAGCTGCGTTACATCTCTGGTTGAAATTACTGAAGTTATAAGGCAAGGACTGGAAAATGGAGATATAAATTTTCTAGTGTTACTCGATCATTCGAAGGCTTTTGACACGGTAGACTATTGCATACTAATTCAAAAACTGAAATACTTTTTTAGATTTGCCGACACATCAACCAGACTCATATTTTCATACCTCTCAAATCGCCGACAATCAGTATTTCTAAATGGTGTATGGTCAAATAGCTTATCCATTATTAAGGGAGTTCCCCAAGGTTCTATTTTAGGACCACTCCTGTTTTCTCTATATGCAAATGACTTACCAAACCAACTCTCCAAGTGCAAAATCAACTTGTACGCGGACGATGTGCAAGTAACTTTAGGTTGCTCAGCTCAAAACATATCATCTGGCATATATACTTTAAATGAAGAGTTAAACAAAATTTATCTATGGGCAACGGCAAACGGGCTCTGTTTAAATCCAAGCAAGTCCAAGTGCATAGTTATATGTAAAAGATCTTTAAATCCCTCTATATCAGAAAATATAGTTATAAATGGTGAGAAAATTGAAATTGTCAATACAGTAAAAAATCTTGGTATAATTTTCAATAGCAATTTGACTTGGAATAATCACATAAACTATTTAGTTGGTCAAACTTATATAAAGTTACGATCTCTGTGGTCAACACAATATTTCACTCCAATAAACATAAGAACTTTACTTGCCAAGACATACCTGATCCCTAGCCTAATGTATGGGTGCGAATTGTTTGCAAGATGTGATTCAATTAGTAACAGGAAGCTTAATATTCTTTTTAACAATATTGTTAGATATGTATATGGATTGAAAAGGTTTGATCATGTCTCTTCACTTTCTAATAACCTTTACGGAATTTCATTTGGGAACTTGTTAAAAATTCGTACACTAATATTTTTACATAAAATAATAAACACGAAAACACCAAAATATTTATTTGATAAATTGCGGTTTTTCCAATCTCCACGGAATAGAAACATTGTAATTCCTCTGCATCAATGCCTAGTATCTGAATGGCAATTTTACGTACATGCTGCTCGTCTTTGGAACAATCTTCCACATATTCAACAACTAAACAGCAATGCTAATAGTTTCAAAACATTTTTATTTGACTTTTTTAGATAATTTATATTTAACTTCCTTAGATAATTTATTTCAAATGTAATATACTTTTAAGAATTTTGTTATTTTAAAAATGAATCTTTTATAACGTAATGCGTTTCTGTACTGTAAATATAAGACTCTGTCTTGTTGTACAGGAAATGAAAAATAAATAAACTAATAATAATAATAATAATAATGTCCCAAATGTAGTAAAAATGTTACTAAAACTCAAAAAAGTATTGGGTGTGCTTACTGTAATAGTTATTTTCATTTAACTTGTGCCAAGTTATCTGCTGAGCTTTATAACATCTGCCTAAATAACAAAGTTTTAAAATACATATGTGATGCCTGTGCGCGTATGCCAAAATATTGTAATGTTCAGGAGGAATTAAGGAATGGGTTTGCGACTTTAATAACTTCATTGGAAAAAGATTTCGAACGTAAATATCTTGAAAGCAAACGCTTACTTGAAGAGCAATTAGATGCCGGCTTAAAAGCTATTGAAGATAAGTTTCAAGAGTTTGCTAATAAGTACTCTAGTGCTGAAGTTCATGGTGTTGAAAATGTTCAAAGTGATATTAAGAATTGTTACAATATGATAAAGATTGTTGATGACTTAGCTACCCAAAAATTAAGTAGATTGTCAATGCAAAATGATATTTTCCAAAGACGATTAAATAGATCTGACATCGTCATAAAAGGTTTGCCACGAAAACTTAAAAATTTACGTAAGCCAGTAATTAGAATTGCATCACTTTGTAATGTCCGCATATATAGTTCAGACATTCAACATTGCACATACTTTGAAGGAGGTAAATCTGTGCTTGTCAAATTTAATTCAGTACAAATTCGAGATACTGTAATGATTAACTTTCGAAGACATAGGGATAAAATTTTATTAAAAGATGTAGTTGGTGGAAATTTAACTAATAATATTTTTCTAAATGATCACCTAACGCCGGCTGCAAAAGAATTAATTGCCATTTGTAAAAAGTTAAAGGAAAATGGAAAAATTAAAAAATACACTTACAAGAATTTTTATGTTCCCAAAGCAGAGTCAGTATTATATGATGGAACAATGAAGCTTCTGAGTTTTGAAGAATGCGTTGCTATGATGGAGGAAGACTGCAGTCATTCATCAGTGGTTCTTGATTCTAGTGGTAGCTGGGTATAAACTATAGTTTTCATAAATCAGTTAATTTATTTCTTTACTATATTGCTTTATATATAGTCGGTTAAGTTTGCTGATGTTCATTTCTGAGTTTCTACTACAAATTGTAATTATATTTTTATGATTTTTGATTTATTTGCTATTGTTATAAATTTTTTGCATTGTGGTTATATATTGTTGCCTTATTAACTACTTATTAACTAATTATTAATTAATTTATTCTATTTTAGCTTCTTCTTTTGTCTTTAACCTTAAATGAATAGTAATTTAGGACCCGTTGTCAGTGACAACTTCTTTCTAAAGTCTCAATTGCGTTATTGTGGTAATAAGCTGAATATTGGTCATATTAATCTTCAAAGTTTTGCTTTAGGTAGTACAACGAATAAGCTTGATGAATTAATAAATGTTCTTGGTAATAATTTGTTTGATGTTGTTGGAATAACTGAAACTTGGCTGTCGAATGACATATCTTCGAATTCTGTTTGTCTTCCAGGTTATGTTATTTGTAGAAATGACCGTAAGGGGATAGTTGGAGGTGGTGTTGCTTTGTATGTTTCTAGAAATATCAAATTTAAAATCATCTTAAGAGATGTAAAATATCGGCATAACAGTAGAAATAATAGATCTTGTGTATCTGCTGAATTACTTTTTATTGAGATAACGCTTTTAGATTTTAAGATTCTTGTTGGTGTAGTTTATTTGCCTCATGGACATTTAGAAAATTTTGAAAGCAGTGTTGCTGATCTTATGACTAGGTACTCTAACATAATTATTTGTGGTGATTTTAATAACAATATGTTCAACATAAACAAATCTGTTTCTGTTAGAGAAATGTGTTGCAGATTAAATTTATTGTGTCATCATAATTCCTTACCTACTCATTTGTGCGTTAGAAACGGTTCTACATCATTAATTGATTACTTCTTTTTATCTCCGTCAATGAAAGTTTTTCAATCTGGGCAAGTTCAAATTCCGGGAACCTCTCGTCATTCATTCATATACGCATTGTTTGATATTAATGTGCCATTAGTTGATGAATTTTTTGAATATTATGATTACAATGATGTTGATTTTTCGCTCTTAATGCATATTATGGATTTTTGTGATTTTAACAGTATTTATTGCACTGCTGATGTAAATAAGCAAGCAAATTTGATATTTTCTCACTTATGTGCCATGCATCAAGCTGTGCCATTTAAACGCCGTAAAGTTTCTAAATTTTTTGATAACTCTTGGTTTAATACTCCAGAGATCACTAATAGTTTATCGATAAGAAATGCTTCATATCGTTCATATTTACGTAATAGAACTGACCAGAACTGGAAAATCTTTTGCAGATATCGAAATAGTACTAAAACTCTTATACGTAATGCTAAGCGAAAGGTGCATGCAAAATTATTTTTCAACAGTAACTCCAGACAAATCTGGAATAAGCTACGTGCGAGTGGATTGGATAGCACTGTTTCAGACATTGAAAATGTTGATGTAAATAAGTTAAATTATTATTTCTCTTCAAATCAAGGTAATAATTTACTCAAGTTTAATTTATCTGATTATTCTAGTGATGGTTTTTCATTTCGTTGTGTGAATCTTGAGGAGTTAGATCTTGCCTTACAATCAATTAAGTCCAATGCTATTGGATGTGATGGTTTTTCTGTTTTATTTTTGAAATTAGTTTTTCCCTATGTTGGTGGTTATATTTTGCACCTTATCAATAGCATTATTACTACATCTACATTTCCTATAGGTTGGAAAGTTGGTAAATTAGTTCCTATAAAGAAAGTTGGCGAATCTAATGAGTTTGAGAACTTACGTCCTATTTCTATTCTCCCAGTTATTTCAAAAATTGTGGAAGTTTTGCTGAAAAACCAGCTCTTGGATCATATTGATGATATCTCATTTTTTAATGATGCACAATACGGCTTTAGATATGGTAGAAATACAACTTCTCTTCTACTTGGGTTAACTGATACTATAAGGAAATCTTTAAATGAAGGTAAATTTAATATACTTTTATCTTTAGATCTTACTAAGGCTTTTGATAAAATTGATTACGGCATTTTAATTTCAAAACTAAGTCGTAACCTACAGCTATCGTTATCATCTTGTAGTCTTTTATATTCATATTTGAATAATCGTTATCAATATGTTTCAATTGGTAATAAGGTATTAAGTATCCTACCAGTTAGTAGTGGTATTCCTCAGGGTTCGGTTCTTGGACCAATATTATTTAATATTTACATTAACGACTTGTTTTCAAAGTTCGACTGTATATCGGCTTCGCTTTTGCGGATGATTTATTTTTTCTTTTTTGTGGTGAGCGTCAGTTTGTTGATGTCATGCAAAGTGTCATTCAATACAGCATTGCGATTATTACCACATGGATGAAAGAGAACAAGTTGTTTGTAAATGCTGCTAAAACTAAAGCAATGTTTTTTGGGTCACCCATAACAAAGTTGGTCTTAAATATTGATGGTAATGATATTCAATTTGTTTGCTATATCAAATGTCTGGGAATTTGGTTGGATAACAAGCTTAATTTTGAGAAGCATATTAATTCTGTTATATCTAGGGTAAATTTTGCCCTACGTAAAATTAACAGTATTAATCTGATATTGCCTATTAATGTGAAAACAATGCTTGTTCATTCTTTAATTATGCCTATCTTTTTGTATGGCATTGAAATATATAGTGGTACTTTAGGATATAACTTTAATAAACTCCTTAAGTTGTTTAATAGAGTTATTCGCTACCTTTTCTGTTTAAGAAGACGAAATCATGTGTCGGGCTATGTTTGTCGATTTTTAGGGTGTTCTTTTTTGAATTATGTAAACTTTAGGCTTTTGATCTGTTACTATAAAATTTCTAAAGCCGGAAATATATTGCATATGAATTCTTTTTTTTCTTTTAGTCGGTCAAGCCGTAATCGTCAGATTCTAATTCCAAGACTGACTTCAATTTTGGAACGATCATTTCATGTACGAGTAGCTAGAATATTTAACCATCTGCCAAATTGTCTTAGAACATTTGTACTTTCACCTCAAGCATATAAAAGCAAAATTTTATTGTACCTTCAACAAAATAATATATAGACTAACTTAGCCAAAATTAACTCAATTTGCAATTGATATATTTTTTTTTTTTTTTTATTCTTTATTTATCTCATTTCTCACACCACTTAGATGGTGTTTTTTCTATTAGTTTATAAGATCTTATACTTACATCCATAGATAGTTAAGTTTACTATAATTTTTATATTGTTTTTATTATTCACTTTTGTTACGGTGTTGATTGTTACGTTAAGTAGTCAATTTATTAACTATATATGGCCCATAGGGCTCAGTTACTTTGAAAGAATAATAAATAAATAAATAAAATAAATAAATATACATTTAAGCTCTTCTTTAGTATTGGACTGGCAGACATTTTGTATTAATAAATTTTCACTTGACTTACTGTTTTGACCAATGAAAAAATTTCGCCATGCAGGGTATAACACATCCAGCCAATTTCGTCCCATTAAGGGGGTGAATCGGTGACTTGATTTGACAATTAACAATTTCAAATCTATGCCGTTTACCAATACTGATATCTCACCCATTAACTTAACTGTTGAACCCTTCAATACCTGCAATGGTGGGCAACTTACAATATTTAATTTTATATTTTCAAAATAAAATTCGTAATCTATACTACTCATTACTGATACTACCGCTCCTGTGTCTATCTCCATCAATAACTGCTTACCACTGATTAACACATTTCTTACTAACGACTCATTTTCTCGGTTTATCCAATTAATCGATCCCAGCATGTATTCTAGTTCGTTTATATTCTGTTGCCGTTTCTCTTGTTTGTTGAATGATGAAAATTGTTGATTTTTACCCTTAGATTTGGAAAAATAGGCTTTTGAGGAGTGACCTTTTTTCCCACATGTAAAACAGTTCCAGTGTTTTGCTGGACAACTTCCAAATGCATGTTTAGTGGTGCAATTAGGACATTTTTCGAACGGTTGTTTTTTATGATGTTTTAGGTAAAAATTGTTATTTTGCTTTTGGTAATGTTGTACTTTTTTAATATCATACGACGATGATGGATGCATGCTTCTTTGTTCCTTATTTACCAACTCGAAAGATTGGGCTATCTTGCATGCCTCTTCCCACGTTAAATTTGCAGTAGATAACAGCTTAGTTTGTAACTGACTACAACTAACACCACATACCATTTGATCTCTTAATGCTTCTTTTAGAAAATTACCGAAGTCACATTCGGATGCGATTAACTTTAAACTTACTATAAATTCACCAACAGATTCATTTTGTTTTTGTGAACAGTTATAAAATTTATATCGTTCGGCTATTATATTTTTTTCTGGCCGAAAATGTGGAATGATAACTTCGATCAATTCCTTAAAAGTTTTTATGGTTGGTTTTTCCGGTAACAAAATACTTTTAATTCTCTTGTATGTTTCCGGTCCAACTAATGTCAAAAACATCGCAACTTTATTTGCATCCACTACACCATTAATTTTAAATAACTGCTCCATTCTTTCTAAATATTCCTCGAAATCGTCTCCAAACGCAAACTGTTCGATACTGCCAATTAGGGCCATTTTCTGCGGATTTAAATTTAATCCTTTCTTTAATAGGTTCGTTTTTACTATTGTCTGGTCGCCAAAGTTGTTATGTCTCTTGATTTAAAATAAATAAAAAGAAGTTGAGTCGTTTTAATTAATCAGTTTATTTGCTGTTGATCGCTTAGCTATAAGACAAAGACTGAGTTAGTATTTCTCACAAGATGTTAAATTAACCTCTTACATTAAATACAGTGATTATTGTTGTAGTACATATATGTATGTAATTTGTAATGTAGGCTTAATACTGAGTATTACTTTAATGTAACTTATTATCGTATTATTTGAGAGTACTTAAATACTAACGGAACTATTTAAAGCTAACACTGCATTATAAAAGTATGTTACTTATTGTAATATATTACATTTCTTCCCTTTAAAAAAAAAATAGTTTTAATTTTTCTCGCCTACTAAATAACTTTACAATCGTATGTACATACATACATATTATGTATTAATTATTGTATGCATTTAGAAAGAACAATGATGTACAAGTATATATGTTTATGTAGTTATGTTTATACTTAAACATAATAATACGTGAACACATTTTCAAATATCGTAGAAACATGATTATTAGTTTTATTAAATAATATTAAAAAAATAAAGAAATTAAATTTAGGTTATTTTTTGTAACTTATATTTGGTTTTTTCCTTAGCCGATCTTTCAGTTGTGTTTCTTTTTCTTCTTCCAAACATTGTTGAGTATCGATCGATTTTTCATTTTTATCAAGATCTTGTTGGTTTTGACGATCTTTAACTTAAGTTAAAATTACATTTTTCTGAACTTTTTTTAACTGATTTCTATGAGCTAATCTACGTCTTTTATTGACTTCTATCAAATATAGAGTATTGGAAATTATTTTGCAAATAGATCCCCTGATCCATTTTGCATCACTATTTCCATTTGGATTCAAACAGAGTATTTGTTCACCTACTTTTAGATAAAAATTTTTTGCTTTTGAGCTATTCTCAAACTTGTCTTTTTCTTTACTCTTTTTAATTTTATAATTGGTAGGTATTGATATTTTATTTTAAATACTTTTTGAAATACCATAAGATAAGGGAGTTATTGGTTTATAGGCTAAAACGAGTTCGCTCGGGCATATACCCGTGACTGTTTTTGGGGTATTTCTATATTTAAACAAAAAATTGAAAACGATATTTGGCATAGAAAACTTTTTCTTTTGGTCAGACAAAAAGTAAGATTTAAGACTTCGCTTAATAGCCTGAACACCTCTTTCTGCCAATCCATTACTAGAAGGATGATATGGTGGACTATACAGTTGCTTTATACCATTACATTTCAAAAATAAGTGAAATTCCTCACTGCGAAACTGGGGTCCATTGTCGCTAACCAAAGTATTACAAAATCCGAAATTAGAAAATATTAATTTCAATTTTTCTATAACAATAAATGTAGTTGTCTTTGACAAAATGTGCACATCGATCCATTTTGAAAAATCGTCCACCACTATTAAAAAATCTGTATTTTCGAATTGAAAAAGGTCCACGTGTATTCTTTCCAATGGATATACTGTATCATTCCAAGTAAAATTGGGACAATCCTTAATTTTGCTTCTATTCTGTTGGTAACCTTGGCAATTTAAAATATAATTTTCTATATTGGCGTCAATTGACGGCCACCATACACAGCTGCGAGCTAAAAGCTTCATCCGTACAATACCAACATGAGTCTCATGCAACAATGCTAAAATTTTACTTCTAAAAATTGAGGGTATTACCAGCCGATCTGCGTAAAATAAACATTTATCACTGACCTCAAGCGAAAGTTTAACATTCCTGTATGAGCATAAACAATCATCTAACTTTTTTGACTCGGGCCAACAGTCATTTTCAATAAAATAGATTATCTGCTTTATATTCTCGTCTTTTTCAGAATATTTTACAATTTTATCCGTTGAAATTGGAATATAATTTGTATCAAAAAATAAATTGTAGTTATGAACGTTTGTTGTCCCTTCTAAAGGTAAACGCGAAAGTGCATCGACGTTTCGCTGTTTTGCTCCAGGACGGTATTTAATTTTACAATTATAATTGTACAGAAATAAAATCCACCTATGGAAACGCACAGAGACAATATTTGCTAGAGCTTTTTGGTCCCCCAGAAGCCTTTCTAGTGGCTGCTGGTCAGTATACACTGTAAAAGGATAACCGTAAACATATTTATGAAATTTTTTTACCGCAAATACCACAGCTAAAGCTTCCCGATGAATTTGGGGATAGTTTTTTTCAGACTTATTCAACGTTGTGGATGCCATAAAACATGGCCTCTCTTGACCATTGATAAGTACACTGAGAATAGCGCCCACTCCATACGGAGACGCATCACAAGCAATTATGATTTGCTTAGTAGGGTCAAAATGAAATAGAAGATCATTTTCACAAATTAACTTTTTAATTTTTTTCAAACGCTCTGACGCAGTCTTCGTCCCAGTGCCACTTCGTTTCTTTACGAAGTAGGTTATGCAAGGGTGCTAGGACAGAAGAACTGCTAGGCAAAAACTTTGAGTAATAGTTTACCAACCCCAAAAAACTTTGAAGCTGGTCCACATTTACAGGAGTAGGGGCTAATTTTATAGCTTCAATTTTTCTTTTGGAGGGTTTTATCCCCTCCGGAGTCAAAACATGCCCCAAATATTCAAGATTACTCTCAAAAAGTTTACACTTTTCCCAATTAATACGTACATTGTACTCTTGAAGTCTACTTAATACTTTAAATAATTTTTCCCGACAGTCTTCTCTACCAACACCGGCCACCAAAATGTCGTCCAAATATACTGCTAGACCGTCCAAGCCTTGCACTATTTGGTCCATGACACGCTGAAATATCATTGGTGCCGTTGCTACGCCAAAAGGCAGTCTACAAAATTCAAACAATCCCATATGCGTATTGATTTTTAAACATGACCTTGATGATTTATTTATTAACAATTGCAAATAAGCTTTGCTTAAGTCCAAAACACAAAATTGTGTGTTTTCTCTCAAACTTGTAAGAATATCATCTACTAGCGGTAGTGGATATACATCCATTTCTAATACTGGATTGATGGTGACTTTAAAATTGCCACATATTCGTACACTTGAATCTTTTTTAAAAACATACAATAGGTGCTGCCCATTTACTATTACGAACCGGTTGTATAAACCCTTCTTCATACATATTTTTTAATTCTGCCTCTACTTTGGACTTTAAACTCATGGGTACAGAATATGGCTTAAAAAATTTAGGTAGGGAACCTGAACGAAGGATAATATCTGCAGAAAATTGTTTAATGGGATTTTTGTTTTTTAAAAATAACGAAGGAAATATACATTTAAGCTCTTCTTTAGTATTGGACTGGCAGACATTTTGTATTAATAAATTTTCACTTGACTTACTGTTTTGACCAATGAAAAAATTACGCCATGCAGGGTATAACACATCCAGCCAATTTCGTCCCATTAAGGGGGTGAATCGGTGACTTGATTTGACAATTAACAATTTCAAATCTATGCCGTTTACCAATACTGATATCTCACCCATTAACTTAACTGTTGAACCCTTCAATACCTGCAATGGTGGGCAACTTACAATATTTAATTTTATATTTTCAAAATAAAATTCGTAATCTATACTACACATTACTGATACTACCGCTCCTGTGTCTATCTCCATCAATACCTGCTTACCACTGATTAACACATTTCTTACTAACGACTCATTTTCTCGGTTTATCCAATTAATCGATCCCAGCATGTATTCTAGTTCGTTTATATTCTGTTGCCGTTTCTCTTGTTTGTTGAATGATGAAAATTGTTGATTTTTACCCTTAGATTTTGAAAAACAGGCTTTTGAGGAGTGACCTTTTTTCCCACATGTAAAAAATTTCCAGTGTTTTGCCGGACAACTTCCAAATGCATGTTTAGTGGTGCAATTAGGACATTTTTCAAACGGTTGTTTTTTATGATGTTTTAGGTAAAAATTGTTATTTTGCTTTTGGTAATGTTGTACTTTGTTAATACCATACGACGATGATGGATGCATGCTTCTTTGTTCCTTATTTACCAACTCGAAAGATTGGGCTATCTTGCATGCCTCTTCCCACGTTAAATTTGCAGTAGATAACAGCTTAGTTTGTAACTGACTACAACTAACACCACATACCATTTGATCTCTTAACGCTTCTTTTAGAAAATTACCGCAGTCACATTCGGATGCGATTAACTTTAAACTTACTATAAATTCACCAACAGATTCATTTTGTTTTTGTGAACAGTTATAAAATTTATATCGTTCGGCTATTATATTTTTTTCTGGCCGAAAATGTGGAATGATAACTTCGATCAATTCCTTAAAAGTTTTTATGGTTGGTTTTTCCGGTAACAAAATACTTTTAATTCTTTTGTATGTTTCCGGTCCAACTAATGTCAAAAACATCGCAACTTTATTTGCATCCACTACACCATTAATTTTAAATAACTGCTCCATTCTTTCTAAATATTCCTCGAAATCGTCTCCAAACGCAAACTGTTCGATACTGCCAATTAGGGCCATTTTCTGCGGCTTTAAATTTAATCCTTTCTTTAATAGGTTCGTTTTTACTATTGTCTCGTCGCCAAATTTGTTATGTCTCTTGATTTAAAATAAATAAAAAGAAGTTGAGTCGTTTTAATTAATCAGTTTATTTGCTGTTGATCGCTTAGCTATAAGACAAAGACTGAGTTAGTATTTCTCACAAGATGTTAAATTAACCTCTTACATTAAATACAGTGATTATTGTTGTAGTACATATATGTATGTAATTTGTAATGTAGGCTTAATACTGAGTATTACTTTAATGTAACTTATTATCGTATTATTTGAGAGTACTTAAATACTAACGGAACTATTTAAAGCTAACACTGCATTATAAAAGTATGTTACTTATTGTAATATATTACATTAAAAATATAGTTTTAATTTTTCTCGCCTACTAAATAACTTTACAATCGTATGTACATACATACATATTATGTATTAATTATTGTATGCATTTAGAAAAAACAATGATGTACAAGTATATATGTTTATGTAGTTATGTTTATACTTAAACATAATAATACGTGAACACATTTTCAAATATCGTAGAAACATGATTATTAAAAAATGAAGAAATTAAATTTAGGTTATTTTTTGTAACTTATATTTGGTTTTTTCCTTAGCCGATCTTTCAGTTGTGTTTCTTTTTCTTCTTCCAAACATTGTTGAGTATCGATCGATTTTTCATTTTTATCAAGATCTTGTTGGTTTTGACGATCTTTAACATAAGTTAAAATTACATTTTTCTGAACTTTTTTTAACTGATTTCTATGAGCTAATCTACGTCTTTTATTGACTTCTATCAAATATAGAGTATTGGAAATTATTTTGCAAATAGATCCCCTGATCCATTTTGCATCACTATTTCCATTTGGATTCAAACAGAGTATTTGTTCACCTACTTTTAGATAAAAATTTTTTGCTTTTGAGCTATTCTCAAACTTGTCTTTTTCTTTACTCTTTTTAATTTTATAATTGGTAGGTATTGATATTTTATTTTAAATACTTTTTGAAATACCATAAGATAAGGGAGTTATTGGTTTATAGGCTAAAACGAGTTCGCTCGGGCATATACCCGTGACTGTTGTTGGGGTATTTCTATATTTAAACAAAAAATTGAAAACGATATTTGGCATAGATAACTTTTTCTTTTGGTCAGACAAAAAGTAAGATTTAAGACTTCGCTTAATAGTCTGAACACCTCTTTCTGCCAATCCATTACTAGAAGGATGATATGGTGGACTATACAGTTGCTTTATACCATTACATTTCAAAAATAAGTGAAATTCCTCACTGCGAAACTGGGGTCCATTGTCGCTAACCGAAGTATTACAAAATCCGAAATTAGAAAATATTAATTTCAATTTTTCTATAACAATAAATGTAGTTGTCTTTGACAAAATGTGCACATCGATCCATTTTGAAAAATCGTCCACCACTATTAAAAAATCTGTATTTTCGAATTGAAAAAGGTCCACGTGTATTCTTTCCAATGGATATACTGTATCATTCCAAGTAAAATTGGGACAATCCTTAATTTTGCTTCTAGTCTGTTGGTAACCTTGGCAATTTAAAACATTATTTTCTATATTGGCGTCAATTGACGGCCACCATACACAGCTGCGAGCTAAAAGCTTCATCCGTACAATACCAACATGAGTCTCATGCAACAATGCTAAAATTTTACTTCTAAAAATTGAGGGTATTACCAGCCGATCTGCGTAAAATAAACATTTATCTCTGACCTCAAGCGAAAGTTTAACATTCCTGTATGAGCATAAACAATCATGTAACTTTTTTGACTCGGGCCAACAGTCATTTTCAATAAAATAGATTATCTGCTTTATATTCTCGTCTTTTTCAGAATATTTTACAATTTCATCCGTTGAAATTGGAATATAATTTGTATCAAAAAATAAATTGTAGTTATGAACGTTCGTTGTCCCTTCTAAAGGTAAACGCGAAAGTGCATCGACGTTTCGCTGTTTTGCTCCAGGACGGTATTTAATTTTACAATTATAATTGTACAGAAATAAAATCCACCTATGAAAACGCACAGAGACAATATTTGCTAGAGCTTTTTGGTCCCCCAGAAGCCTTTCTAGTGGCTGGTGGTCAGTATACACTGTAAAAGGATAACCGTAAACATATTTATGAAATTTTTTTACCGCAAATACCACAGCTAAAGATTCCCGATGAATTTGGGGATAGTTTTTTTCAGACTTATTCAACGTTGTGGATGCCATAAAACATGGCCTCTCTTGACCATTGATAAGTACACTGAGAATAGCGCCCACTCCATACGGAGACGCATCACAAGCAATTATGATTTGCTTAGTAGGGTCAAAATGAAATAGAAGATCATTTTCACAAAGTAACTTTTTAATTTTTTTCAAACGCTCTGACGCAGTCTTCGTCCCAGTGCCACTTCGTTTCTTTACGAAGTAGGTTATGCAAGGGTGCTAGGACAGAAGAACTGCTAGGCAAAAAATTTGAGTAATAGTTTACCAACCCCAAAAAACTTTGAAGCTGGTCCACATTTACAGGAGTAGGGGCTAATTTTATAGCTTCAATTTTTCTTTTGGAGGGTTTTATCCCCTCCGGAGTCAAAACATGCCCCAAATATTCAAGATTACTCTCAAAAAGTTTACACTTTTCCCAATTAATACGTACATTGTACTCTTGAAGTCTACTTAATACTTTAAATAATTTTTCCCGACAGTCTTCTCTACCAACACCGGCCACCAAAATGTCGTCCAAATATACTGCTACACCGTCCAAGCCTTGCACTATTTGGTCCATGACACGCTGAAATATCATTGGTGCCGTTGCTACGCCAAAAGGCAGTCTACAAAATTCAAACAATCCCATATGCGTATTGATTTTTAAACATGACCTTGATGATTTATTTATTAACAATTGCAAATAAGCTTTGCTTAAGTCCAAAACACAAAATTGTGTGTTTCCTCTCAAACTTGTAAGAATATCATCTACTAGCGGTAGTGGATATACATCCATTTCTAATACTGGATTGATGGTGACTTTAAAATTGCCACATATTCGTACACTTGAATCTTTTTTTAAAACACATACAATAGGTGCTGCCCATTTACTATTACGAACCGGTTGTATAAACCCTTCTTCATACATATTTTTTAATTCTGCCTCTACTTTGGACTTTAAACTCATGGGTACAGAATATGGCTTAAAAAATTTAGGTAGGGAACCTGAACGAACGATAATATCTGCAGAAAATTGTTTAATGGGATTTTTGTTTTTTAAAAATAACGAAGGAAATATACATTTAAGCTCTTCTTTAGTATTGGACTGGCAGACATTTTGTATTAATAAATTTTCACTTGACTTACTGTTTTGACCAATGAAAAAATTTCGCCATGCAGGGTATAACACATCCAGCCAATTTCGTCCCATTAAGGGGGTGAATCGGTGACTTGATTTGACAATTAACAATTTCAAATCTATGCCGTTTACCAATACTGATATCTCACCCATTAACTTAACTGTTGAACCCTTCAATACCTGCAATGGTGGGCAACTTACAATATTTAATTTTATATTTTCAAAATAAAATTCGTAATCTATACTACACATTACTGATACTACCGCTCCTGTGTCTATCTCCATCAATACCTGCTTACCACTGATTAACACATTTCTTACTAACGAATCATTTTCTCGGTTTATCCAATTAATCGATCCCAGCATGTATTCTAGTTCGTTTATATTCTGTTGCCGTTTCTCTTGTTTGTTGAATGATGAAAATTGTTGATTTTTACCCTTAGATTTTGAAAAACAGGCTTTTGAGGAGTGACCTTTTTTCCCACATGTAAAACAGTTCCAGTGTTTGCTGGACAACTTCCAAATGCATGTTTAGTGGTGCAATTAGGACATTTTTCGAACGGTTGTTTTTTATGATGTTTTAGGTAAAAATTGTTATTTTGCTTTTGGTAATGTTGTAATTTGTTAATACCATACGACGATGATGGATGCATGCTTCTTTGTTCCTTATTTACCAACTCGAAAGATTGGGCTATCTTGCATGCCTCTTCCCACGTTAAATTTGCAGTAGATAACAGCTTAGTTTGTAACTGACTACAACTAACACCACATACCATTCGATCTCTTAACGCTTCTTTTAGAAAATTACCGAAGTCACATTCGGATGCGATTAACTTTAAACTTACTATAAATTCACCAACAGATTCATTTTGTTTTTGTGAACAGTTATAAAATTTATATCGTTCGGCTATTATATTTTTTTCTGGCCGAAAATGTGGAATGATAACTTCGATCAATTCCTTAAAAGTTTTTATGGTTGGTTTTTCCGGTAACAAAATACTTTTAATTCTCTTGTATGTTTCCGGTCCAACTAATGTCAAAAACATCGCAACTTTATTTGCATCCACTACACCATTAATTTTAAATAACTGCTCCATTCTTTCTAAATATTCCTCGAAATCGTCTCCAAACGCAAACAGTTCGATACTGCCAATTAGGGCCATTTTCTGCGGTTTTAAATTTAATCCTTTCTTTAATAAGTTGAGTCGTTTTAATTAATCAGTTTATTTGCTGTTGATCGCTTAGCTATAAGACAAAGACTGAGTTAGTATTTCTCACAAGATGTTAAATTAACCTCTTACATTAAATACAGTGATTATTGTTGTAGTACATATATGTATGTAATTTGTAATGTAGGCTTAATACTGAGTATTACTTTAATGTAACTTATTATCGTCTTATTTGAGAGTACTTAAATACTAACGGAACTATTTAAAGCTAACACTGCATTATAAAAGTATGTTACTTATTGTAATATATTACATTTCTTCCCTTAAAAAAAAAAATAGTTTTAATTTTTCTCGCCTAATAAATAACTTTACAATCGTATGTACATACATAGATATTATGTATTAATTATTGTATGCATTTAGAAAGAACAATGATGTACAAGTATATATGTTTATGTAGTTATGTTTATACTTAAACATAATAATACGTGAACACATTTTCAAATATCGTAGAAACATGATTATTAGTTTTATTCAATAATATTAAAAAAATGAAAAAATTAAATTTAGGTTATTTTTTGTAACTTATATTTGGTTTTTTCCTTAGCCGATCTTTCAGTTGTGTTTCTTTTTCTTCTTCCAAACATTGTTGAGTATCGATCGATTTTTCATTTTTATCAAGATCTTGTTGGTTTTGACGATCTTTAACATAAGTTAAAATTACATTTTTCTGAACTTTTTTTAACTGATTTCTATGAGCTAATCTACGTCTTTTATTGACTTCTATCAAATATAGAGTATTGGAAATTATTTTGCAAATAGATCCCCTGATCCATTTTGCATCACTATTTCCATTTGGATTCAAACAGAGTATTTGTTCACCTACTTTTAGATAAAAATTTTTTGCTTTTGAGCTATTCTCAAACTTGTCTTTTTCTTTACTCTTTTTAATTTTATAATTGGTAGGTATTGATATTTTATTTTAAATACTTTTTGAAATACCATAAGATAAGGGAGTTATTGGTTTATAGGCTAAAACGAGTTCGCTCGGGCATATACCCGTGACTGTTGTTGGGGTATTTCTATATTTAAACAAAAAATTGAAAACGATATTTGGCATAGATAACTTTTTCTTTTGGTCAGACAAAAAGTAAGATTTAAGACTTCGCTTAATAGTCTGAACACCTCTTTCTGCCAATCCATTACTAGAAGGATGATATGGTGGACTATACAGTTGCTTTATACCATTACATTTCAAAAATAAGTGAAATTCCTCACTGCGAAACTGGGGTCCATTGTCGCTAACCGAAGTATTACAAAATCCGAAATTAGAAAATATTAATTTCAATTTTTCTATAACAATAAATGTAGTTGTCTTTGACAAAATGTGCACATCGATCCATTTTGAAAAATCGTCCACCACTATTAAAAAATCTGTATTTTCGAATTGAAAAAGGTCCACGTGTATTCTTTCCAATGGATATACTGTATCATTCCAAGTAAAATTGGGACAATCCTTAATTTTGCTTCTAGTCTGTTGGTAACCTTGGCAATTTAAAACATTATTTTCTATATTGGCGTCAATTGACGGCCACCATACACAGCTGCGAGCTAAAAGCTTCATCCGTACAATACCAACATGAGTCTCATGCAACAATGCTAAAATTTTACTTCTAAAAATTGAGGGTATTACCAGCCGATCTGCGTAAAATAAACATTTATCTCTGACCTCAAGCGAAAGTTTAACATTCCTGTATGAGCATAAACAATCATGTAACTTTTTTGACTCGGGCCAACAGTCATTTTCAATAAAATAGATTATCTGCTTTATATTCTCGTCTTTTTCAGAATATTTTACAATTTCATCCGTTGAAATTGGAATATAATTTGTATCAAAAAATAAATTGTAGTTATGAACGTTCGTTGTCCCTTCTAAAGGTAAACGCGAAAGTGCATCGACGTTTCGCTGTTTTGCTCCAGGACGGTATTTAATTTTACAATTATAATTGTACAGAAATAAAATCCACCTATGGAAACGCACAGAGACAATATTTGCTAGAGCTTTTTGGTCCCCCAGAAGCCTTTCTAGTGGCTGCTGGTCAGTATACACTGTAAAAGGATAACCGTAAACATATTTATGAAATTTTTTTACCGCAAATACCACAGCTAAAGCTTCCCGATGAATTTGGGGATAGTTTTTTTCAGACTTATTCAACGTTGTGGATGCCATAAAACATGGCCTCTCTTGACCATTGATAAGTACACTGAGAATAGCGCCCACTCCATACGGAGACGCATCACAAGCAATTATGATTTGCTTAGTAGGGTCAAAATGAAATAGAAGATCATTTTCACAAATTAACTTTTTAATTTTTTTCAAACGCTCTGACGCAGTCTTCGTCCCAGTGCCACTTCGTTTCTTTACGAAGTAGGTTATGCAAGGGTGCTAGGACAGAAGAACTGCTAGGCAAAAACTTTGAGTAATAGTTTACCAACCCCAAAAAACTTTGAAGCTGGTCCACATTTACAGGAGTGGGGCTAATTTTATAGCTTCAAGTTTTCTTTTGGAGGGTTTTATCCCCTCCGGAGTCAAAACATGCCCCAAATATTCAAGATTACTCTCAAAAAGTTTACACTTTTCCCAATTAATACGTACATTGTACTCTTGAAATCTACTTAATACTTTAAATAATTTTTCCCGACAGTCTTCTATACCAACACCGGCCACCAAAATGTCGTCCAAATATACTGCTACACCGTCCAAGCCTTGCACTATTTGGTCCATGACACGCTGAAATATCATTGGTGCCGTTGCTACGCCAAAAGGCAGTCTACAAAATTCAAACAATCCCATATGCGTATTGATTTTTAAACATGACCTTGATGATTTATTTATTAACAATTGCAAATAAGATTTGCTTAAGTCCAAAACACAAAATTGTGTGTTTCCTCTCAAACTTGTAAGAATATCATCTACTAGCGGTAGTGGATATACATCCATTTCTAATACTGGATTGATGGTGACTTTAAAATTGCCACATATTCGTACACTTGAATCTTTTTTTAAAACACATACAATAGGTGCTGCCCATTTACTATTACGAACCGGTTGTATAAACCCTTCTTCATACATATTTTTTAATTCTGCCTCTACTTTGGACTTTAAACTCATGGGTACAGAATATGGCTTAAAAAATTTAGGTAGGGAACCTGAACGAACGATAATATCTGCAGAAAATTGTTTAATGGGATTTTTGTTTTTTAAAAATAACGAAGGAAATATACATTTAAGCTCTTCTTTAGTATTGGACTGGCAGACATTTTGTATTAATAAATTTTCACTTGACTTACTGTTTTGACCAATGAAAAAATTTCGCCATGCAGGGTATAACACATCCAGCCAATTTCGTCCCATTAAGGGGGTGAATCGGTGACTTGATTTGACAATTAACAATTTCAAATCTATGCCGTTTACCAATACTGATATCTCACCCATTAACTTAACTGTTGAACCCTTCAATACCTGCAATGGTGGGCAACTTACAATATTTAATTTTATATTTTCAAAATAAAATTCGTAATCTATACTACACATTACTGATACTACCGCTCCTGTGTCTATCTCCATCAATACCTGCTTACCACTGATTAACACATTTCTTACTAACGAATCATTTTCTCGGTTTATCCAATTAATCGATCCCAGCATGTATTCTAGTTCGTTTATATTCTGTTGCCGTTTCTCTTGTTTGTTGAATGATGAAAATTGTTGATTTTTACCCTTAGATTTTGAAAAACAGGCTTTTGAGGAGTGACCTTTTTTCCCACATGTAAAACAGTTCCAGTGTTTGCTGGACAACTTCCAAATGCATGTTTAGTGGTGCAATTAGGACATTTTTCGAACGGTTGTTTTTTATGATGTTTTAGGTAAAAATTGTTATTTTGCTTTTGGTAATGTTGTAATTTGTTAATACCATACGACGATGATGGATGCATGCTTCTTTGTTCCTTATTTACCAACTCGAAAGATTGGGCTATCTTGCATGCCTCTTCCCACGTTAAATTTGCAGTAGATAACAGCTTAGTTTGTAACTGACTACAACTAACACCACATACCATTCGATCTCTTAACGCTTCTTTTAGAAAATTACCGCAGTCACATTCGGATGCGATTAACTTTAAACTTACTATAAATTCACCAACAGATTCATTTTGTTTTTGTGAACAGTTATAAAATTTATATCGTTCGGCTATTATATTTTTTTCTGGTCGAAAATGTGGAATGATAACTTCGATCAATTCCTTAAAAGTTTTTATGGTTGGTTTTTCCGGTAACAAAATACTTTTAATTCTTTTGTATGTTTTCGGTCCAACTAATGTCAAAAACATCGCAACTTTATTTGCATCCACTACACCATTAATTTTAAATAACTGCTCCATTCTTTCTAAATATTCCTCGAAATCGTCTCCAAACGCAAACTGTTCGATACTGCCAATTAGGGCCATTTTCTGCGGCTTTAAATTTAATCCTTTCTTTAATAGGTTCGTTTTTACTATTGTCTCGTCGCCAAATTTGTTATGTCTCTTGATTTAAAATAAATAAAAAGAAGTTGAGTCGTTTTAATTAATCAGTTTATTTGCTGTTGATCGCTTAGCTATAAGACAAAGACTGAGTTAGTATTTCTCACAAGATGTTAAATTAACCTCTTACATTAAATACAGTGATTATTGTTGTAGTACATATATGTATGTAATTTGTAATGTAGGCTTAATACTGAGTATTACTTTAATGTAACTTATTATCGTATTATTTGAGAGTACTTAAATACTAACGGAACTATTTAAAGCTAACACAGCATTATAAAAGTATGTTACTTATTGTAATATATTACATTTCTTCCCTTTAAAAAAAATATAGTTTTAATTTTTCTCGCCTACTAAATAACTTTACAATCGTATGTACATTAGGGTGTCCCTTATTTTTGGACGTCATTTTTTTTTGCGCATACCCGCTAAAAAGTTTCTAAATAATCTAAGAAGCCACCAGAAAAAATTTTACATTGATACAAGAATGGTAAACCGTGGCGACTTGCGATCGTTTACATTGCTTTCAAAAAAATAAGCTTTCATATATATTTGTTTATCTAAAAAGGTGATTCTCCTTTTTGCTCAACTGTCAAATTAATGTATTGTTTGCGGTGGCAATTTTTAATTTCAATAGTGTGTTTTATAAAGTTCGGTGCCTTAACTAAAAAAATGTCCGTCGAATTACGAAGTGGAAACAAAAAATTTTTCTCATCGGAATGCCTTGTCATCAAATTAATGGTGCTAAACTACCATCTAATAGACAAGTTCTCGCTGTGCTTTTTTACAATTTGCGCGAAGTCAAGCTCGATCTTAGAGAAAGTGCAAATCTAGTAATGTGTAATTTTTTGGGAGAAGGCAAGAATTCCTACAAAGGCAATTCCGAACTGTGTCAAGAAGCTTTTAGATAAATATACACTTTGGAAAAAGTTGCAAAAAATTGTAAGAAAAGTCTCGATATTTATAGGACCCGTGAAAGTAATTTTGAAAGTGATCTTGATAACCTATTTGATATTGCTCATGCTGCTGCCCTTCAAATTATCAAAATAGAAGAGGATAAAGCATTTTTGAAGCTACAGAGAGAGCCGGGTAGACCGGGTTGCTTTGCTGGCATAGATAAAAACTTGGCAGACAAAGAGGAAAGATCTAGAAAAAGGTTATTACTCGAAGAAACAAGAAAATTAAGGCAACAAGAATTTTCGGAAGTTGCATCGACTTCTACATCATATGCTGAATGCAGACAAGTTTTAGACGTGGAAGAAATATTAAATTCTGATACCGAAGATTCACAATATTCCCACGACGACGAAATCCAGCCAGAGGCAAGCACAAGTTTGCAGAGCGACAGTTCAAAAAGAGGAAGAAAAAATCTGATAACACCAAAGGTAGTCGCAGTTTTAGACAGGTGCCAGCTAAGTATAAGAGATTCTGTCTATATTATTCAGGCTATCCTAGAGGCATTGGATCTGAAATGCGACGATTTTGCAATAAATAAATCTTCCATTCAGCGAATTCGTACACAAATGAGAAAATCACGTGCAGAAACTATAAAAAGTGACTTTAAGAACAACGTACCTGATATCATAACCGTCCATTGGGATGGCAAACTTTTACCCGGCTTAGACGTGAGAAGCTCCAAAGAGGAGAGGTTGCCAATTATAATTTCTTATAGCGACAAGGAACAACTTCTTGCAGTACCAAAATTGGAGAGTTCGTCTGGTAAACACCAAGAAATAGCTATTAGAACAGCTCTATATGACTGGAATCTCATTGACAAGGTGCAAATAATGTGTTGTGATACAACATCAACGAACATTGGCCGTTTTAATGGCGCTTGTGCTCTTTTGGAGAAAAGTTTGGGCAGAGACCTGGTGCTTTTCGCTTGTCGTCATCATATTTATGAGTTAGTGCTTAAAAGTGTATTTGAAGCCAAAATTAAGCAAAATGTTCGATCTCCAGAAATACCACTTTTTAAAAAAACTAGAGACAATTGGAAAAATATAGATTCGAATAAGATTGAACCATGCATCGATTTCGTTAGAAAGCACATTCCTGATGAACAAATTTTATCCATCTTAAGGTATTACAAAGCGGCATTGGAAAAAACTTTTATAAGAGAAGATTATCGTGAATTAGTAGAACTCTGCGTTGTGTTTTTGAATGGCGATCCAGAAAAGAAAATAAAAATCAAGCCCCCCGGAGCCTTACACCAAGCACGATGGATGGCCAGAGCCATTTATTCATTAAAAATATGTTTGCTCCAGTCCCAGATCAACATAAGTAGATGCAAATGATAAAAGTGCTCTGCAGGACATTTGCTTATTTGTTGCGATAATTTACGTAAAGCCATGGCTCGAGTGTACAGAAGCTGTAAAAGCACCTAATAAGGATTTGGGTTTTTTGAAAGCTGTCAAAGGCTATAATGAAATAGACGAAACAATTTCGAATGCTGCTCTAAGTAAGTTTTGTAAGCACTTATGGTATTTAAGTGAAGAGGCAGTCATTTTATCACTTTTTGATGACGAAGTGGATGACAAAACAAAAACAAATATGGTTGTTAACTTAAACAGGGAGGAAATATCGGATTTTAACAAACGATATATTCCAAACAGCGATGAAATGTCAGGATCGTTGTTTGGTGAGTCAAATTTATTTTTTTTTAATGTTATCTTTGTGTTAAATCATATTTTTTGAAAAATTAGTACTGAATGCTTTTATAACAACTTTTATTACAACCTTTCTTTATTTCAGCTAAAACACTTGATTGCTTTGTATCAGGTAAAAGCAAAGTATTTCTTGCAAGATTACAGATCAATGATAGTTTTCTTCGCACAAATGTGGCGTCTTGGATAAACAACGCTGCATTTCTGGAAGCCAAACGAAAAGTAAGTCTTTTACGAGTGGTAAACGATGCTGCTGAAAGAGCAGTCAAACTTGTGGAAGATTTTCACGGACTTATTACTGCTGATGAAGAGCAAAAACAGTTTTTGTTGCGCTGTGTTGAGGAACACAGAAACCTGTATCCAGACTGCAGAAAAAACACTTTAAAAAGAAGTTATCCCATATAATTTGGAATATTAAAATATTCTTAATAAAATATTCTTAATGCATCTTTTAATTTTTTCATTGTTCTCATTTACTGTATTATGTAAAACTTCTTGCCTTAGTCGCCACGGGTTACAATCATGATAGAAGAGTAAAATTTCATATTTAGGTATAATTTTCTATATATAAAAAAATTATAGGGTATGCGTTTCGAAATTCGAAAAAAAATTTTTTTTTGTCTTATAAGGGACACCCTACATACATTGTACATACATACATATTATGTATTAATTATTGTATGCATTTAGAAAGAACAATGATGTACAAGTATATATGTTTATGTAGTTATGTTTATACTTAAACATAATAATACGTGAACACATTTTCAAATATCGTAGAAACATGATTATTAGTTTTATTCAATAATATTAAAAAATTAAGAAATTAAATTTAGGTTATTTTTTGTAACTTATATTTGGTTTTTTCCTTAGCCGATCTTTCAGTTGTGTTTCTTTTTCTTCTTCCAAACATTGTTGAGTATCGATCGATTTTTCATTTTTATCAAGATCTTGTTGGTTTTGACGATCTTTAACATAAGTTAAAATTAACTGATTTCTATGAGCTAATCTACGTCTTTTATTGACTTCTATCAAATATAGAGTATTGGAAATTATTTTGCAAATAGATCCCCTGATCCATTTTGCATCACTATTTCCATTTGGATTCAAACAGAGTATTTGTTCACCTACTTTTAGATAAAAATTTTTTGCTTTTGAGCTATTCTCAAACTTGTCTTTTTCTTTACTTTTTTAATTTTATAATTGGTAGGTATTGATATTTTATTTTAAATACTTTTTGAAATACCATAAGATAAGGGAGTTATTGGTTTATAGGCGAAAACGAGTTCGCTCGGGCATATACCCGTGACTGTTGTTGGGGTATTTCTATATTTAAACAAAAAATTGAAAACGATATTTGGCATAGATAACTTTTTCTTTTGGTCAGACAAAAAGTAAGATTTAAGACTTCGCTTAATAGTCTGAACACCTCTTTCTGCCAATCCATTACTAGAAGGATGATATGGTGGACTATACAGTTGCTTTATACCATTACATTTCAAAAATAAGTGAAATTCCTCACTGCGAAACTGGGGTCCATTGTCGCTAACCAAAGTATTACAAAATCCGAAATTAGAAAATATTAATTTCAATTTTTCTATAACAATAAATGTAGTTGTCTTTGACAAAATGTGCACATCGATCCATTTTGAAAAATCGTCCACCACTATTAAAAAATCTGTATTTTCGAATTGAAAAAGGTCCACGTGTATTCTTTCCAATGGATATACTTTATCATTCCAAGTAAAATTGGGACAATCCTTAATTTTGCTTCTAGTCTGTTGGTAACCTTGGCAATTTAAAACATAATTTTCTATATTGGCGTCAATTGACGGCCACCAAACACAGCTGCGAGCTAAAAGCTTCATCCGTACAATACCAACATGAGTCTCATGCAACAATGCTAAAATTTTACTTCTAAAAATTGAGGGTATTACCAGCCGATCTGCGTAAAATAAACATTTATCTCTGACCTCAAGCGAAAGTTTAACATTCCTGTATGAGCATAAACAATCATCTAACTTTTTTGACTCGGGCCAACAGTCATTTTCAATAAAATAGATTATCTGCTTTATATTCTCGTCTTTTTCAGAATATTTTACAATTTCATCCGTTGAAATTGAAATATAATTTGTATCAAAAAATAAATTGTAGTTATGAACGTTCGTTGTCCCTTCTAAAGGTAAACGCGAAAGTGCTTCGACGTTTCGCTGTTTTGCTCCAGGACGGTATTTAATTTTACAATTATAATTGTACAGAAATAAAATCCACCTATGAAAACGCACAGAGACAATATTTGCTAGAGCTTTTTGGTCCCCCAGAAGCCTTTCTAGTGGCTGGTGGTCAGTATACACTGTAAAAGGATAACCGTAAACATATTTATGAAATTTTTTTACCGCAAATACCACAGCTAAAGCTTCCCGATGAATTTGGGGATAGTTTTTTTCAGACTTATTCAACGTTGTGGATGCCATAAAACATGGCCTCTCTTGACCATTGATAAGTACACTGAGAATAGCGCCCACTCCATACGGAGAAGCATCACAAGCAATTATGATTTGCTTAGTAGGGTCAAAATGAAATAGAAGATCATTTTCACAAAGTAACTTTTTAATTTTTTTCAAACGCTCTGACGCAGTCTTCGTCCCAGTGCTACTTCGTTTCTTTACGAAGTAGGTTATGCAAGGGTGCTAGGACAGAAGAACTGCTAGGCAAAAACTTTGAGTAATAGTTTACCAACCCCAAAAACCTTTGAAGCTGGTCCACATTTACAGGAGTAGGGGCTAATTTTATAGCTTAAATTTTTCTTTTGGATGGTTTTATCCCCTCCGGAGTCAAAACATGCCCCAAATATTCAAGATTACTCTCAAAAAGTTTACACTTTTCCCAATTAATACGTACATTGTACTCTTGAAGTCTACTTAATACTTTAAATAATTTTTCCCGACAGTCTTCTCTACCAACACCGGCCACCCAAATGTCGTCCAAATATACTGCTACACCGTCCAAGCCTTGCACTATTTGGTCCATGACACGCTGAAATATCATTGGTGCCGTTGCTACGCCAAAAGGCAGTCTACAAAATTCAAACAATCCCATATGCGTATTGATTTTTAAACATGACCTTGATGATTTATTTATTAACAATTGCAAATAAGCTTTGCTTAAGTCCAAAACACAAAATTGTGTGTTTCCTCTCAAACTTGTAAGAATATCATCTACTAGCGGTAGTGGATATACATCCATTTCTAATACTGAATTGATGGTGACTTTAAAATTGCCACATATTCGTACACTTGAATCTTTTTTTAAAACACATACAATAGGTGCTGCCCATTTACTATTACGAACCGGTTGTATAAACCCTTCTTCATACATATTTTTTAATTCTGCCTCTACTTTGGACTTTAAACTCATGGGTACAAAATATGGCTTAAAAAATTTAGGTAGGGAACCTGAACGAACGATAATATCTGCAGAAAATTGTTTAATGGGATTTTTGTTTTTTAAAAATAACGAAGGAAATATACATTTAAGCTCTTCTTTAGTATTGGACTGGCAGACATTTTGTATTAATAAATTTTCACTTGACTTACTGTTTTGACCAATGAAAAAATTTCGCCATGCAGGGTATAACACATCGAGCCAATTTCGTCCCATTAAGGGGGTGAATCGGTGACTTGATTTGACAATTAACAATTTCAAATCTATGCCGTTTACCAATACTGATATCTCACCCATTAACTTAACTGTTAAACCCTTCAATACCTGCAATGGTGGGCAACTTACAATATTTAATTTTATATTTTCAAAATAAAATTCGTAATCTATACTACACATTACTGATACTACCGCTCCTGTGTCTATCTCCATCAATACCTGCTTACCACTGATTAACACATTTCTTACTAACGACTCATTTTCTCGGTTTATCCAATTAATCGATCCCAGCATGTATTCTAGTTCGTTTATATTCTGTTGCCGTTTCTCTTGTTTGTTGAATGATGAAAATTGTTGATTTTTACCCTTAGATTTTGAAAAACAGGCTTTTGAGGAGTGACCTTTTTTCCCACATGTAAAACAGTTCCAGTGTTTTGCTGGACAACTTCCAAATGCATGTTTAGTGGTGCAATTAGGACATTTTTCGAACGGTTGTTTTTTATGATGTTTTAGGTAAAAATTGTTATTTTGCTTTTGGTAATGTTGTACTTTGTTAATACCATACGACGATGATGGATGCATGCTTCTTTGTTCCTTATTTACCAACTCGAAAGATTGGGCTATCTTGCATGCCTCTTCCCACGTTAAATTTGCAGTAGATAACAGCTTAGTTTGTAACTGACTACAACTAACACCACATACCATTCGATCTCTTAACGCTTCTTTTAGAAAATTACCGCAGTCACATTCGGATGCGATTAACTTTAAACTTACTATAAATTCACCAACAGATTCATTTTGTTTTTGTGAACAGTTATAAAATTTATATCGTTCGGCTATTATATTTTTTTCTGGCCGAAAATGTGGAATGATAACTTCGATCAATTCCTTAAAAGTTTTTATGGTTGGTTTTTCCGGTAACAAAATACTTTTAATTCTTTTCTATGTTTCCGGTCCAACTAATGTCAAAAACATCGCAACTTTATTTGCATCCACTACACCATTAATTTTAAATAACTGCTCCATTCTTTCTAAATATTCCTTGAAATCGTCTCCAAACGCAAACTGTTCGATACTGCCAATTAGGGCCATTTTCTGCGGCTTTAAATTTAATCCTTTCTTTAATAGGTTCGTTTTTACTATTGTCTCGTCGCCAAATTTGTTATGTCTCTTGATTTAAAATAAATAAAAAGAAGTTGAGTCGTTTTAATTAATCAGTTTATTTGCTGTTGATCGCTTAGCTATAAGACAAAGACTGAGTTAGTATTTCTCACAAGATGTTAAATTAACCTCTTACATTAAATACAGTGATTATTGTTGTTGTACATATATGTATGTAATTTGTAATGTAGGCTTAATACTGAGTATTACTTTAATGTAACTTATTATCGTATTATTTGAGAGTACTTAAATACTAACGGAACTATTTAAAGCTAACACTGCATTGTAAAAGTATGTTACTTATTGTAATATATTACATTTCTTCCCTTTAAAAAAAAAATAGTTTTAATTTTTCTCGCCTACTAAATAACTTTACAATCGTATGTACATACATACATATTATGTATTAATTATTGTATGCATTTAGAAAGAACAATGATGTGCAAGTATATATGTTTATGTAGTTATGTTTATACTTAAACATAATAATACGTGAACACATTTTCAAATATCGTAGAAACATGATTATTAGTTTTATTCAATAATATTAAAAAAATGAAGAAATTAAATTTAGGTTATTTTTTGTAACTTATATTTGGTTTTTTCCATGGCCGATCTTTCAGTTGTGTTTCTTTTTCTTCTTCCAAACATTGTTGAGTATCGATCGATTTTTCATTTTTATCAAGATCTTGTTGGTTTTGACGATCTTTAACATAAGTTAAAATTACATTTTTCTGAACTTTTTTTAACTGATTTCTATGAGCTAATCTACGTCTTTTATTGACTTCTATCAAATATAGAGTATTGGAAATTATTTTGCAAATAGATCCCCTGATCCATTTTGCATCACTATTTCCATTTGGATTCAAACAGAGTATTTGTTCACCTACTTTTAGATAAAAATTTTTTGCTTTTGAGCTATTCTCAAACTTGTCTTTTTCTTTACTCTTTTTAATTTTATAATTGGTAGGTATTGTTATTTTATTTTAAATACTTTTTGAAATACCATAAGATAAGGGAGTTATTGGTTTATAGGCTAAAACGAGTTCGCTCGGGCATATACCCGTGACTGTTGTTGGGGTATTTCTATATTTAAACAAAAAATTGTAAACGATATTTGGCATAGATAACTTTTTCTTTTGGTCAGACAAAAAGTAAGATTTAAGACTTCGCTTAATAGTCTGAACACCTCTTTCTGCCAATCCATTACTAGAAGGATGATATGGTGGACTATACAGTTGCTTTATACCATTACATTTCAAAAATAAGTGAAATTCCTCACTGCGAAACTGGGGTCCATTGTCGCTAACCAAAGTATTACAAAATCCGAAATTAGAAAATATTAATTTCAATTTTTCTATAACAATAAATGTAGTTGTCTTTGACAAAATGTGCACATCGATCCATTTTGAAAAATCGTCCACCACTATTAAAAAATCTGTATTTTCGAATTGAAAAAGGTCCACGTGTATTCTTTCCAATGGATATACTGTATCATTCCAAGTAAAATTGGGACAATCCTTAATTTTGCTTCTAGTCTGTTGGTAACCTTGGCAATTTAAAACATAATTTTCTATATTGGCGTCAATTGACGGCCACCATACACAGCTGCGAGCTAAAAGCTTCATCCGTACAATACCAACATGAGTCTAATGCTAAAATTTTACTTCTAAAAATTGAGGGTATTACCAGCCGATCTGCGTAAAATAAACATTTATCTCTGACCTCAAGCGAAAGTTTAACATTCCTGTATGAGCATAAACAATCATGTAACTTTTTTGACTCGGGCCAACAGTCATTTTCAATAAAATAGATTATCTGCTTTATATTCTCGTCTTTTTCAGAATATTTTACAATTTCATCCGTTGAAATTGGAATATAATTTGTATCAAAAAATAAATTGTAGTTATGAACGTTCGTTGTCCCTTCTAAAGGTAAACGCGAAAGTGCATCGACGTTTCGCTGTTTTGCTCCAGGATGGTATTTAATTTTACAATTATAATTGTACAGAAATAAAATCCACCTATGAAAACGCACAGAGACAATATTTGCTAGAGCTTTTTGGTCCCCCAGAAGCCTTTCTAGTGGCTGGTGGTCAGTATACACTGTAAAAGGATAACCGTAAACATATTTATGAAATTTTTTTACCGCAAATACCACAGCTAAAGCTTCCCGATGAATTTGGGGATAGTTATTTTCAGACTTATTCAACGTTGTGGATGCCATAAAACATGGCCTCTCTTGACCATTGATAAGTACACTGAGAATAGCGCCCACTCCATACGGAGAAGCATCACAAGCAATTATGATTTGCTTAGTAGGGTCAAAATGAAATAGAAGATCATTTTCACAAAGTAACTTTTTAATTTTTTTCAAACGCTCTGACGCAGTCTTCGTCCCAGTGCCACTTCGTTTCTTTACGAAGTAGGTTATGCAAGGGTGCTAGGACAGAAGAACTGCTAGGCAAAAACTTTGAGTAATAGTTTACCAACCCCAAAAAACTTTGAAGCTGGTCCACATTTACAGGAGTAGGGGCTAATTTTATTTTTTAGAAAATTACCGCAGTCACAATTAAAAAACACAAATTTAATCACAGGATTTTGTTTTTCAGGACTAGTTCTTTGAATTATTTTCACATTTGTTTTTGATCTTTGACAATGCTTATTTTTTATTGATGTATATGTTTTTTTTTTTTCTTCTATTATCTTATTTTTATAAATATTTCTTATTACCTTGTAATTGTTCCAGGCTATATTATTTTTTGTTATTTTAGCTATTCTATATTTTTTATCTTAGCTTGTTTTAAATTTTTTAGTTCGTTATTAAACTACTTATTATTATTCTCTTGTTTTATATTTCTTTTGACTAATATTTTTTTATTGCAACTTCAACACACCCATCAAGAATATTTACATTATTATTTACAGTTTGTCATGTAAATGTTTTCAATAATAGAAAAAAATAAAAACTTAAAAATAAACAGGTATTTCTTGGCGAATGGATTAAATTTTATGAAATTTGTTTAAGTATTCAGGTTTTCACATGTGTTTATAACTAAATTATACTGAAAAAATTTATTTAACTTTATTGGAAAAATTTTAATTGGATCGACAAAAAAAATTGTTCAGATTTTGCGCTGTCAAATAAATGTTTTCCAAATTTGGGAGCTTTTATATATTTGCCTGGTTAATTACCTAAAATATATTATTTTGCTGCTCATACTTTGATTGTCCGATTTGAGCATTAATTATTGCTTGTAATGTATTATGTTTATTCCTTTTTAGAATGTCCTCTCCAAACTTATCTTTATACCAAGATTATAGTTTGGAGATGTAGAAATTAATAAAAGACTTTTGTCTTGTTGTCAAGACTATATTCTTTATTATTCTCACTTAATTTAAAATTTACATTTCTTATATACTAATTTCTTATTATTATTTTGAGTGAATTAAATCACTCAATATTTATTTCTACTTAATATTAAAATTACTTATTGCTAAATACATTCATATATGTTCGTGTGATTATACAAGATTTTTTTATAAACTACAAAAAGGTTTACATACGAACGTATATGAATGTAGAAGAATTAAAAAATATAAAAGTGCAGACATCAACATAATGCAGCGCGTGTAGAATCAAATTTCTGTTTTGAAGTTCATTACACTACACTACAACTGATTATCTTGGATACACTACACCCTTACCCTTAAAAAAAATTGTACAATTGAGATTGGAGAATTTTTACATTTTGGTTTAAATTTGTTGTTTTCTTAAGGTGTTTTTTTTTTTTTTTTTGTTATTTAATGGTATATATGATAACATTTTTGTATTTGCTTTATAATTTGATGTAGGTCATTAAGATTAAATTTTATTCAAAAGAATTTTACGTTAATTTATTTTGGTATTTCTTTAGTAAATTTTTATGGTAGGTTTTTGTCTTATCATTGATCTTAACTAATACATTTAAATCATCTATATCTAATATGGTATATGGACCTCTATACGGTGGTTCATTCTTTTTTCTATTCTCTACTTTTACTAGTAATAAATCTCCTATTTCTAATTCTATACTATTTAACTTGTTATGGGAGTCTAATTGTCTCTTCCTTTTTACACTTTCTATCATATTCCTAGCATTCTCTAGAGAATATTTTAGTCTTGCTTTTATTTCATTAGCATAATTTTCGAAATTGTATATTTTGGGATGATTCATGACTTCATCTCCAGGTAAATTTGGCAATTTTCCGAAAATTAGCTCGAAAGGTGAGTATTCAGTATCTACGTGAGGAGTTGTATTGTACGCAAATGTGTAGTATGGGATCCATTTTTCCCAATTGTCATTTTCTACAAAAGATAAGAAATACTCGTTTAGGACTATATGGTGTCTTTCAACACTACCTAAAGTCTCATGGTATGGAGTCGAGAGTCTTTGTTCTATCCTTAGTTGATCACATATCTTCTTCATTAGTTCATTTGTAAATTCTGTTCCTCTGTCCGATTTGAGTATGCGAAATAATCGGTATTTAAGGATTAAATTTTCCATTAATGCTTTAGCTACTGACTTTGCTTCTTTTGTCTCAATTACACAAGCAATTATATATTTAGTCAATTCGCATTGCATAGTTAGTATATATCTAAATTTGTTTGTTGGACGTAGTGGACCAACAGTGTCAATTACAATAGTGTCAAAACTGTTTATTGGAGTATCTGTTATTTTTAGCGGTTCTTGTGTATGTTTATTTTGTTTGTTTCTCTGGCATAAATTACATTTTGATACGTATTCTTTTACTGATTTGTTCAGTTCTTTCCATATATATTTTTGTTTTAATTTTAATAATGTTTTATGTATTCCAAAATGTCCTCCTTGTGGCGTATCATGATATAGTTGTATAAGTTTTTGTTGTTTTTCATTATGTGTTATTGTCTGAGGTTTTTCATATAATAATATAGTTATGTCATCTTTATTATGTTTATATGCTTCATTGTATCTGGCCTTAAATTCTTCTGCAGGAAATATACTAAGTATTGCATCATTCTTGTCGATTGCAAATATTTTATTATTTGATAATTTTAAACAAGATAAAAGCTTCTCCAAAAGAGTACCTGGTGCTTTGGATTATCGCTACATCTAACACGTGTTTCATTAATATCTCTATACGTTTCTAACGTATCCTTATAACATTTTCTTATATCATCTATTGGCCGTTTCTCTAATATAAATTTTAATTTAGTTACGCGCTTTATATCATTTATCGAAGTGCAGTCCCATATGTGGAGTTGATCAGGCTCTTTTTGAGATCCGCTAATGATATTATTTTCTGATGACTTTTTCTTCATACCTCTTGTTACTACTAATGTTTTTTTAGCATGAATGTCATTTTCTAATGGTATCATGTTTTTTAATATTGGGAATCAATTTGTATCCGTGATAATGCATCCGCGTTAGTACTATTTGCTCCTTTTTTATAGACAATTTCAAATTCGTATTCGGAAAGTTCCAGTCTTAGACGCGTTAATTTAGAACTTGGGTTTCTATGTGTGAATAGTGAAACTAATGGTCTATGGTCTGTGAAAACTGTAAATTTCCTTCCATATAAGTAAGGTCGGAAAAACTGTATTCCCCAATATATGCCTAATAATTCTTTTTCAATTATTGGCTTGTTCTTTTCATGTTTATTCAGTGATCTACTTGCATAAGATATTGGTAGATCTTCTCCTATTGAACCTTGTGATAAAACTGCGCCTAGTGCAAAATCTGATGCGTCGGTTGTTAGAACAAATGTTTTGTCAAAATCTGGGTATTGCAAAGTGGGTGGACTGATTAATTTTTCTTTCAATGTTTCAAATGATTTTTGGCATTCTTCGGACCATTCAAATTTTGTATTTTTCTTCAAAAGTCTGTTAAGGCAGTTCGCGATATCCGCAAAGTTTTTGATAAACCTTCTGTAGTAATTGCAGAATGCTACAAATCTTCTGACGTCATCAGCGTTTTTAGGAATTGGATATTTCGAAATTATTTCGTACTTAGCTGGATCTGGTTTAATTCCACTTGATGTTATTAAGTGACCTAAATATATAGCTTCTGGTTTTAAAAAACAACATTTGCTTGCATTCAGTTTTAGATTGTATTTTGATAATCTGTCGAAAACTTTTACTAAGTTTTTGTTATGATGTTGTAGGCTACATCCGAAAACTTTTGTATCATCCACATATAAAAATGCTTCTGATTCCAATCCGGATAGAGCTTTGGTTAGCATTCTTTGAAAACTATTAGATGATATCTTCAGTCCAAATGGTAATCTAGTATATTGGTAATGACCATTTATTGTAGAAAAAGCTGTAAATGGTCTTGATTCCTTATTAAGTTCAATTTGATGGAATGAACTTGTAATGTCCAATGTAGAAAAATATCTTGCTCTTCCCAATCTGCCCAAAATATCATCTAGTCTTGTTAGTGGAAATTTATCCTATTATTTTGTCATTGAGTTTCCTAAAATCAACGACTAATCTCCATTTTTTTATGTTGTCTTGTCCTTTCTGTCATTGAGTTTCCTAAAATCAACGACTAATCTCCATTTTTTTATGTTGTCTTGTCCTTTCTTTGGAACTAATAAGAGGGGTGCATATTATGGGCTTATGGATGGTTCTATTATTTTTTGTTTTAGTAAATCCTTTACTTGGTTGTCTATTTCCTCTATGTGTGTTTGAGGTAAACGATAATTTTTTATATAAACGGGGTTTCTATCACTTAGTTGTATGGTTTGGTTATAGAAGTTGTTAGTTGTTAGGCTCTCTCCATCTAAATGAAATATTGATTGATATTTTTCCAAAATTTTTGATAGTTCTTCCCTTTCATAGCTGTTATTGTCTTCTAGCTTTAGGTCAGCTAGCAATTTTTTGAATCTTTTTTGGTCATAATTTTCTTTTGTTTTATCATTGCTAGTTCTATATATATTATAGTTTTTTAGTGGTGTTGTTTCTACTTTTAAGTTTTTTATTTCCGTAGTTTCATCTAGAGTGTTCAACAATCTTATATGTTTATTTCCGTTCTTTGGAATTATAGTGTTTGCTAAAAATATACCTTTACTAATTTCGCGATTACATACTACTCCGTCTTCTTCTATGTCTAATTGAAAAGGAATGGTTATTTCACTTCTTGGTGGTATTTTGATTGTGTTTATTTTGAATGTGTTATTTTGTATGGGTAATGTCAAGATTTCTTGTTTATTGTTAATGGTCAGTATGAATTTATCGTAGTCTATATTGCAGTTGTATTTTAATAAAAAATCTCTTCCCAGTATACCATCGGTGTGGATTGGAAAGTCATGTTCTACTAGTTGTATTTTGTGAATAAGTGTAGTTTCGTCGATTATTAATATAATGTTGGTGGAACCTAATGATTTTATTTCTTCTTTTGTCATCCCTGTTAAATGATATTAATCGTCTGGATCTTCATCATATTTGTATAAAATATCTTCTTTGCACAAAGATACATCGGCGCCTGTGTCTATTATAAATGTAAGTGCTCGATGAGTGTCTTTTATATTTAGTTTTACATAATTTTTAAGATTAGATGAAATGCTATAGACATTGTTTCTAATGGTTATATATTTTTTCTTTATAGATTTTGTTCCGGAGATCTCTGGTGGCCTAAAATCTCCGGATTTTGGGAGTTTCCCTGATTGTACATTTGGTTTATGGTTCTGTTTATTCTACGGTTATTATTGCAAAAGTTGCGATGATAATTGTTGTTATTTTGTTAATTATTGTTGTTATTGTAGTTGGAATTATTACATCGTCTACTATTGTCTGTATTACTGTTTATTCTTCTATTATTATTGTATATTTTTCTAAATATTGTGGAAGAAATAAATTAATAGATGCTTGAGTTCTTCTCAGTAATCCATTTAATATAAAATCATTTAAAGAACTAAGTTACAAATTAATAACAAAAGGGAATGAAAATAAGGAGATGCCAGATCAATTATATTTTGGAAGTTATAATAGTTCTCCCACGCTTATAGAAGAGGACCTACTATATAATCTCCTAGATAAGTCGGCTCACGACGTCTTCGCGTGGTTCTACGTAAAGGTGTTTGTTGAGGTGGTTGAGTATTTGTTGGAGTAGATGTTGGAGTTTGCCTTCCGGCGGTGAGACCCGTAACGTTTTCTTTATTATTTGGGATTTCAATTAAATCTTGTAAATCAAATCTAGGCCCAGCACTCAGCTTACTATCTTCCGGTACTGGCTCATCAAGGAAAGAAGCACCTTCTTTTTGAACACTTGTAGATCTTAGCTGGTTAATGTGGCGTTTGAACTTAAACCCATCATCTAGTTCAACGAGGTAGTGTAGATGACCATACTTTTCAATTATCGTTCCCAGCTTCCACCAATTTTTATTGTTTGAATAATAACGGGCATACACTCTATCACCCTCACATAATTGACGCGCTTGTTGCTGATATTTAGGATCCCGTGTAGAGACTCTGGGGGGCTTCAAAGCATCCAATTGTATACGGATTTGCCTATTAAGGTATTGTTCCGATGGAGTCTTACCATTTTTAAGTGGTGTAGCTCTATAGCGGAATAGTATTTCCCTTACCTTTTCACGAATACTTCGAGGATCGTCTATCATAGCCTTCAAACGTTGCTTGATGGTTTGGACGTTACGCTCTGCTAGGCCATTGGTAGCGGGATGACCCGGAGCTATTAATTTTTGAAATATACCAGAATTTGTGCAAAATGATTTGAATTTATCGCTTGTGAATATTTTGGCGTTATCCGAAACAATTACATCTGGGTAGCCATGCCTCGCAAAGAAATCAAGTAGCAGTTCTATTGTGGAGTTTGATGTTGGGGAAAATTGGGTTATACCGATTTCGACCCATTTTGATTTTGCATCCATGACGATGAGGTAGTAATGATTTTGAAATACACCAGCGTAATCGATATGAATTCGTTGCCAATTACTATCTGGTTCCTCCAAGCTGTGTAATTTGACTTTTGGAGGGCTTGATTTTATTTGGCCGCATGGCAAACAATTGCGAACCAAACGCTCGATATCGTTGTCGATATTTTTCCAATACACATACCTGCGGGCTAGCTGTTTCATCTTTGTGATCCCAAGGTGTGTCTGGTGAAGTTCATTTAGAACTGAATTTTGTAGACTTGATGGTATTACCACACGATGACCACGAAAAATAATGTCATTGTTTATGGTAAACATTGTATCTTCCACACGGTTGTTTTTAAGATTTTGTAAAAGCGCTAAAAGTTCTTTATCTTTTTTCAATTCAGTTTGGAGCGTTTTGAAATTTAAATTAAATGTTGAAATTTGTTGAATAGAGGCTTCACATATTTGATTTACCTCTTCATTGATAGCTCTGTCTGTTAAGTAAGCAGATTTGACTGAGGCTCGAGACAAACAGTCGGCATTGACGTTTTCAATACCTTTTTTAAAAATAACTTTGTAATCAAATCCTGAAAGAAAAGCGGCGTATCTCTGTAGCCGTGAATGTGTCATTTGAGGTAATTTGGCATTTTGATGAAAAATGCGCACCAATGGTTGATTGTCTGTAATAAGTGTAAACGGCCTCCCAAATAGATACTGATAGAAGTGATCCACTGCAAACACGATGGCCAACGCTTCACGATCGATCTGAGAGTAATTTCTTTCAGAGTCTGTAAGAGACCGTGACGCAAACGATATTGGGCGTTCTTCCCCATCTATAATGTGTGAAAGTACCCCTGCAACTCCAGTTGGACTGGCGTCACAGGCTAATACTAAAGGGTATTTTGGGTTATACGGAATAAGTACACGTTCACTGGCCATTTCGGCTTTGATTTGTTTGAAAGCTTCTTCGCACTGGGCTGACCACTTGAATATCGAGTTTTTCTTGAGTAGCTTTCGTAGAGGTGATGTTATTGATGAACAATTTGGAATGAATCGTGAATAATACGTCACCATTCCTAAGAACCGTCTTACGTCATCGACTGATTGCGGCGTTGGAAGCTCTGTTATAGCCGACATTTTGCTTTTTGATTTTAAAATTTGATTATGTTTTATAGAATGGCCAAGAAATTCTATCTCTTCTTCGAAAAAACGACATTTATTTTGGTTTAAATGAAGATCGTGATCTTTTAATTTCTTCAAACACTTGAACAGATTTTGTTTACACTCTAACATTGTTGAACCATGTATAATGATATCATCAAAATAAGCTTCGGTTTTAGGGACATCCTGTAATATTTGATTCATTATGCGGTTAAATTCAGATGGCGCTGTCTTAATCCCGAAAGATAACCTATTCATCCTGTATGTACCTCTGTGTGTTGCTATTGTTTGAATGCAGCTTGAGTTTTCATCCACTGGTATATGTAAGTATGCCCTATATAGGTCCAACCTACAAAAGTATTTCGAGTTTCGTAATGAATTAAAAATATCTTCGATTTTCCTTATCGGACTGTGTGCCTCCACGAGACGTTGGTTTACACCAACTTTGTAGTCAACGCATAAGCGTAAACTACCATCAGACTTGGGTATCACGACTAGGGGTGAACCCCAATCGCTGGTTTCTGTTTTTGAAATAATACCGTCAGCTTGTAATTGATCTAGTTCACTGTTAACTTTTCCGACAAGGGCATAAGGTAGTTCTCGTTCTTTTATAAATATAGGTGAAACATTATCTCTTAATTTTAACGAAACAGTGTATTGCTTTATGCATCCTATTTTTGGTTGGAAAATATCTTCGAATTCTTTAATGACGTCGATTTCACTAACGTTTTTTAGCTGATGTACGGTTTCGATTCCGTTGAGATTGATTTTAAGTTTTCGGATCCAGTCACGACCTAGAATTGCGGTGTAATCTTCCGGCACTATATAGATTTCATCTTGAATTGTCTTATTACCGTATTCTCCAGCCACTAGAATTTTGCCATCAGGTTGAAACACGTCTTTTGTATACGATCGAAATGATAAATTTGTTGGTAATATTGGGACATTGAGTTGAAGATTTGAAAATGTACTTCTTGGCAAAAACGTATAACCTGATCCAGTATCGATTTCGAAATTGACTAGTTTACCTTGAATTTTGATATTGATAAAAAATTGTTCTTGATCGGTTGAACTATTTTGGTGGATATCTACGACGTTTACAACTCCGTAATGGTGACTCTCTTCGGGCTGACTTGTTATTTCTTTGATTGAGTTGACATTTTTCATTCGAACTTTTATACATACCTTAGCCACGTGACCAGTTTTCTTGCATTCAGAACATTTGAGGTTGTTTTTATTGGTACGACAATCCTTTGCATAGTGATTGTTTCGTCCACACCTTAGACATACGCCTTCTAACCCCAAAGCTTTATAGTCGATGTCGTTTTTGTTTCTTGACTTACTTTGATTTTGCTTCTTAACATTGAACTTATTGTGTTTATCTTTTTTGAAAGAAATTTTATTTACCTCAAGCGACACTGAAGGATTCGAATTGTTGGCAAGTTCTTGGGAGTCCATTTTGGCAGCTTCGATGGCAATAGCCTTTGATACGATGTCTGAAAAATCTGCAACTTTTGATTGTAATAACTGCTCTCGAATACTATTATCGTTTAGCCCACGTATAAATTGAGCGCGTAGAAAAAGATCTGCAACTGACATTTTACATTGGCAGTAGAACTCACAGTCGCTTATATTGGACTTTAGATTAGCTACGTAATCTGCAATCGATTGGTTGTCCATTTGATAACTAGAAAGAAATTTGTGTTGTGATACCAAAACATTTCTTTTTGGTGCTAGATGTGTTTTTAGCATTGCTATCAATTCGTCGTACTTCAAATCATTAAGATTTTTAGGTGCTGCTAGGGCTGTTACTGTGTTAAACATTTTGGCTCCAATTGAATTCAGCAGTAATTTTGAACAATATTCCTTATCGGCAAACACATTTTTCATACTTGTGTAGTTCTCAAATCTTTGTTTGTACATGTCGAATGATTCCTTTGATGTATCCAGCGCTTCGAAGTTGGGTACCAATGCTACGTTTGAGCCTACGTTCAATTGGCCCTGTGGACTTACCGTAGTTGATGTGTTGTTGCATACTTTTTCCAGAATTTTCTTCTGCATCTCCATGAATTGCGAAAATTGCGCGGCGTCCATTTTGAATTTTGTTGTGCCGAAGGAATTATGCCTTGAAATGTATTAAGATGTAATTAATTGAAATTTGCAATCAAATAAATGATATTATTTGATCGTCTCTGCATTTATTTTTAATTACGGCATTCGTTTTACACTCGTCGCCAATCTATTGTATATTTTTCTAAATATTGTGGAAGAAATAAATTAATAGATGCTTGAGTTCTTCTCAGTAATCCATTTAATATAAAATCATTTAAAGAACTAAGTTACAAATTAATAACAAAAGGGAATGAAAATAAGGAGATGCCAGATCAATTATATTTTGGAAGTTATAATAATTATTGTAATTGTTCCTGTTGTTATTATTTCTTTGAAAGTTATTATTGTTCCTGTAGCTAATATTTCTATTGTCATTATCGTTGTTGTTTCTATTGTAATGGTTATTCTGGTTGCGATTATTGCTATTGTTATTGTTAAAATTGTTCCAGTTATTTCTATTGTTTCTGAAATTACTACTTGTTTGGAGCAGTATCTGATTTTGTCTGATATCTGTTGTTGTTTCCATTGCTATATCGATGGCTTCGCTAAGTTTCTTTACTCTGCTAGCTTCTATTGTTCTGGTTATTTCTTTGTTTTTAAGTCCATTTTTAAATGAGTTGAAAGCTAATGCTGCATTTGTTTTACTAATGATATCTCTATTTTCTTCTCCTAGCATGCTTATTTGAATTTCATTTAGTTCCATTGTCAATGATTCTATTTTATCAGCAAATTTTCTTATACTATCTGTTTGTATAACTCTGCTTAGTTCGTTAATGACAATATTAGGTGATTTTTTGATTTTATAAGTTTCTTTCAGAATTGAAACAAGTGTATCAATACTACTTGGAATTTGTATCTGTCGCAATCTATTTTGTACTTTTGTGGTCAATTTAGTTTTATAGACGAAATTAAAGAATGAAGTTTGTTTATTTTCCGGAAATGTTTCATTAATATTTCTAAATTTGCTATAAATGGGTTTAGTTCTTCCTTAGCTCCTGTAAATACTGTTATTAGTTTTGAAACTGATGCTAATTCTGTTGCGTTGAGGTTTTCTGAAGTCATGTTGATAGTGTTGGTTGTTACTTGTTTCTCTATTTTTCTTGTTTGTAGTCTTGTTTCTAACTCTACGTCTATTCTTTCTTGTATAGAGTCTGGTATCTTTAAGTCAATGTTTTTCTTTGTCGATATCTGTATAACTTTATCCCTAATGTCATGAAAGAAAGCTTCCGCTGCAATTCTATGCGAGGGAGTTAGTCTTTGGTAATGGACATTGAGTATTGTTCTTATCTCTTCTAAACATTGTAGAAGGATCTTAATATGTTTTTCTAATGTATTTTGACCTATTTGTCTATCTATATTCAAACATTTGTAAGATTTATCAAATTCTTCTTTTATTGCTCTACAGCGATATAAAATTTTCTGCCATGTCATTTCATTGTATTTGTAAGTATTATTATATTTTTGTTTTTTTTGAAAAATAAGTAATTAAATTTTATCAAGGTCGTTTGCCCTACTAGTGTATTTTTTTCTTAGCGACCTTTTACGCAGGATATAAAATTTAAGTAAGAGGTCTATTGATCTCTTCGCTATGGTCGATAATTTCTACGTTATTTACAAAGTTTTGTATTTTGGAAATTGAATGTTAAAATTACATTCATTTATTATTATAAAAAATTTATATTTGTTTTGACAAATATTAAATTCATTTAAAAATTATTTTGTTTATTTTAGTTTAGTATTTAATTCTATTTATCTCTTATGGCCAGTTTTTGACTTCTTATTTATATTTAAGTCCCATTTAAGTTTAAAATTTATTTTTCAAGTACAAAGTTAAATGCCACTTAAATGGCCAATATTGGGCATTTAAAGTATATTTAAGTTTTAAACATTTACCATATGATTTTGACAATTTGTTTTTATTGTACAAAATTAAGCAAGAAAAAAGATTGTGAGCAAAAAGATTGTAGTCGTTAATAAAAACAATTATCTTTTACTTATAATGAGTTCAGACGAAGAAGATATAAGTGACGCCGAAATCTGTGATATATTGAGTGTAACCGTTTTGCGAAAACCACGTATAATACGTAGGCGGCCCAATCATTTTCATATTTTTGGAGACGCAGAATTTTACCAAAGATTTCGTATGTCAAAAAGATCAGCTTATAGTATTCTAGAGCTTATTGGAAACCACATAAAGAACCAAACCACTTGGTAAGTGTTACAACTACATATGCACATATAAACAGACAATTCTTAAAGCCAGTATATTGTAGGAATCATTGTATCAGCGAGGAGCATATGTTTCTGATAACGTTAAGGGTATATGCAACCGGTGGAATGTTAAAAACAATTGGCGATGTGTATGGAGTCTCAACAACAACAGTTTCAAATGTTGTTAGTAATGTTACTCACTATATAGCCCAACTGCGAAATCATTTTATCGTTTTTCCAAAAACTCAGGAAGAACTTTTAAAAAACAAACAGGAATTTTACGACGTCGCAAAATTTCCTAACGTTGTTGCAGCTCTAGATTGTACTCACGTTAGAATAATATCACCAGGTAAATTGGTATCAGGATTACTTATAGCCTCTCATAACTATGTGTACGATATTTTCATTCGCCAGGTGGAACCGAAAACCGAAAAGGGTTCTTTTCTATGAACGTTCAAACTATGTGTGATGCACACCTAAAGATACTTGATATCGTAGCTAGATGGCCTGGATCCGCACACGATTCAAATATTTTATTAAATTCCAAAATCTATTTCAGATTTTGCAGGGGTGAGTTTGAGGATAGCCTTATTGTAGCTGACAGTGGGTATCCTAACAAAAATTTTATAATGACTCCACTACTAAATGTACAACATGCAGAAGAAAACCTGTATAATGAATCACAAATACGAACTCGTAATTGTGTTGAAAGGAGTTATGGTGTATGGAAGAGAAGATTTCCAATTTTATCCTTAGGTATTCGTCTAAATTTTGAAAAAGTAGAAGGTATTATTGTAGCTACTGCTGTTTTACACAACATATGCTGCATGAACAAGGAATCTGAACTTCCGTCTCTACCGGACAATTTGGAATCAGCAATAAATTTTGTTAATACTGTTCCAAGCAATACCATACCAAGAAATTCTAATACAAATAATACAACACGGCGCAATTTAATAAAAAATTATTTTAAAAATTTGTTATAAAATTCAATGCTTTTTATTTATATATGTATATCAAAAACAAAACAAAAATTAAAATAACAAAACAATTCAGGTTTAGTAAAGATAAAATAATAAATTAATTTAATTTAATAATTTGTACTTTAAAGCTAATAAATTAGACAAACAGCAAAAATTTACAAAATTATTGAACTTTTTTCAAATTGTTAATTTGTATGCGAATTAATTCTATTTCTAGCTTAATCTTTTCTATCTCCAAGCTATGTTTTTCCTTTAAAAACTCCATTTCAAGTTTTTTCCTTTCTTTGGTATAAAGATTTGCTGAGGGGCTTTTTTAACATCTTAGGGGTGTATCTTGCCCAAGATGTACCAACTATAAAACGAAACAACAAATTTGGCAAATAAATACATACATACTAAAAGATAAAAATCAAAATGGTTTTTAATTCAATGTACATACATACATAGATACATACATACATACATACATACATACATACATACATACATACATACATACATACATACATACATACATACATACATACATACATACATACATACATAGATAGATACATACATACATACATACATACATACATACATACATACATACATACATACATACATACATACATAGATACATACATACATACATACATATGTATTATTATACATATGTATGTATGTACGTAATATGTATAATAATACATATTATGTATGTACATGCACATACATATGTTTGTTTGAATTCTATGGTTTATTTTGTCTGAATTGCAAAACTTACAGTCATCCTTCTTTTCTGGGGTTTCCGTATTTTCCAATTTTCCGCAGACTTCACCGACATGTTCATCAAGGACGTCATTTGATAAAAATTCAATATCAGCACAATCTATAAAAATATTTGGCCATTTTACATATAATAATATTGATAGTAATTCTTACCATTTTCGTCTGCATCGCAGTCATAGGATGATGACTTGCCTAAAATTTGCGCCTCTTGGCATATATCTAAAACAGAATGGTCTGTTTTAGTTGCAATTTTTTGCTGTGGAGGACCACCACCAGTGGCATAAAGTTGCTGTTTGTCGAATGCAAAATTTTGTTTTGCAGTTGCTTTGATGTTTCCATATTTTGTTTTAAGCACTTTATGATTACGGAAAGTGTGCGTAAATTTACTATTAAATTCCCGTTCTATATTCCTCCAAGCATTTGTTTTTTCCTCTGCACCCACTCTGTCCGTCTTTTTATTTTCTATTACGCTGCTATATTTTTTAACAGCAGCCAATAAAAAATCAACTTCTGTTGAAGTGAAGTTTGGACTTCTTTTTTCCATTTTATTTATATTTATTAATTTTTACTTTTAAAACTGTTAGATTGTAACAAACACTTTTGAAATTTTTTTGTTGCATCAGCAGTTTCTTTTGAAAATCAAAACAGTTTTTTGACATATCATGGTGCTGCCATATTTTTATCATAATAAATTATTTAAGACTGAAAAACTGAAACTGTATTTAAATACCATTTAAAATTAAAGTACAATTAACTAATTGTGCATTTAAGTACGAACTCAAAAACTGGCCATTAGTTTGGCATCTTCTATTGGTATATCAATTATTTTATACATATTAAAATAGTTTATTTAAAAAATTTTGTTGTTTTTTTTTACTTTTTATCTTTTTTAAATTTTTTTTATTAAAGTTTTTGTTTCTATTATTTTTGCGTTTAATATATTTATTGTATTTTGGCAGGTGGTACAATTTAATTCTGCCTTTGGTGTATTAAGTTCTTTTTTTTTGCTAACAAAATCCTTTCTATTATTTTTTATTTTTATATCTATTTTTGGGATTATTATTTCAAATTATTTTTTTTGGTTTAGTCTTAATTTTTATTGGCTTAGGACCTATATTTAGTATCTCTGGTCTTTTCATTTTTTCTGAATTTTCTCCTTTTTGTTGTTCTTCTAGAAGTTTAGCCCATCTTTTGTTCGCTGCTTCTAGTTCTGTTAGAATTTCTTCAAGCGTCTGTTCCATTTAAAATTGAAAAAATTTTTTTTGTACTTTACAGATATGCCAATGCACTTTCTGTATAGTGTTTAGATATTATGTGTAATTTTTGTTGTCATCAGGGTCATCTGACTAGTTCATTGTATTGAACTGTCCTTCTAATCCCAGGCTTGGATTACGGCCTCTTTCTTAGCAGGATTTTACTGCAAAATGCAGGATCACCATGTATTATGTAGAAATTAATAAAAGACTTTTGTCTTGTTGTCAAGACTATATTCTTTATTATTCTCACTTAATTTAAAATTTACATTTCTTATATACTAATTTCTTATTATTATTTTGAGTGAATTAAATCACTCAATATTTATTTCTACTTAATATTAAAATTACTTATTGCTAAATACATTCATATATGTATGTTCGTGTGATTATACAAGATTTTTTTCATAAACTACAAAAAGGTTTACATACGAACGTATATGAATGTAGAAGAATTAATAAATATAAAAGTGCAGACATCAACATAATGCAGCGCGTGTAGAATCAAATTTCTGTTTTGAAGTTCATTACACTACACTACACTACAACTGATTATGTTGGATACACTACAGTAAACTTTTAGAAATAATTCACTCCATCCTGGATATATTGTATTACGGGGGTATTTTATCCCATTTTGTCTTTATAAATCCTTATTTTTTGTACTTTAGGTTTTTACAGCCGGTTCCTATAAGTGGATCCTCAAATTTTTAATAGGATTTAACTCTCGACTTTGTGCTTAAGTATCCATAACTTCTCTGCACGTATGTAACAATCCTGTCCTACAGGGATACGATTTTTGATATGGTTGATATTTATAAAGCTTGTATTCAAACTATTTTTTTTCGCCAACGGAATACAATTTTGGAGCAGTGGGATTTGATTCGAACTATAGAATATTAATTTTGTTTGGTGCAACATCCGATACCATAATATACATCTTTCTAAACGTCGCTGTATGTATTCTATTTTTATTTTCTAGTGCTGCCAGAAGCTTGTTACAACATTTTTTTGGTCCATTATGATAGTAAAGCATCAGCTTCGTCTTGCTACAAAAAATTACGTCATCCCAGTTCTCCGGAGGACAAGAAATGTGTTTATTAGCAGATTGATATTGCTTCTCATTGTTTTGCACTGATATCGTAGGATTTATTTCTATCATTTTTCAAGGAAATACTATGTTTTTACAGCACTTTTCGATCACTTCCATGTGAGGTATATACTCCATAGTCATAACTAATTGGAAGTACTTCTTCTCCAGTGCAGGAATTATGTTTATCATGAATAGTTTTCAGTATTTTACATTCAGTTTACTTTTTTTGGTATGCTTGGTATACGTCTTGATAACAGTCTTTCTTCATTTTTAGAACAGGTAATAATGTTGGAAACTGTCCTGAGGCCGAGGTAGAACATTTTACCAATTCCTTTAGAGGATTTCCCTTTATAATCATTGAAACAAACCAAATGAATAACATTTTTCCTAATCCATCTACCTGTCATTTTTTAAGATGAATTTTGGCAACCAATTTGTTTATAAAAATTAAGTATTTTATAAATAAACTAATAAAAACCCTTTACATGCAATACCATTCATAAAAACTAACTCAAATCTACCAAATACACAATAAACTAACGGATCTTTTTTATATTCCATTATTACAAAAACACTTTCTTGACAGCTTGCATAGTAGGTATAATTACTTTGTTGTTGTTTTTGTCGTAATGTGTACAAATATTTTAAGAATTTTAGGCGTCATGTTGTCGCAAACAAGCAACCTAACGGGATTTACAAAAACAAAACGCATGAAAATAAATTTGTTGTTGATAATCGTCATTAAAAAGAAAATTATTTATTTTTTTAGTTACGAAAACATTTACTTGCAAACTGATATCATTTCCTGTATCCATACTCATTATCGCTATCACATTATCCCTAAATAGACTTTAATTATATTTAACATATTTTATTTCTTTATATAGTTTTTGTTTTTTATGTTCGCATTTAATTACAATATCAATTATTTCATGGTCCGATATTTTATTTTTAATATTATTTTTAACATATACAGTCTAGGAAAAAACTCTACATACAGCCCAATATTTTTAGATTTAAACTTTTACAGTGATATTTGAATACAACTTAGTATGATCTTAATTCTTACGTTAGGTTAGGTTAAGCAGGCTTGTATAGAGGAGGAGAAAGAGAAGTGGAATAAAATAGCTCACTTGGGTCCATTATGTTGGTCCCTTTGTGATACCTGCAGATAAGGGGAGGGATAGACAGAGAAGATAGAAAACAAAGATCATTATAGACTGAGGAATTAGAGAAAGAAGTGGGTAGAAGGTCATAGACGGGGAAGGTGTTAACCGTAAAGGCACTATTGGACGTGACATATCTTGATGAGCAACTATGTCACTTCAGTTGGGTTAGAAAACCAACCACAGTTCCTTAAAAAGGAGTTAATCCTGATTGGTTCCAGAGATGAAACACACGAAAGGCTTTCAAAACATCGTCGTCCCAAGTATTGTAGGCGACAGTGTTCTAATGCAGGGCAATGACAGAGAAGGTGTTCAATCGTTTCCTCCTCTTCTTCATCCTGGCAACTTCTGCAGAAGTCATTATAAGGGATACCCATCCTGCTTGCATGGGTTCCAAATAAGCAATGACCAGTGACTTGCTATTAAGTCGCGTATCTGCATTTTCTGCAGCCGAAATAGCGAGACCGTTTTCTTTTGGTCCATCGAGGGCCAGATTGTCTTTGCGATCGAGCAAGTCGACTCATTGGACCATCTGGCCTGAGCTATGTTGTGAAGGGCAAAGTTGATGTGGTGTAAACAGGCCGAGAGGGGAATGTCACAATAGATGTCTATGGCATCATCGTGCAATAGTGTTCCCTTCTTGGCTAGTTCATCGGCAGCACAGTTGCCTTGATTTATCCCATGTCCCCTCACCCATTTAAGGGTGACTGTCGAATTATCCGCCATCTCATTTAAGGATGTACGGCATTCAAGGACAAGATTTGATGTGCTATACACACCTATAAGGGACATGATAGCAGCTTTACTATCAGTAAATAATTCTTACGTTAATAGTTAAAGTTATTTATAGATAGAAATTTATAAAAATATTCATGTCAACAAAGATATTCTCGAGCACAAATCAGTGGGAAAAAATTCTACATACACTGTAGCATCCCCCATAGTTTTTTGTGAAAATATACAGAGTAAACATAAAAATGCCGTTATTTTCGCATATTAGACTTTCTAGGATATTATCATTCAGGTACAGAAAATCAAAAATAAAATATTTTAAAATAAAAAAAAAAATTAAAAAAGAAAAGAAATTCAACTTTCTGTTCGCAATTTAATCGTAAAACTCCGAAATGAAAACAAACCCTACGGTGAAATTTTAAAAATAGTGAGCTTAAGTCGTGCTACTGTCCAAACTATTATAAAAAACTACGAAAGCACAAAAAGTACCAAAAACAGGCCAAGATCTGGCAGGCGAAGGAAGTTTTCAAGTCGGAATGTGCGAAGTATTCTTAAAGAAATGCATCAAAATCCACGAATAAGTGCTCCGAAATTGGCGGAACACATGGAAAAAATGTTCTAATGTTTCTCTGACGTCACGAACAATTATAAATATTTTGCATGAAAACAGCTTTAGAAGTAGAACGCCGCGAAAGAAACCACTAATTTCTGCTAATAATCGGCACCTACGTCGAATTTGCAAAAGCTTATCTAAATAAGGATTTGAATTTCTAGAAAACTGTCTTATTTACCGATGAGAGCAAGTACCAAATGTGTGGAGAAAACCCAATACTGCACCTGAACCGAAGAATATAAAACCTACGATGAAACATGGTGCTAGTAATGTTATGGTTTGGGGAGCTATAGCATCTTCTTCGTTTGGTTTTCGTCGATTTTAATATGGACAGACATCAATATAAAAGTATTCTGGAACAAAATTTGAAACCATCCGACGAAAGCTAGGGTCTTGGAAATCGTTGTATTTTTCAACAAGACAACGACTCCAAGCACACCGCTCACATAGTTCGAGACAGGCTTCTTTATTATGCTCCACGACAGCTGAATTCCCCACCTCAATCAGCAGATCTTAAATCGATCGAGCAGGTTTGGGATGTATTAGAACGATTAGTGCGAAAATATGACATTACAAGTCGAGAGACTCAAAAACGCATTAATTCGTGCATGGGCCGAAATTACTCCAGATATCACTGAAAATTTAGTGATGTCAATGCCCAGTCGGCTTTACGCAATAAAAGATGGTTTGACCTTTGTTTTAGTTCAAAAGCTTTAATAACTTATAGCTTTTATAGCCGTATGTTGACTTTTTTCTAGTGAATATTATATGTATTTGTTATTTTTATTGTTTTTATGCCTTTGAATTGGTTTTGTTTTTAATAAATATAATTCTCTGTTGACTCTTTACCAAATAGCATTTATTTGATTGAAATAAATGCCCCTATTACGGATTACAACTCAACTCAGTTGAGTTGTCTAAAGAACAACTTGAAAGACAACTGCTACTGATGAGTTGTAATTTGAAACAACTGCTACTGATGAGTTGTAATTTTTTAAACTTTTGTTAACCGAACTAACACAGGATTGTAAATGGTGAAAATACAACAGAGTTGTAACACAATTTATATTCAACTTAAAAATTTGTGACAAGTTGAGTTGTAATTGATAATACCAAATCGTAAAATTTCAACTAAAGTAGAGTTGAGTTGTAAACCGTAATAGGGGCCAAAATTTACAAATACCCAAAAAACCCGAAATTTAGGGTTGTATGTAGAGTTTTTTCCTTCACTGTACGTTTTCCATATTTGTTATTACGTAGTCAATTAATGTTCTTGATCTTTGCGTAACTCTCGTATAATCATTTACAATTTGATTAAGAAAATTATTATTAACTATTATTATGTTTTCAATTCTGCTTTTATACACTCCATCTGTTAACCAGACCATATTAAAATCTCCCGCAATTATAATGTTAAAATTTTCCTCTCCAATCTCTTCAATTGTGTCTTCACAAAACTCTCCTTCATTGCTGCTAGGTGTATACTGCCATTAATGTAATATGTATTTTTTCATATCTAGCATTACAAGCGACTATCCAATATTTGAAGTCATCTACTTCTTCAAATATTTTCTCTATTTTCCAATGATTTTTGATTAAAATACAGACACCATCTGTTCTTTTTGATTTGGTAACGTTATTATTTGCTCATAGGCTTGCAATAGTATCTCTGATACATCTATATCTTCTGTTAAATGCGTTTCGGACAGTATTATAAACTCAGGATTTTAATCTTCTACAATATTTTCGATTTGACAAAAATTATTTATTAGTCCCTGTACATTTGAATATATGCCGCGAGGTCACTGTTAGGTTAGGCTAAGCAGGCAGGTGCTGTACACAGCTCACTTGGGTCCAAGTATAGGTCCCTTTGTGTTATTTGCAGAGAGAATAAGAAATAAAGGTAAGAAGGGGGAAGAAAGAGAAATAGAGAGAGATAAGTTAAGAAGATAGAAGAATAAGGTCGCCATAGAGGGCACATTGGCCAAGACAGCGTATTCATGCCTCGCCGAGTGGGAGTGGGTTGGAAAACCAACCGCAGCTCCTCAGAAAAGAATTAATTCTTCTTGGTTCCAGTAGTGAAACACAAGATAGGCTCCCGAAATACCGTTGTTCAAGATGTTGAAGTCATTGGTACTCCAGTGCATGGCATAGGCAGAGGAGCTGTACGACCGTTTCCTCCTCTTCCTTATCTTGGCAGCTTCTGCAAAAGTCGCTGAAGGGGAGGCCCATTCTTTTTGCATTCCGAATAGACAATGTCCAGTGACCGCTGATATCAAGTCACGCAGTTGTATTTTCGGCATCCGAAGTAATGAATCCGTCCTCTTCTGATCTAGTAAGGGCCAGATCGTCCTTGCCGTCAAACAAGTTGACCCATCGGACCATCTGATCTGGGCCAGGTCATAAAGAGCACGGTTTATTCGTTACAGAGAGGGGAATGCCACAATAGACGTCAATAGCCCCATCATGAAGCAGGGTCCCTTTCTTTGCTAGTTCAACATCAACACTGTTGCCTAAGGTAGTCCCATGTCCCCGCACCCATTTAAGGGTGACCGTTGAATTTTCCGCCATCGCATTTAAGGATTTCCGGCATTCCAGGACGAGATTTGATGTGCTGAACACACCTTTTAGGGACATAATGGCAGCTTTACTGTCGCACAGTGAACGGTCCCCATAGTAAAACTGAAAAAAAATCAAAGGAGTTATGGTAGCTTAATGAAATTTTAGGCACATATCTGTCGTGTCCTACTATTTTCAAAAATGAATTAACATTTCTAGAAATTCTTTTATTTTTCCGGTGCGGGGACGATTAAATACGCAATATTCCCCCATTTCAATAATTATTACTTTTTTTGAATTTGAATCTATCATTTCACATACAAAATGATAAACCGTGATCGTTTTTTTTTATAAAATCTCTAACTATTTAGGGTTGCCGTATACCTTTTTTGGATATAACATCATTTTAAACTTTTTAGTATTTTTATTTTTTAAAGTTTTGAAAATACTCACAACCATTGGTATTCAAATAACATTATATGAATAGGGTTGCCAAATTGACAAAAAATTTTAAAATCAAATTATTATTTAAGACTAAAAAAAAAATTTATATAAAGATTAATAATAAAGTTACAAAAAAATTCAAATAACATAACATTTGTAAACAATTTCTTAATCACTAAAATAAGTTTCTGAGTCTGAATCAGTGTTAATAGATTCATCTACTATTATGTAATTACCAACTTCTTGATTATTGTTGAAAGAGCTTTTTGTATTTATTGCATTTCTATTAGATGAAATTAATGGATCAGAAGAAATTAGGAGTTTATTCATTAAATCTTGATTACAATTTTCTCTGCTATTTTTTCGAGTGTGCTCAAGTCTGTCCCTTCTTAATTGTTTTGTGAAGGCATTCTAAATCATTCGCCCGTGCACTCACTTTGTATTACTTTGCCCTGGTATAAAGCATAGCCTACTATTATCATACATTTTCAAATATTAAAAATATTAACTGATAATTTTAATAAAAATATCAAATATGGATGATTTTTAAAGTCATTATATTTCAAAAGTTGGCATAGAAAACGCCAAAATGTTTGTATTCATATTTTAGTATATACAACAGAAAATAAAATTATTGATTCATAAATTGATGTGCCTATTTTTTCGGGTCCATCGAAGCTGACTGTTTTTTTTTTTTAAAGTACATATTATGGCTAAAAACTTCACAATTTTTTTTACAGTGTTGTTATAAATATTTAAATTTTAGGATTTTTTTATTGTTTCTGCTACATTTCTGAATAAAAAAAATAAATTTGCATGCATTTTTATTGAAAAATGAATTTTTAGATTTATTTTTCCAAACCCATTTTTTGTTACTTAAAAATTATGAAAAAATTATCAAAATAATTCGATTTTAAAGCCGTGTAACTTTTTATAGGTGTAACGCACATGAAAAACCAAACCACCTCTGGAATCGTGGGTGTCTTAGCTTTCATCCCATATGTTTTTTTTTTTATTTTTTTTTCCACTAGACAGTTTACTGTGTGTCGGTACAAAACCAGATATCCCTATTCGATATTCTGTGATACCTTAGCCAGTTTGCCGCTTTTTTGATAGCAGATATTTCTGCTTGTAGATTCCTCTATATAGACCCCACCTCCAACCCCTACACCCCTTTTGGAGCCATCCGTGAAAACGGAGAATGAGCCAGGGGGTGGTGAGTGACCCTCCCTGGTCGAAATCGAAGTTTCGCATGAAGAAGGGTTTTGGGGTGCAGTAGTCTATAAGACCAGGGATAACATTCGTGATTCCTAGAATACTGGCGTGGCCCCATAGTCTATGGTTCCATGCACCTGTGACATTCAGTCTTACGGCCGTTCTTAGTGCTAGCTTCCTGGCAAGCTGGTATACTGGTAACCAGTTTAGCATAGCAAAAAGTGCCTTAGTCGGCGTTGACCTAATGGCTTCTGTTATTAGGATCGCCATATTACGCAATACCTTCTCTACAATAGAGATATTTGCCCTAGTATCTAGTGCTTTCCACCAGACGGTGATTCCATAGAGTAAGGTCGGTTTGATTACCGCTTCAAGTAACCCATTCACAATCCTTGGGTTCATTCCCCAAGTTTTGCCTATGGATTTTTTTACATACATACAGTATCGGACAAAACATTTGCAACTAAAACACAAAATTCACAAATTGACATAAAAAAGCAAAAGGTAAAGTAATTTAAATTTAACTTTTATTTATATTATAAAGGAAACCTAACCAGCATTTTTAAATAAAATTTATTTAATTTTTTTTCATATTCCGAATTTTATATAACCTATAATAAACATCGTCACTAATTCAGCACTACAAAACAATTGCTACTCAAAATTAATTCATATTAATCTAATTTTTTCTTTAATATTTTGAAGCGAAACCCTTATTTTCAATAACAGAGAACAAAGAGAAACGAAAAAACAATAAGCTCATAGAAAAATCTCAAAATCTTTTAAAATAAGAGTGTAAAAATAATAAAAACATATAAAAGTATTAAATAAACCCTCTTTTGATACAAGGAAAATAAAATTAAGTGAAATTGTTTAATTATTGGTTAAAAAACATTTTATATTTGGCCCAGCTATGGAGTGTCACAAATGTAAAAATGCAATACGTGTTGAATCAGGAATACAGTGTGAAGGTGTTTGTAAAAAAGTATTTCATAGCTCCTTTAAATGCTCTGGGATTGATCAGTACTCAGGAAAAATATTAGAAGAAAGAAATTTTATGCGATTTATGTGCGATGATTGTCTTCAATATATTCATGATATAGATTTGGTGTTAAAAGAAATACAAGATGGTGTAAACAAAAACAAACAGAACTTAATTGAATATAAGAACGAATTCGCTTTTGCATTGAGCCAAAATGAAAATGAAATAAAACAACTGCTCGAAGTAATTAAAAGACGATATGAAGAGAGACTTAGAAAAATAGATAAAGCACAAAAGATATGTGAACAAAATGTATCAGAAATTAAAAAGGTTTATGAAATTATAAATGAGTATGAAAATAAGAACAAGGATTTGTGTAATACAATACAAAAGTAATAAAGGTTAGGTTAGGTTTGGAAGGGTTGTGCCAAACATGGCACATCCACTCGGAGACCTATTGGTCCATTGTGATTCCCTTCAGCTAAACTACAACAAAACTAAGAAAATTATGGGGAAAAAGAGAGACTTATTATGCTTCCTGCCACCTATCGCTCAGCCACCCGATTTCCTTGATGAAGCCGACGACATCCTCGATTTTACACCGCGCGATGTCGAAGAGCCCCTCGATAAATCTATCACCTAGCCATCTAAGTCTGCGGCTTTGTAATACCGGGTAGTGACACACGACGTGGTGTGTCACTACCCGTGGTGTGCCGACGACCCAGTTTCTAGCCATTGCCCTAATGGCGCAATGACCTGTGATCAACTTATCACGGCTCTTAGAACCTTATTGTCTAGACCCAGATTGACCTTGACACTCTGCAATCCCCCCTTACTTCCCAAGACACGTTGATTCTCCTGACTACCCAGTCTGATATCATCCTGTAGTAGTGACTAATCGGTGGCTTAACCGAATCTACCCTAATTGAATGTACCCCTTCCGAGCCCAGTCTCGCAAGTTCGTCAGCAATCTCGTTGCCCTCAACATTACAATGGCCCGGGACCCAACACAATCAAAGTAATAAAAGAAACAAATGAAAAACAAAATGTCATTTTCTGACACTGTGAAAAAGACATCAGTGTTGCCAGAATTAAAAAAAACAACTTCCACTTATAAAAAACCTAAAGAAAAACAAAGAACTGAAAAAACAAAGGAAGACTTGAATAATAAGGTAAGCCCAATTGATCTGAAAATAACTAATGTGGAAAACAGAAGCAATGGTACTCTAGTTATACATAGTGAAAATAACGAAGAAAGCGGAAAAAAATTAAATCGGCCATACAAAATGAAATGAGTGAAAGCTATGAAATAAAAAACACCAAGCAATAATGAAATGAGCGTTACAATAACCGATATGTCATTTAAATTTTCTGATGAAGAGTTAATTGAAAAAATTAAAAAACAAAATGAATTTATAAAAGATAGTAATATAAAAATTATTAGAACATATGAAACAAAAAGAAACAATTATATTATATACAACGCCAAAATTGTAATTGATAATGAATCGTACCCGAAATTACTGTCTGCACAAAGAATTAATACTGGATGTGGAAAAATGTCGGGTATTTGATGGAACCGAAGTATTGATGTACTATAAATGCAGAGGATTTAATCATAAAGCTAGAGACTGCAGAAACCAAGAAGTGTGTTATAGATGTCATGGTAACCATAAATCAAAAGAATGTGTGGAAGAAATTAGACTCAAGTGCATAAACTGTATAAGATCAAAAATTTAATCTCGGGCTTGATGAGAATCATAGCACTACAGACAAGGAATGTCCAGTTTATCAAAATAAATTAAAGATAAAAATGAGAATGATTGGCTTTAATATATAACAATCAAGATGTATCAACGGTATATATACAAATGCTCAAGGACTATTGAACAACTTTAATAAAGTAGAGATAATTGCAGACTTAAAAAAACCTGAATTTATAATACTATCAGAAACGCATTTAACAAATGATATTGAAGAGCACGAATACCAGTTGTTCAATTATAAAAATTATGTAACGTTTTCGAATTCAACACGAACCGGTGGGGTTATAATATATTTTAAAAAAGAATGTAATGTTGAAAAAATGTATGAAAAAGTAGCTGAACCAAAATATTGGATATGTGCTAATAAATCAAAAAATAAAAATGCAAACTTAATAATAATAGCGGTTTATAGATCACCAAGCTATAGTGAAGTAGAATTTTGCAATGCATTCGAGGAAATAACAGAATTAATTACTGAAACAAATCTTGAAATAATTATAACAGGTGACTTTAACATAGACTGGAAAAAAATGATACGTATAAAAATAGGATACAATCAACATTGAATGATAATGGACTCAAGCAAATAATTGCTGAATACACGAGAGTGACAGAAGATACGAAAACATTAATAGATTTTGTTATAACAAATAATATGAATATCGTAGCCAAAACCAACGATGAAAATAAAATTGCAGATCATGAAGCAATAGATATAATAATAAAAAATAAAGATTATAACCAATCAACAAAAAAAGTAATAGAAATATTTAAATATAATAAAAATATGTTTAATAGAGAAATAAGAAATAATATAAATCATTCCGAAAATAACAGCGTTAATAATGTAACCTATAATATCGATAATTGCATTGAAAATACAATAAAAAAATTTACAATAAAAAAAACTATAAATGAACAAAATATCACCAAATAATGGTTCAATAGAGACCTAAAACAACTTAAAAAGATAAAAATATGAAATACTATATTGCAAAAACGTTGAACACAAGTGAAGCTTGGAATAATTACAAACTAATAAGAAATAAATATGAAACAAAAATTAAAAATGAGAAAAACAAATTTGTTAATAAAAGTATTAGCGAAGCCAAAGACCAAAAGCAAATGTGGGGAAATATAAAATAATTAGTAATTAATAAAAAACAAAACGTGATACAATCTGTGATATTTAATCAATTAGAATATAAGGAAAACTATGTAATAGCCAATAAATTTAATAACTATTTTGTAGAGAGTATTAAGTCAATTAGAAACTCGATTGGGCAAGTGCAATATATAAACCAAATACCTGTGATAAATTCCAAATTTAAGTTTCGTGCAATCAATCTTACAGAACTAAAAAATATATGTAAAATTATTAAAAATAAACCTGACTCCAAGAATGTATCAATAAAATTAATAATGGATAATTGGAACACCATAGCAAATATTTTGTTAAATATTATTAATAAATCTTTTGAAGAAGGAGAATTCCCGGAAAGCTGGAAAATATCATTAATAACACCAGTAGAAAACAATCGCAAAAACAAAAAATGTGCAGAATTTAGGCCAATAAATACTTTAAAGACTTGTGAAAAAATTATCAAAAAAGTCGTGAAACAGCAAATTGAAGAATATTTCGAAAACAACAATATATTTTCAAAATACCAATCTGGATTTAGGAAAATTTTTCATGTGAAACAACATTAAATTATATTATCAATAAATGGAAATATGTAAAAAAGAATAAAAAAATTATGGCTATTTTCTTAGATTTCAAAAGAGCTTTCGAGACAATTGATCGTGACATTTTACTACAAAAACTTTATAATTACGGAATACAAGAAAATGAACTAAAGTGGTTTAAATCATACTTAAACGACAGAAAACAAATGGTGAAAGTGAATAACGTAAGGTCGGGACATGCAAATAATGACTATGGTGTACCTCAAAGATCAGTATTAGGAGCATTGCTATTTATTATATATATAAACGATATGGTTTAAAATGAATAAATTAAAATTAAATGAAGATAAAACGAAACATGCAAATAAATATGAATAATGATACTTTTTTCAAAATAAATAATCAAATAATAGAAAAAGTCAATCAAATTAAATACCTTGGATTTATAATCGATAACAAATTAAAATTTAATGAACATATAGAATTTATATGCAAAAAAATTGGCAAAAAAAATTGGTTTCTTTAAACGAATACGTAATAAAGTGTCTATAATTACTGCCTTTAATATATACATCATTGACTTATATGCACTTGTTGTGTTAAGAAGTGTTTCAAGTTCTTAGTTTTTTCTTTAAATTATACAGTTAATTTTGCATTGTTTCAAGTAATAACAATTTATAACAAAATATTTAAAAGAGCGCGTGGTGACGACGATGTTGCTGCCTACTCAAGGCTTACTAAAATGAGTAAAATAAATAAACCCAACTCTTCGCAAAGAGTTGATACAATGAAACCTACATCCTCTCAGAGAGTAAATCAAAATTATTTTGCTTCGCTGCAAACCATCGATAACGATGATGAAGTTATCATCGATGACATTGCTAAAGATAAAATACCACATATAACAACATTAAAGTGGAAAACAGAACAAATTCATGAAGTGATGAGAATCTTAAAAATAACCGATTATTCGATTAAAAAAATGTCAAAGGTTTTCTGTTCGAAAAAAAAACGGATTATGATATTTTGATTAATGCTTTAGATAAAAATTACGATTTTTAATATTTTTCATATGCATCTAAAAATGACAAACCGTTTAAAGCTGTTTTGCTGGGTCTAGACAAGTGCGACCCATTAAAAATAAAAGGATTGCTAATAGCAAAAGGCTTGAAATGTTTAGATGTTAAAATTGTAACCAGGGATAGGTTAAACAGAAGTTAGTTGGTGTTATTCATTGTATACTTTGAGAGAAAATCTATAACGCTTAAAGAATTGAGACATAACTACTCATCAATTATTTATATCAAGGTTCGATGGGAATACCAGAAACCTAATAGATCAAAGCTGACCCAATGTTATAATTGTCAGATGTTCGGGCATGGATCCAGTATATGTAATATTAAAACATACTGCGCGAACTGTGCTTGTAGCCATAAAACTGCTGAATGCAACTCAAACATTGTTAAGTGCGCAAATTGTCAAGGTTCACACAAATCTATGTCTCCAGAATGTCCAAACAGGAAAACATATTTAGAAGTTAAGCAGCGCGTTCAGAACAGAAGAATTCCAGGCCTGCCAAAAATAATTTATATAACAGAAGTTTAGATTACACTACTCACTTTCCTAACTCGTTAAATCAAAATGCAGCTATAACTGAAAATGCCTGGGTAAATTTGCTTCAAGCAAATCCAAATAACAATGAAAATCTATTTTCCTTTGAAGAATTAAAAAATCTAACTGTTGAGCTCATAACAAACCTGAGCAAATGTAAGACAAGAACTGAACAGTTCGATGTTATAACAAATCTTGCATACAAATTTCTTTCACCATGAATAACATTCCTTTAAAAAATGGCTCTTTGGAGCGCTCGTGGCATTCGCAATAAAAAAACGAGTTTTTTCAGTTTATCAACATAAACAAAATAGACATATCGTCGCGTTTATTCTTAAACCACGTAAGCGCCAAAAAGTCGTTTTTCAGAAAACGAAAAAAACTTAACATTTTTAATACGGGTTTCAAAACAATTTTTTTTACAAAACATGGGTGTGTGACTCTCTGAAGGGTATAGAAATTTATTTTTTTTTAATTTATTACTTACAATTAATTGTAGCCAAATCTGTCGCTTACGTGGTTTTGGCGCAACCAGCAAATTGCAAATTTCTGTGTGTAAATTAACATTTATTTTTGTATTTATCAACAAAAAAAATTTAACTTTACCAAAAATGCTCCAATTGGCCTGAAACTTTCCTGATTTTTTTATTCTTAAATACAAAAAACTTAGTGGTTGAGTCTTTAACATTTCAAACTTGAAATATAAAAACCATTATATTTTGCATGCAAATGTCATTTGTATGGCGCTTACGAGGTTTTGAAAATGAATTTTTTATTTTTCATACAATCTTGTTAAGATTAAAATGTAGTCTGGTGGCAAATGTTATTTTCTACCATAAAAACCAAAAAAGTCAATTTCGAAAAATGACGCTTACGTGGTTTAAGAAGAAACGCGACGATATGTTTCCTAAGCGAAACATGGTTAAACGATAAAACATCTATTAACATCAAAAATTATAACTGCTATAGATATGACCGTCAGCAAAATAGAGGTGGCGGCGTAGCCATTCTTATCCGCAAGAATATTTCCCATGAGTTATTACCATTAAAAAACACAAAGGTTTTAGAACATATTAGTGTCAAAATTTTCATAGACAATAACAGTTTACGTCTGTACTCCTGCTATTTCCCAGGAGGCTTAAGAGTTGGAAATCGCAAACAAATGTTCATTTCAGTTCTACGTATGTTGATAAATCCAAATTACAATTATATACTAGCCGAAGATTTTAATTGCAGAAATCAATTTTGGGGCTGTGAAACTAATAACTCTTGGGGTAATATTCTGTATGAAAAAATTGTACCTAACCAGTTGGAAGTGGTTTATCCTCACGAATCTACTTATGTTCCTTCAGATCCCAGAAGAAGATCTTCGACTCTAGATTTTCTCATAACAAATAATCCACAAATAATATCTTCACTTAGGGTAAATAATGACTTAAAATCCGATCATTTCCCGGTTATTGGAAATTTAAACATGAATTTGAACGTAATTGAGAACAAAATGTACAACTTCAACAAAACGAATTGGTCTAAGTTTGGTCAGCATATAAACAGAAATCTCCCGATTCAACAAAACTTTAACGATATATCGTATAAATCACAAATCGACGACATGGCATTAACTTTTACAAATTCAATTAAATCTGCAATCGAATACAGCGTCCCTATAAAGAAACAAAATAGTCATAACACACCATTGCCAAACAATATTAAAATACTGATTCAATTCAGAAATATTTACAGAAGGAACTGGATTATGTATAGAGACATAAATGAACTCCAAGAAATGATTCGTCTAAATAAATGTATTTAGTTTGAGATCACAAAATATAAAAATAACTCGTGGAACAATACTCTTCGCATACTTGATAAATGCTCAACGCCATTTTGGAACCTAATACAAATCCTGAAAAGAAAACATAAAAATATACCTATAATAAATCATAATAGCACGTCATATTGTACTCCAGAAGAAAAATGTAGCATATTGGCAGATACTTTTGATTCCAACAACAATGCATCAAACCATCTAAGTGATGATAGCACAATTTTAGAAGTAAACAGAGCAGTAGGCAATCTAAATGATGTTGTAGTAAACATTCGAAATCATGACTATTACATCTACACATCTAATATCTTAAAAAAAAAAATCCCCTGGTTTAAATGAAATCAATAACAAATGTCTAAAAAATTTGCCGATTAAAGTTATTAAATTTCTAACAAACCTATTTAATGCTTTTCTTAAATTGTGCTATTTTCCCAACGATTGGAAGATTTCAAAAACTATTGCCATACGCAAACCTAATAAACCTGCTCAATCTCCACAATCTTACAGACCTATTAGCCTACTGCCATCAGTCAGCAAAGTTTTCGAAAAAGTTATAAAGCAAAACTTAATTAATTATGTTGAAGAAAAAGAAATCATTCCATCTTACCAATATGGCTTTAAAACTCAACACAATACAACCCATCCGCTTCTTAAAATCAGGAAATCGGTAAAATGTAATTTTGAAGAAGGAAATTCTACAGGAATGGTTCTACTTGACATAAAATCAGCCTTTGACTCTATCTGGCACAATGGGCTTATATTCAAACTAATAAAATTAAATTTCCCAGCTGAAATTATAAAAATCGTCCAAAGTTTTTTAAACGGAAGATCGTTTTATGTCTTTATTGGTAAAACCAAGTCACGGGAAGTACTAGTTAAAGCAGGATGCCCGCAAGGAGCTTGTCTTTCCCTTCTTTTATATAATATATATACAGCAGATTTTCCGACTTTTTCTGGATGTTCAACTTCTATTTTTGCAGACGAAACGGCAATCCTCTGTTCAAGTTTATATTCCACTAACATTATAAGCAGTTTGAAATCCGCCTTAGTTGAAATTAACAAATACTTAACGAAGTGGAAAATTCTGATAAACCCAGAGAAAACTAAAGCCATTTACTTTACAAGGAAACGGAAATCCAACTACACACCACAAAGCCCACTAAAACTCAACAATAATGATATCCAATGGAAAGATAGTGTTAAATGTCTAGGCGTTATTCTCGACCAAAAATTAAACTTTAATAACCATATTCCGTATATAGTAAACAAAATGAATAAAACAACCCAAATCCTATACCCATTGATTAACAGGAAATCGGACCTATCAATAGAAAACATTAAAACCATCTTCTACTCAATTATATTTTATTGTACACCGGTTTGGTGCTCTGCAGCAAATTGGCACAAGAAGAAATTCCAAGTGGCACAAAATAAACTACTAAAAATGATTTTTAATCTTCCCTGTCATTATTCAACACAGCGTTGAAACACCCCCAGGCTATTATATGGCTGGTCGGTAAGCTGACAAACTAGCATCAGCGAGACGTCTGGAAATAGTTTTTGCGGTTACAGCTATTCTTAATTCTTTCGCCAATGTTGGACCCGATTTAAAAGGAAACTTTTTAAGCTCTCTGATAATTAACGAGTCTGTTCTTTTGTCAGTTTTTCGCGGCCGACTGCCCTTCTTGATCACATTCACAGACTTGTTTTTTTTTAAACGTGACAAAATACGCAAAATTGATGACTTATGGACTTTATATTTAATAGAAAGTTCTTTTCGACAAATTCCTTGATTGAAATCGTCCACAATACGTTTTCGTAAATTTGTACCAAACTTATCAGGTGCCATTTTTTATCGATATTTCAAAATATTTTTTTAAATATTATTTTAACAACTAATGGTATTTTATTTAATTGTATTCCAACAAACTACGAATGGGAGGAAAACATAACGGTTTTTTTTTATATATTAACAACAATAACTTTTTGAGTTGCAATTGTTTTGTCAGACCAAAATATGAACTACTCTAACATAATGCACTGTAAAACTGCAAACTCCCAATAACTAAATCAAAATAATATCCGAAGTTATATTAGAGATGGTGACTATAACAAACTTACAAAAACTAGTTTTGAAAATAACAACATATAAAATTTATCAACAAAAACATGAATTATAGATTTTAGTTGTAAATTTTTTGTCCGATACTGTATATTGCTGTGATGGCTTTAGACGTTCTAGCCTGAATGTTAATTTTCCAGGATAATTTACTATCTAAGATTATGCCAAGGTACTTTGCACTATCTGATAGAGTTAGTGGTGTTCCCCTCAATCCGGGTAAACTGAAGGGTGGGATCTTGTATTTTCTTGAGAATAGAACAAGTTCAGTTTTGGTTGGATTTACACTCAGTCCGCACTGTTCATTCCAGGATTCACTCAGGATGAGTGCCGCCTCTAATCTCTGTGTGTTAGTATCAATATGGACACCAGATACTGCCACCGCTACATCGTCTGCGTATGCGACAGTCTTAAAGTTCAAGGAGTCCAGATCTTTGAGCAGCTTATTGGTTGCTATATTCCATAATAGCGGGGACAATGATCGATTGGTCAATCCCCAATTCTCCTAGGGATTTATTTATTGCCATCGGATCGATGTTATTGAAGGCTCCCTCAATATCCATGAAGGCTACCATAGTGTAGTTTTTATCCTCTATGCGACTTCTCAATATGTCCCACGAGCGAGTGTAATGCTGTCTCAACAGATTTGCCCTTCGTATAAACGTGTTGAGATGGCGAAAGGAGATGCCTATCAGGGACTGACAATAAGTACTTATTAAATAAATGTAGTTAAGTATTTACACTTATTTTTGGGTATTAGTTATACCTATACTTATAACACAGAAAATACCTACACATACGCATTTGCAGTGAAATAAGTATGGGTGTACTCAATACTTATAACAAACATTATTTATACACAACGAATTTAAAAATGTATACGTAATGCATGTATGAGTACAACTGGTTGTAGATAGATAATGTGATCGGTATCTGTCATACCCATACTTATAACTACCTAATACTTACAAGTATGGACAAGTAGTTATAATACTCTAAGTATACTTATAAGTAAAACAACTACTTTTAGGAATTATGTGTATAAAACGGTGTATGATGTGTGGCAATATTTAGTTTATAACCGAACATTGGTTAAGTATGGAAAACCAAAATAATTAGGAGGGAGGCATGAACGTATTTTTAAATTGTGAAATAATTAATACATATAGTTACATATATTTATAAAATACTCTAAGTATACATAGAGTATTTACATACTTGTACTTATTCCCACTCTATACTTACAAGTATGGGTATAGCCAATACTCTATCCAACTTTTACTTTTACTCGGTTGTATTGCGAAAAATAATGAACAAGTATGCGAACACTTATTCACTGCCTATACTTGTAGTTATTTAAGTTGAAATTGATATGAGTATGTGTGTATGGTGTGTTGTTTGAGCTGCAGCTATACACATTTATACATGTTTTGTATCAAATACTTAATAAGTACTAAAAATGATACTTTTGTCATTCTCTGATGCCTATTGATTGTCATTCTCATGTGAATATCGATAAGTCTCTCCAGCGTTTTGAGCAAAAAGGATGTTAGACTGATTGGCCTAAAATCCTTTGCTTTCGTGTGTGATGATTTCCCTCCTTTGGGAATAAATATCACATTGCATTTAGTCAATTGGTCCGGAATATAGGACAATGAAAAGCAGACTCTATATATCGGTAGGAGTCAAGATCTAGGTTGTTTTGTAGATCGGCGCGAATGATACCATCCGGGCCCGGAGACTTATAAGGATGGAAGCTTTTGATCGCCCAGTGCAACCTATCCGTGCCTATGTTCACGGCGTTCGGTGTCCGGCTTATTTGGATAGAATTGTGTTGTATTCCCGAGGTTGATCGACATCCTGGGAAGTGGGTCTCCATCAGGACTTCCAGTGCACTGGTGGTCCAATTGCCGTCTGATTTCTGAATATATCCAGGAATTGAATCTTGTTTGGGCGAAGCCACTGTGGTTTTTAGAAATTTGTTCCTAGCTGTTTCTTTTTAAAGGTCGGTTTATGTTGACAAACTGGACACTGCTTACTATCTGTGTAATGATCTTCATCAAGTCCCATGTTCAATTTTTTTGTTTTTCCGCATACATTTCTTTAGAGTTTCATTATTACACTCTTTATTATTATGCTTTCCATGACATTGAAAACATTATTCTTTATTTTTACATTCAGCTGCTTTATGATTAAATCCTCTACATTGAAAACATTGCATTACCTCTGCTTCATCGTACACTACCTTTTTCCCATCCGATATTAATTCTAAACGCTTTCATAATTTTATAGTATGATTCATTGTCAATTTTCAATTTCCCATTATATATTGTTTTATTGTTCTTTCTATATTAAAAAAAATTTTTTTTTTGCAATTTTTATTTATTGTATCTTCAATATAATTGAACTATCAATAATTACTCATATTTAAGTCTAAAAAAAATAAATATACTTGTTAAATCCAACCAGTGCTGGACACTGGTTACTGTAATTTGCGGGTTATCCCTCCGATGTACGGATGACAGAAGCAGTGTCCCTCCTTAGTCGAATGTAACCAGGTTCATTTAGTATGTTACGGGCCAGTGGATTCGGGTGAGTTTCGAGCTTCTCTAAATATCTTGGCACTATTTAGATCTATATGGATGTTCGAGTTTTTTTATATACCAAGGAGCAGATGTAATAATACGAAGAATCTTATTTTGGCGCCTTTGAATTTTTTCTACGTTTGCTAGCTGAGGCAGTGCCCCATAATTGAATGCCATAACACCAAATTGGTTTTAGGATTGACTTGTACAATAAAAGTTTGCAATCTAAAGCTTGAAAGTAATCCTCACAAAAATCACGCAGTAAATAATGTTTTATTCGGGCCTTAATAAGTATTGCCGAGCCTTGACATGCTCTTCCACGGGGGTCCTTAGTATCATATAAAATATAGCCATTGATTTTAAAAAAGCTATTTGTTGTTAAGTGTGGCTCAAAAATCACCATGACATCACTTTGTTGGTTCTTGAGGAACGGCGCACAGTGGTTCAGAAACGTTTTTCATTGGCCAAAACTCTGTAACTTTTTAACTCATAAATATTTTTTAGTAGTTCTTTTTTTAGTCAATAGACAACATCTTAAGCTTTTACCGAGTTTAGGCCTTATTAAAATTGATGCAGCGGTTGCTGAGAAATTCAAGCCTAAAGTTGAACTTTCGATTTGCTTTTCCTAATTCTTGTTGGAAATTCCGTTTCAAATGTGCCAACTCATTTTTGACCCACTTTTCCTTAAACAATTTGGCTCAAATTTGGTCCACGGGTCAATCTTGGATGACAATACAAATTTTGCTATCCTTAGGGTGGCCCCTATTTTCACTGAGGTATTTTCCGTATTTTCATTAGGATTGTCCAAATTTCAACTTTATGCCTAACAATACTTACATATTTCCTAGTTTTGGTCAATTTTAAAACAAAACAGTGTAATTTAATTTTTCTTTAATTATATACATATTTATTTATAGTTATAAATAGATTCTAGGTAAATAAAATAAAATTTAATATTAATGTTTGTATACTTTATTTTATTCAAATACTAAATTCAAATTATAATTATTATTCATTTGGCTGGAATATTTCCTGTAAATATTCTATATTCTGCTCTGTATTACCTGTGTCCTGTAGCAGTGCCTTAGCTTCGGCATTTAGTTCCGAATGATTCAATTTCCATTGACTTCGAATGCTAGAAATGAAGGGATCTGAAGTTGCCAATAATATATGAAATAAATCTTCATTTGTAGAAATTCGTGATATTTTTCTGGTATTATGTTCTCTGTAAAACCTGTAATCCTTGTTTCTTTTTTCTGGGCTTCCTCTGACAAATCTCCAATTGGTAATAAATGGTGCTTAATGACCTCTTCTCCATGATAAAGAACTTTATGCACTGTTGCTGACATATTTCTATATTTGTATTTGGATGTATATATAGCAGCGGTTTCCTTGGCGTAATCACCAAATTTTTTAGCATTAATTACTTCATTGAACGCAAGTACTTCAGTTATTGTTTTAAATCTTGAAATAACATCTATATCAACACCTGTTATATCAGATGTAGTTTCGGGATCCAAAAAAAATCTTCTTACGAAATCAGATACTTTGTTTTTTATTTCCAATTGCGTTTCACTGCTGATAGCATTTATGTTCAATTTTCTTTCAATATGATTTAGAACATCTTCTTTGTTTTTGTTTTTAAAATATTCTTCGGTCAATTCATTATAGCTGAAAGTTTCCATATTTTAATTAAGCTGAAAATAATGTATTTGTTGAAGTGCTATAAAAATAACTTCCAAAAATTTATCAACCTTTTCAAATCGAATTCTTGTCTGATAGTAAAATTTATTTCCAAATTTTTGTCCTTATATACTCAATAAAGAAATGTCAAACTTAAAGTAAAATGTCAAACGTATACACAAAAAAATATTAGAGCTATTATTACCTAGGCTAGCTCAGGTATTTTTCTTTTGTATGGAATTTTTTAACACAAGAACCAAGTTCAACTACCTAAACTGATTTGGAAAACGTACAATAAATTTGCCTTTTTAAATCGAATACTTGTACCGAAATAAAATTTATTTCCAAATTATTGTGATTTATACTACATATAAAAATGTTAAACCTAAAGTAGATTACCTAAACACAAAAAACTAAGTTTAACTACCTAAGTTGATTCGGTTTATACAAGTTTTCTATGGGAAAATTTGTCATATACAACTTATACTGGATTTTAAGGAAATTTTACCAAAAATTGTTTTGTGTACTAAAATTCTCAATTTTCGAATAAAATTAACTTTTTAGTTAGATTCCTCTCTTACGTTTTGCTATCTGCAATTTGTACTTTTGGCAGTGAATGACTTCTAAAGTAAATTTACTAGCAATTTTGATAGAAATTTGTTTGTAAAAATGTATTTTCATTAAAATAGAAAAAAGTGTTCTACGGGCGGATCCGGGCGGGTGCAAAAGTATATATAGGCTTAAAGAGAACACTTTTGCCTTTCTTTGGGTGGTTTCGGTTTTTTGTCCTTTAGAAGTTATATACTACTAAACTTCAAACTTTGCGAATATATGGAGGTTTCCAATTTTAAACATAACACCCTATTTACAAATTATACAGGGTGCGCATATACCATTTCTTAAAAACAACAATTCACCCAACATAACAAAAAAAAACCGCAGCTCAATATCGATAACAGTTTTTAAGAAATCGCAATTAATATGAGATCAAATATTACAATTTTTATTTTATTTTTAAATTAACATAAATTCTTTGCATGCCACGCTCACTACTGCGAATATTTTGACCCAATTTTTCGGCTACCTTAGTTTTGATCTGTTTTCTTTCTGGTGACATAAAAATTTTAAGAATCTGTGTCAACAAAAAATATAGGTTTTGGCCAATGAAAATTAATTCTGAACCACCGTGCGGCGTAAGCCGTTTGCGTTCCAGGAACATATTTTTAAACAGTTCATGCTTTGTTTAGTACCGCCTCCAACATCATAGATTGCATGCGTACCATTTTTTGCATAATGCTGCTCATAGAGCTCATAAAACTGTTTAACGAATACCCTAATGTCTCGATGCTTGCTTCGAGACGATTATAGTTACCAGATGGTGTTTGTTCTTTAGGTTCTGGTTGCAAATTTGGAGTAGAATTGTTTGTCGCTGTCGCTTGTGTGCTGAAATATGATTGGTTTTTAACATATCCGCGTATGAAACATGTTGGGTTGTTGGTAGGGCTAACTGAGGAGAATAAGCATTTGCTCCAAATTGCGGGTGCTTAGCAGGAGTATTTATTTATTTACCAATGTAGCTTTCCACACACAACGCAAACTGGAGACACCTGCAGTAAGCCCTAGTATGACCATATTCTTGGCAATTTAGACTCTGTCAAGTAGGCTGGAACGTTAGTATATGGCAGAAAATGAATGTTTGTATTACCCGTTCAAATAGTGATAAAAATTTGTCTTTTTATGTGAGAAGTTACTCTACATAGTTTTATTGTGATTGAACCACATCTTGAGGTGCCGCAGAAGCCTTGAACATATTTTTTTGTCTTTAAATTAAAAAATAAACTATAAATTATTTTATTGGTGGTTTTTTATATTTATTATTATTTTAATTTCATTAAAACTAATCCTAAAATAATTCAAAACATAAAAATTTGCTATCCATCGTCATTTTATAACCTTTTTTTCACGTTTTAATACCTAAATGGTGTATAAAAACATGAAAATTATTTTTTTTAATTTACTTTTTGTTTTCTTTGTTGTAGTAAGATAGGGGTAGATATGATATTTTAATGATTTTTCTTTGACTAAAACTTATTTAATGTACTTAGCATGGTGCTTTATTTATATAATACAGTATTTGCAGTTCCAAAAAAAAAATTAAATTTCCGAAATTTAAATAAATTTGGATCTGCGGCATTTGGACTTACGGCACCTCCTACCCTACTCCAATCTTTAAACTTTATAATTGACTTAACAATAGCAAATGGCAACATTTTATCACTATATAATATTGATATTGAAAAAAGTATTTTTTCGTTCCACCTTACTGTACGGGTCCTGATCGTTTATGCGGTTCCTCTACGCTTATTTTGCGGTGTAACAGATACCTCAAATTATAAATAGGGTGCGTTTCGTTCTTTTTCAATATCATCTCTCCAGGTTCCAGATCAATGCGAAATAGAGGTTGAGGGACACGCTCTCGATTACTGAGATTGTCTACACTTTTTACTTTAAATCCCGTTTTTCGGAGGAAATCACTAATTTCAACTGGATCAATATAAGAACAAAATTACAGACAACTTTGTTGTTGTATTAAGACAATTTTTTTTTTTATTTTGGTTGAATTTATTCACACAATTTGTTTTTGCTTTTTTGGTATTGACGAGCTTAAAAAAAATCGAGACCGCACTTATCAACGCACAAACTAAAACAAAAAAACAAACATTTTTAATACATTAAATTCACCTGTCTTCACTATAGGATTCTGTTTTTCAATTTTTTCTATTAATTCATTTTCACTAAATTTAAATGACATCCGATACAATTTCAGATTGTATTACCAATGTGCCATTTTTGCTATTTTCGATGCTCTTAATTTTAAAATCAACTTTGTATAGCTCTTCTTTAGTTATTTCCACATTTTGTTTTTTTTTTTTTGGCTTTATTATTAATGGGACTTGTTTACTAATATCTGGCATAACTTTATTTTTTAAGTGTTTGTGCATATGACATTTGTTTTTTATACTTGTTTCTTTAATAACTTTTTTAATTTCATTACACATTTTCAAATTTTTATCGCCAATGGAATTACACATTTCTTTATTATTGTTTTTCAAGTCACTAAGATATATTACTTCTTTTACATTTTTTTCACAATTTTTGTAAGCGTAATCAACCTTTTTTATTCTTTCTTCATATCTATTCTCTATTGCCTTTAAAAGTTGTTTTATTTCGTTTCGTTACATTTCAGTGCTGTTTTGAATTCAAATTTATATTCATTTAGTTGTTGTTTATTCTTTTGAACTCCATCATGAATTTCCCTTAGCACTTCATCAATATTATTGATATACTGCATACAATCATTACAAATAAATCGCACAAATTTTTGTTTATTTAGAACTCCAATAGAATATTGATAAATATTTGAACATTTTGGTGCACTGTGATATATTTTTCCACATACTCCTTTGCATTTAATACCACTTTCACCTCTTATAGATGTTCTACACTTGCACTTAGGCTTTACTGAGCTTATAATTGTTTTTTACTTATTTATTTAATTTTCTGATTTTATTGTTCACACGTTTACTATAATTTATAATTTTGTTATTTTTTTGTTTTTGTTTTTAAACACTATTTTATTTATATTAAAAATTATTTTTTCAGCATCCAAAAAATTTTTGCTTTTACCGCCGATTATCTTTGCCGAACATTTCGGTTTTTTGTCAGTACAAAAAAAAAATATATAAAAAACTTTTATTTATATGTAAGAAAATCAAAATCGGAATTTTATTAAATAAAAAAGAACAATAGTAAATACGAACAATTGAATAAATACATGCAAGATGGACAATTGAAATCGAATTGATTACTGTAAAGTATTGCCTTCAATACCAAATCATTAACTAATCATTATATTCACTTTCAGAAAACGAAGTTCTAGCTTATACGGTTACGATTTCGTTACTACATATTGTTGCGAAGTCATGTCAACCCTTTCATTACGATTTCGGTAATATTTCGGTTCAGAAATCGGAAGATTTTGGGGAACAGTCGTTACGAATTCTTTACGAAATCGGAACATTTGATTTGCTGGGTACATACATACAGTGGCACAGAAAATTCTACATGCCCCTGAATATATTTCAATTCTGGTAAGCCCGAGGGACATTTATATAAGATTTTTATATTAAACAATAAAATTATAGGAGTAAAAAATAAAAACGTAATAATTATAAATAAGAGCATATTTAACAAAAACAACAAAATACTATTTTTGGGCGCATAAAAGTCTACATACTGCTAGCCTAGAAATGCTAACTTTTGTCAGCTGTTAAGAAATTCATAGTTACTATTTTAGTTTTATTTTCTATTAATATTTTTATCAAAAATGTTAATAAAATGTGTGAAAAAGGAAAAAAATATGTTTGGAGTTACGGAAGCTTATTATTTAGTACCACGAAGGTGGAAATCTCTTCGGGAAAGTGGTGAGTTTTAAAAACTGAAAGAAATAGAATGCTTTGAAAGTAAGGCAAGGAGTGGCCGTCCACCTAAAGTAAATATCATATAAATCTTGGAAAGATAAAACAAAATCGAAGAAACACAGCAGTGGAAGTCAAAAAATACCTTTATTAATAGGTCATTTCACCCAGAAACAGTTCGAAGTATACTAAGAAATTATGGTTCTCATAGTCTATATAATTTACTTCCAGTTACTATAACATTTCATGCTCTGGGGTCGCATATCAGCTGCTGGTGTGGGCAACAATTGAATTTATTATGTCCACGATGAGCCTATTTGTTAATTTATATATTCTCAAAGAAACTGATAAACAAAAGAATAAACACTGGCTGGTATTTTCAGCAGGACAGCGATACCAAGCACAATGCCGGCATTTTAAAAGAAATGCTTATATATAATGTACCTCACAAACTGCGTTATCCACTTCAGTCACCCGATTTAAATCCGATCGAGCACTAATAGGACGACAGAAAAGATTTCTAAGTTTTTATTTATAAATTTTTATTTTATTAGTTGATGGAATAAACCTACTTTTTGTTCAGTATGATAAACAATAACAACTTTTTATATACTGCCGCTTAAAATCAGAAGGTTTTTTTGTTTTTGTTCTATATTTTTTTGGTGTTAGAGTTTTGATTTTCTTTTTTAATAAAACATAAAAGAAGGATATATACTATATAAAAAATATAAAATATGCATTTAAATTATAAAGAAATTAATAAATGACAGTTTTTACCATGAACGCCAAAGGTGTACCGTTTCTTTTGACGCTCACAGTAGATTTGATTAAAAATAAATGTAAGGGTAAAGCTAAGGTGGCTATTAAAATTAATTTTCGTGTACAAACGTGACATGATATTAAGACTATATTATGCAATTATTTTGGGTAATATCGGAGCGTAGAGGAACTTTTTGATAAACTTCGTTCTATATGTTTTAGACCAAATTTAGAAACATTCATAGTGTCGCCAAACTGGTCATAAACATTTTGATTTATTTATTTAATTTTTTATGCTTTTAAAATTATTTTTGTTTTCCTTTGTGAGTACACTTAATGTTGTATTATTTGTCTAACATACTTAACTTTTTTTTACATGCTTAATTTTTTTTATGTTAAATTTATTGCAGTGCTTTGTTTCGTTAAGTTGCTACCGTTACTTTAAATGCATAAAGCCATTACATAGCAAGTAATTGCATACAAGTTTTGTCACTTAAAATCGTACATCTACATACAAGAAATTATTTTGTAAATATATAAAAAACTATAAATTATTAAAGAGAAAAATAATAGTATTTTATTTATTAATATGAAACGCATTAGTTAAAAGCAAAAAATTATACAAATTCAGTTTATTTCTAAAAATATGACCGCAAATAAAAACTTATCACAAAAAACATACGTCATTTAAAATCGTACACTTGTATTAATGTATGTCAAACATTTATATAAATTTTTATTAATATAAATTGGATATCCCTGGCATCGAGTTCACTACTTTTTTCACATGTTGACAGTGATTTTACCACATTCCTCCTGAAGAGCATTTGGCACGTTAGCTATGGGGTATTCCTGATTTGTTTATCTAAAATTTCCTGTAGGTGCTCTATGAAGTTCACGTAAGGTAACTGGACGGGCGTTTAAATAACTTTTGGGCAGTTATACAGCGTTCAGAGACGAGGAACGTAGAATGGATTCTTTGGGTCGTTGTCGGCATACAGTTGAAAGGTCTTCAAAATACCTATTTTTTTCGGCGGCTTACTTTAAATTGTTTAAAGTAAGTAATATTCTCAAATAACAGAATTTATTCATATTACCTTCTAAATATAAATACTAAGCTGACAACACCACTAGCTGACATACATCCCCAAACCATTTGCGAGCCGCCACCATGCTTCACTGTAGGTCTTAAATTTCTAACGTCCATTTCCTTGTTCGGTTTTCTCCATACCGTTATCTTTTCATCCTAAGAAAATATATTAAATTTTGACTTATCTATGAAAATAACGTTATTCCAATAGTTTGTTGAAAGTTTTAACTATACATTGTAAATGTAACTCTTACGTCTATTGCGTTCATTTATGTAAGGTTTATTTCATATAATTCGAACATAATAATTGTGATTATGTGGGGTTCTTTGAACAGTAGAGGCGCTAACCTCCTTTTGCAAATAATTTTTATTTCGGTAGCTATTTTTGGGCAGAAATTCTTAGATTGTTTTTAATTCTTCTAATTATCCAGCGCTCATCGGAAGGATTAAGCTTTTTATTAGAGCGTTTTATTATTTAATTTGTAATTCTTTTTTGATTTTATATCTTAATGATATACTGGATGGTATTTCGACTTCGATTTACAACCTACGATATTTTGGATAGCGATTTTCCGTTTTTATAATGCAAAACCACCAACTCTCTTTCACTTGTTTGTCTCATTTTAATCAGGGACCGAAAATAAGAGTTATTTTTCAATTTTTGAAGAAATAAATCATACATAAATAAACATCGTAGAAAACTTTTAATTACACCATCATGATTTGTAGGCGAAATGCATCCAACATTTTGCATGATTTTTAAATTTTTGATTTTTATTTTTTTAGATGAAAAATAAGAGTTATTTTTGATTTTTATATTTTTAAATCAAAAATATAAGTTATTTTTCATCTAAAAAAATAAGAGTTATTTTTGATTTTTATATTTTATTTATTTTGATTTTTATATTTTTAAATCAAAAATATAAGTTATTTTTCATCTAAAAAAATAAAAATCAAAAATAACTCTTATTTTTGATTTTTATATTTTTAAATCAATAATAAAAATCAATTCAAAACTCTTATTTATTTGTTGATGCCGTATGTATTATAATATGCTGCTTCATTCAAATTTCTATATAAATATAACATATAACATATTCAAATTTCTATATAAATATAATATATAACATATTATCAGCTATAAAAACATGAATGCATAGAAATAGCTTATAAGTTTTGGTTGCCATTCAAGTCAGTGTTAAGAGGTCGTTTTCAGGTGTTCAATTTTAAATGTTCCTCCGATAAATTATATCCCAAATCTCCCAATATTAATCTGAGTGCTGAAAATGACCTTTCTACACTGACTTGAGTGGCAGGTACATAATGCACAATTAAAGCTAATTTTCGAAGCCATGGAAACACAAATTTTTTGCTCTCCCAATATTCCAATAAATTAGCAGAAGTATCCAAACGCTTTTCTTTGTAATTGTCCATTTCAAAATAAGCTTTGAGGACGCTGTCATTTATTGTCGTAGGAGTATCATCGTTAGCTCTAGCCAATTTTTATAAAAATCTCCGAACAGTAAATTAGATTTTTGTAGATTCAGCGTCAGAATATTTACTGGTTCTAGAGCCTGTAGAATTTATTCTAGTTCCGTCCAATCATGTATTTGGAGCTGCTCAGATGATGGCAAATGTTCACAGCAAAATTCTTTTAGGTCTAGCAGTCGCTTCAACATATTATAAGTGGAGCTCCAACGTGTTGGTACGTCGATTATTGGTTTGAGGTTTTAGCTACTTTTTATACTATGTCTGCAATAAAATGAAAAATTTAACAAACACATTTTGCACATGAAAAGTTTAAGGAAATAACTTACCGATATGCAGCTGTTCTCAAATATTTTACACTTTTCCGTGACTTATGTACTACATTTGTATTTAAGCTATCTAAAAAATCTTTAACAGCTAACTGCAATGTGTGGGCAGAACATTTAATAGAAATAATATTTTCGAATCTTACATTATCCAATATACTTTCGTAATTGTCTTCACTTTCACTGTCACTTTCTTCGTCATCACTATGCAATGATAACAGTTCCACCGCTTTCACCATATTTCTGCCATTAACCGTGGTTATTGCATAAACTTGCGCCTTATCTATATTGAAACTTTTCAAAAAATTTCAACTTGAGTCGTTAAATATTGTGCAGTATGTTTCTGCTTCAATTCAAGCATGGTCAGTGTGAATATTTGAAGAGTATTGGATGAGATTATTTGCAGATTTATGCCCAAAATAGCACGATCATGGCGAGTAGCTGTATCCATTTTTATGCAAACTATTTTATTTTTTGTTATTTTTTTTTATATTATTTTGCAACAGAGGCTGTCAAGTTTTTTCCATGGTAAGGAAAACCACTCAAAAACTAAATACTCCTGCTAAGCACCAACAATATCGAGCAAATGCTCATTATCCTCAGTTAGCCCAACCAACAACACAACATGTTTCATACGCAGATATGGTAAAAACCAATCATACTTCAGTACATAAAGCGGCACCGACAACTAATTCTACTCCTAATTTGCAATCGCATCCTAAAGAACAAACACCATCTGGTAATTTTAATCGTCTCGAAGCAAGCATCGAGACATTGATGCATTTGATAAACAGTTTTATGAGCTCTATGAGCAGCATGATGCAAGAAATGGTACGCATGCAATCTACTATGTTGCAGGCGTTACTTAACAAACCATGAACTGTTTAAAAATATGTTTCTGGAACGCAAACGGCTTGCGCCAACACAAAAATGAACTCGAGTACTTCCTTAAGAAGGAACAAATTGATGTCATGCTGGTTTCAGAGACTAATTTAACAACAAATAGCTTTTTTAAAATAAATTACTATATCTTATATAACACCAAAGACCCCCGTGGCAGAGCATGTGGTGGTTCAGCAATACTAATAAAGGCTCGAATCAAACATTATTTACAGTGTGATTTTTGTGAAGATTACCTACAAGCAACAAACATCTGCATTGAAGAATTTCATCAAAACTTAGTTATTTCTTCGATTTATTCACCTCCTAGGTTTCAAATATCAGAGAGTCAATACAGCGATTTCTTCAAATCACTAGGTCCCTGTTTCATAGCATCAGGCGACTACAACGCTAAACATACATTTTGGGGATCACGCCTAATAACTCCAAAAGGTCGTGTTTTGTTTGACACAATTTCAAAAATGCATCTAAATGTGATATCGAGTGGACAACCCACCTATTGGCCTACTGATCGACAAAAAATACCTGATGTTATCGATTTTGGCGTGATTAAGGGTATTCCGAGAGAAACGTTTAAAGCTGAAGCGTCACTTGAATTATTCTCAGATCATTCACCCACTATCGTCTATATATGGGACAAACAACACATCATATCACCAATGACTATCACAAGCATTAATTGGTTGAAATATAGAAAGTATCTTAGTACTCATTGTTCGGAAAACATCCCGCTAAGAACACCTGAAGACGTAGAGCGCAGTCTTATTGATTTTGGCCAAAACCTCAAATCAGCTGCCCAACATTCAACAATAACCCGACAATTAGCTAGATACAATCAAATTTATTCTGCAGATATCGACAGGCTCTTGGCTGAAAAAAAGAAAATTTCGTAGAGAATGGCAATCACAGAGATCTCCTCAACTCAAAAGCAGACTTAAAGAATGCACGAACCGGCTAAGAGACATGCTGGAATCTCGAAGAGTAGCATCCCTGAAAACCTATTTGGGAGACCTAGACGCAACTCCTCAATCAGATTATTCGTTATGGCGTGCTTGTAGAAACCTTAAAAGGCCAGTCTGACGTAAGCCTCCTTTGCGAACTTCAGGTGGAGGCTGGGCAAGGAGTGATACCGAAAAAGGAAATTTATTTGCTGGACATTTGAAAAAGGTTTTTACCGCAAATATATCGCCCGATATAGTTGAGTTGCATAGTTGTCTAGGCTAGTGCTGCAGTCCCGATAAAATTTGAATTTGGTGATCTTGAAAAGGCAATAACGGATTTAAACACCAAAAAAGCCCCTGGCGTTGATAAAACCAGTAACAAGATGTTAATTGAGTTGCCCCGTATAGCTCGCAGAATCGTTCTTATTATTTTTAATGCCATTTTACGTCTTGAGTACTTTCCCACAGAGTGGAAGGCGTCCTTGGTTACCATGATTCCTAAACCAGGAAAAGACCACACAAAAATTTAATCATACAGACCAATAAGCCTTTTGTCAGATATGTCAAAGCTGTTCCAGAGGATGTTAATAACTAAGCTTAACCCTATTTTAAGCGACAAAGGATGTATTCCAAACCATCAATTCGGCTTCAGGAAAAAACATAGTACGATCGGACAAACTCACAGGTTAGTCAATGTTGTTAAGAAGACTTTTGAAGAGAGAAAATACTGCTCTGCGCTTTTTATCGACGTTTCTCAAGCATTTGATAAGGTATGGCATGAAGGCCTAATATATAAGCTAAAACTGAACTTGCCCGTAAACCAATATAAGCTGCTAGATAGTTATTTAACCGAACGAAATTTTATTGTAAAAGAAGGAGATTTTTTGAGCTCAACCCAGCCAATCGAAGCCGGAGTTCCCCAAGGTAGTATATTGGGGCCCTTTTTATACTTATTGTATACTTCAGACATGCCAACTAGTAACCGAGTTCACACATCGACATTTGCTGACGACACAGCCTTTTTGAGCATTCACGAAAGACCCGAAGTAGCATCACGATATTTACAAGACCACATATCCAATTTAGAAAAATGGTTGAAGAAATGGAGAATAAAAGTTAATGAACAAAAATGTACTCACATAACCTTCACACTGCGTAGAGAATCTTGCCCCCCTATTCGGATAAATAACCAAACCATACCTCAGCTTTCAGACGTCAAATATCTCGGCATACATCTTGACCGGCGGCTTACTTGGAAACGCCACAGAAACAAAGTTAACACAAATGAAGTATAAGCAGTCCAAATAAACTGGCTTATTGGCAGAAATTCTACTCTAGCTTTAGATTGCAAACTTTTATTATACAAGTCAATTCTAAAACCAATATGGTGTTATTGCATTCAATTATGGGGCACTGCCTCAGCTACAAACGTAGAAAAAATTCAAAGGCGCCAAAATAAGATTCTTCGTATAATTACATCTGCTCCTTGGTATATAAAAAACTCGAACATTCATAAAGATCTAAACGTGCCATCAGTTAAAGCAGAAATAGCGAAACTTGCCATAACGTATTTAAGGAAGCTTGAAACTCATCCGAATCCACTGGCCCGTAACATACTTAATGAACCTGGTTACATTCGACTAAGAAGGAGGGACACTGCTTCTCTCATCCGTACATCAGAGGGATAACCCGCAAATTACAGTAACCGTGAAACAAACATTTTTTTTTGTCCAGCACTGGTTGGACTAAACAAGTATATTTATTTTTTTAGACTTAAGATATGAGTAATTATTGATAGTTCAATTATATTGAAGATACAATAAATAAAAATTTCGAAAAAAAAAATTTGCAACTTATCACATTTATCTTCCAAATATTGTAAAATATTTCTAGAATTTATTTTTGGAATATGAAGACCATCAAATATTGGTATAAAATGGCTCACTATCAAAAAATGACAAGGGCACTGATTGTTTGGTTAGCAAAGTAATACAAGCATTAACAACTTCATTCACGGACATTTCAATAGTGAATTTAATTTTTTTTTTATTTTCGTATGTATCACTGCTTTCTATTTTAACCCTTTTTTCACCAGATGCCTCACTAGGGTCTTTCTGTAAATGTCTTTTCAGATTAGTTAAACATATCGCACTCAATTTTTTTTTTACAAATTTTACATTCTCCATTGGAGCCATCAATAATATAGAAATCACGTATGTATATATTCCGTTTTCTTCCCATTATAATAGCGTTATTTCAGGTTCAAGGGCAATGCACAGCGTAATTTAGAAACTTTATTACACACATTTTGTTGTTATTATAACTGTGTACTTTATTTTTACTTTAATACGTAACAAAGCTTAAAAAACATATTACCTATGTCACGAATTTTGAATTGATTTTTATTATATAAAAATCAAAAATAACTTTTATTATTGATATAAAAATATAAAAATCAAAAATAACTTTTTTTATTGATTTAAAAATATAAAAATCAAAAATAACTTTTATTTTGGATTTAAAAATATAAAAATCAAAAATAACTTTTATTTTTTATTTAAAAATATATAAATCAAAAATAACTCTTATTTTCTATCTAAAAATATAAAAATCGAAAATAACTCTTATTTCTTTTTTACTGAAATTGCATTAAATATTCAACTTTAAAAAAAGGCACTATTACAACAGTTTTTATAAAAAATGCTACTTTAACTAACAATCAATTTTGGTTTTACATTTTAAAAAACTCTTGGAAGCTATAAATGTACGATTTTAAGTGATGCGTTGCTAACTTATGCAGGTGCTAAGAGTGGTACCCTGTTTTTGTATGACTTATAAGAGAAATCTATAATTTTGTCATATTTTTAGGAAAACACTAACAAAATTAATGCAAAAATAGAACTTTAAGGACACTTCAGTTACCAAAGTTACAAAATTTTTTTAAATAATTTCTAAAAAATATATGCTGTACGATTTTAAGTGACACTCACTGTAGGTATTATTTACGAAAATGGCGAAGAATTATTCGAAAATCTTGTAATTTGCATGCATGTTTACACATGCAATTAAAAAATTCATTTTAAAAATGTCGCCGAAGCGAAAGGTGTCAAAAATTGCTCATCTGGTTTCTTTACTTATTTATAAACCAAAGCTACCAACAGCATGTCATTTATACATTTGTAGGAAAATAGTACGGAACAAATCTTGTTTATCGAAGCTTCTCCAATCAGAAAAAAAATTATCCAGGATAGAAAAAAAAATATAAAGTGAAAAATGGCGGTCGCCCACATTTTCTGAGTTATGGGCCTGTGAATTTTTCATATGCGCTCCATTTTTTAAAATATTAGGTCAATATGGTTATCAAATAAAAGCTTTTGAAAATATCTTTTACGTGGTGCTAAAATTAAAAAAAAAAATTACCAAATTAGAGTTAAAACAATTTTTTTATTATTTTTTTATATATTTTTATTAATACACTAATAAGTGCAAGGATTTTCTCCTCTATGGTATGACCAACACCGGCTTCAGTTATTAAAGATTTTCTGCATAGCCGGACTTCGGTCAGGCGAAAGGATTTTCTCTATGGTGTGAGCAACACCGTCTTATTAAAGACGGACGGAAATATTTAGTAAGCTTCGCTTTCTAAATATAAAAATTTACATCACAAACTGTCATCGGTTCTTAATGGGTTAATTAATTAAGCACCACATGAAAAATATTTTCAAAAGCTTTTAAATTATACCCATATTGACCCGATATCTTCAAAAATGCTGTTAGAATCACCCTGTTACTACTTTTACAATCCACTCACTTTACTATTTGTTTATGTCAAAGACTAAATGTCACGTGTTATAGAAAAGTTCGTCTTTTGTCTCGTGTACTTAATTTGACTATTATTTAATTCCAAACTCTTTGGCCCAGCGTGCCAAATAAAAAGTCAAGATTAAGTCGGTCGAGTGTTTTTGTATGAACGTTTTGTGTTGTTTTAAAAATTAAAATATTTTGTATATTTTTTGATAATGTCAAGTTCGATGCAGATCGAAAAGTTGAGTGAAAACAACTACACAAGTTGGTCAATCCATATGAGAAGTCTTTTGATCACGATGGACTATTGGACAGTAATAGATGTTATATGTCCCCCAAGAGCAACAGCAGAAGAAAAAGCATATTAAACCGTCTGAATTAATACACAAAACTGGTTCGTTTTAAAAATCAAGATTCCATTAGTTACACACAACAAATTAACGAATTTAGCAACTTGGTTGAATCATTAAACGAAATTGATGTTTCGATTCCTGATGACTTCATAAGTATTTTGTTGCTTTGTAGTCTCCCTGATGACTTTAAAAGTTTTATCGTAGCTATTGAAAGTAGAGACAAATTACCAACAATAGATCAATTGAACGTCAAAGTATTGGAAGAACATCAACGTCGTGGTAAAAAACTTCATGTAGGGGAAGAGAACGTATTTGTGGCGAATTCAAAACAAAAAGAAAGACTTAAGAATAAACAACAATTAAGTAAGAAATATAAAAATATAAAATGTTACTCATGTGGAATATAAAATCACAATGTAACAAGCAAGAAATTGTAATGAGCGTAAAAGAATTTAATTTAAACTCAAATGATAATGAGTGGTGTTAGAGTTAACTAATCGTTAACCACTTTATTATCATCTCTATTGTCATAAATAAAATTATCACCACTGATGCACCAGGGCACGGGAAAAGAGATGGTGGATTTGATCAACAATAAGAAGAAATTTAAAAACAAAAAAAAATTAATATGCGAAAATGTTTCAGATGTGGAAGTGACAAACATTCGGCTTATCAGTGCAACCACAAAGAAACAGTTTGTAATTTTTGCAAGGTTAAGGGATATTTACGAAGAGTCTGTTTGAAAGCATCCTGTCAACTGGACCAAATAGTAGATGAAAGTGATTCAGAACAATTGTTGGTAGAAGACTTATTGCATATATACGAAGGCAAAGTAGATAGACCCAAAAAATCGCGCGAAGATATTCCATAACCTACAAGTCTACGGGAAAACTATTCGATTTGAAATAGACACTGGGGCACCAGTTATAAGTTTAGATGTGGCAAAAAATAATTTTCCAAAAGAAAGGGTGTATTCCAATGATACAGAGCTGTACAGTTTTTGCGAAAACCCACTGGATATAGTTGGGTATATTAGGGTTTTGGTGAAGGGGTCAGTAACAAGTGCCCCAGTTAAATTAAATATCGTTAGATCTCGAAGAAACTCATTGCTGGGACGTGAATGGCTGCATGTGGTAAAGTTGGATTGGGGTAACATCATAGAGGGAAATTTGAAAGCAAATATAATGAATACAATAACTGTAAATCAAGAGAAATCTGAAATAAAGGAAGTTATTGAAAAGTATACAAAAGAGTTTTCTTCCACAATGAAAGCATATTTATATATATTTCATCATGTTCGCGAAGTTGTAAAAAAACAAAGAGGTTACTTTAAAGTATTGCTCATCTGAAAACATGGTTGCAGACATACTAACGAATAACTTGGCTAAGACGAAACATATATATTTTATGAAATTAATAAAGTTCATATAGTTATATTTTGTTGTAAAAGACATTTACATTGAGAAGGAGTACGCTATTTATGAAAATTTTCATAAAAGATTCTCAAATTCGTCAATTTATAAGAAGGCAAAGTTACAACCTTTTTCTTCGTATGCTTTATATTTATTAAAAAAATATATGAATTGCCTAGGGACTCATGAGAACGGGCTATTATCAAATGTTTTCAATACTCAAACAGAATTCAATTGGAATAACAATGCGTACATATCACCAGTGGGTATAATTCATGAGGATATCGACGCTCTGATGATTACTAATGAATACCGGCTACCAGAGTTTTATACTCATTCAACTCAAGGCTCAAATAGAGGCTAAATTTTAATTGATTATTGTAACGAGTGATTTTTTAAGAGCTTGAGAACTTTTTTTTTAAAAAAACGCATAAAATTTGCAAAATCTCATCGGTTCTTTATTTGAAACGTTAGATTGGTCCATGACATTTACTTTTTGAAGATAATTTCATTTAAATGTTGACCGCGGCTGCGTCTTAGGTGGTCCATTCGGAAAGTCCAATTTTGAGCAACTTTTTCGAGCATTTCGGCCGGAATAGCCCGAATTTCTTCGGAAATGTTGTCTTCCAAAGCTGGAATAGTTGCTGGCTTATTTCTGTAGACTTTAGACTTGACGTAGCCCCACAAAAAATAGTCTAAAGGCGTCAAATCGCATGTTCTTGGTGGCCAACTTACCGGTCCATTTCTTGAGATGAATTGTTCTCCGAAGTTTTCCCTCAAAATGGCCATAGAATCGCGAGCTGTGTGGCATGTAGCGCCATCTTGTTGAAACCACATGTCAACCAAGTTCAGTTGTTCCATTTTTGGCAACAAAAAGTTTGTTAGCATCGAACGATAGCGATCGCCATTCACCGTAACGTTGCGTCCAACAGCATCTTTGAAAAAATACGGTCCAATGATTCCACCAGCGTACAAACCACACCAAACAGTGCATTTTTCGGGATGCATGGGCAGTTCTTGAACGGCTTCTGGTTGCTCTTCACTCCAAATGCGGCAATTTTGCTTATTTACGTAGCCATTCAACCAGAAATGAGCCTCATCGCTGAACAAAATTTGTCACATTTGAACATTTCGAACCGAACACTGATTTTGGTAATAAAATTCAATGATTTGCAAGCGTTGCTCGTTAGTAAGTCTATTCATGATGAAATGTCAAAGCATACTGAGCATCTTTCTCTTTGGCACCATGTCTGAAATCTCACGTGATCTGTCAAATACTAATGCATGAAAATCCTAACCTCAAAAAAATCACCCATTATATATGTATATTGTTTAGTTTTAAGTTTTATTTCATTTTGATCTCATTTTGACTTGTCAACAGTCCAATGTTTATCGTTTGATGTAAAAATCTTATAATTTCATGTTTAACTAAGCTTGTGGCGTTATTCGTAACTTTAATGTCGTTAATGTTTATTAACACAATACTATATAGCTTTAAGTAATATAATTTCAGTGTTATCTTGTAATTCTCTTTTGTAATCAGCCTTAAACGTCTTAATAAAGAATTGAATTGAGAAGTAGTGTTGGAAACTAAGTCTGGCAGCCCCCAAGCAATGTGAACGCCGTTGCTTTTATCTTTTATCTTTCATTTTATATTTTTCTACTTTCATTCCTTTCATACCATTTGTAGCGTTAAAACGTTTTTGTATCTTAATAAACTTTAACTAAATTAAACACAACCCACATATTGCGAAGAATGTTGAATTTTATTTGCAATTTATTTTTATACTTGTACATTTATGTTTCATGTGGACTTAATGAACTAAAATTTTGGTTGGACATAATTAATTATAATTTTGTTAGTTTAAATATACTTGAAGATACGAAAACAAATTAAATAATCAAGAAAAACGTGTTGTTCGTGTAACGCACCAAACTGTTCCATTCAATACACTTTACTTGTTTTTCACAGAATTACTAATAATATTTTTTTTTTTCTTTTAGGGTGAATTTCCTTATCCAGATGCAGCAAAGTGGGCTAATAATGAACTAGGCGTTCCATCGTAAATAATTAATTTTGTGTATTTTATGATGTAAACAGTGAAAATTTATATTGCTAATAAAATACAACAAAAACAAAATAATCGCTTTACAAATTAATTACAAATTTGCAAATTAAATTCAAAATTAAAATTAATTAAAAATTGAATTAAAAATACTTTTATAATAGTGGAATTCACTGTTTGCTATTGTAGACCTTTTACATCTTGTTGTTGTTTATCAATATTTACCAAACCTACAAGATGTAAAAGTCAACAAAGCAAACCGTGAATTCCGCTATTATAAGAACATACAGACACATACACAGTATATACTTCTTCATATATTTTTTATTGCCTGGCCGTACGCTGTGATGTAGCGTTAATAAAGGTCGTAAACGATTTAAAATTAATAGCGCATTTCATGCTTCATAGTAGAAAAAGTCTGATTTTTATTTTTAAAATCCTGAATTTGATTTTATAAAATGGATATGGTAAAGTCGGAATTTAAAATTAAAAACCTATATGCAATTTCAAGAGGCATTGCAAAGGTACATACTTCGTTTTTCTTTTGCACGGAATATACTTATGATAACGCCTTTAGATTCATAACTCAGTTTTAGTGCGTTGATAAGTGCGGAAGCGATTATTTTAAGCTCGCCATTAACAAGAAAACAAAAACAAATAGTGTGAATAAATTCAAACAAAATTGTTTTAATACAACAAAGTTGTCTGTAATTTTTTTCTCTTTTTTCTCATTCTTTTTTTACAATGGCATTATGGCTTTGCTACTTTGATAATAAAACAAAAACAATAGGGGCTAATGAGCCTATTTTATCTAAATAAAAAAAGTGGACAATATTGAAATAAATAAAAACAAATAAATCTGACAATAATTTGTGTATAAATGCTACGCCAGTTATTCATGCCAAATCTTGTTCATCGCTTTTTTTAATTGATGACAATAACATAACTACAAACAAGTCGCCTTCTGAAAAGAGTATTACCAAAACTAATATGGATGATGTAGAAAATCCCAAGATGCAAATTGGAATGGACAGATACATAACTGTATTAAAAAAAGGTCGGAGCCTTTAATCTTCGCAGAGATTAACCCTGCATAGATAAGTTACGTCTATCCGACGTATGCCTATTTAATTTTGTACTCCATCTCTGTGGTTTGTAGTGAGAGAAAATTTATATGCTCAGTATTCTCAGTTGATCTCAGTAGCTTGCTAATGGTGGTTGTTTTCGTGCGGTAAGTTGATTATATTTCTGAGAAATTACACAACATGCGTCTCGGAGACGTATCGTTATCTGCACCACTTGCATATAATGGGATAAAAGAAAGATTTTTTTATTCACAAAGCTTTTATTATATACAAATAGTTAAATGAATTAAAAAGAAATATTTTTTAATCCTTTTATTACAGTTTTTGAGTCCTTTGCGAAAGGCTGTGTATAAAATGTTAATTTTTGATCTCTATTGAATTTGTTGTTTTTTTGTTTCTATTACTATATTTATTTACCACATTTTTTTGTTATCAAAGAGAAAATTCAATTAATAAATGATATCAATAACTCCTATGCCAATATTTATTTTTTTTAAGTCCTTAAAAGGATGTTAGAAACATCCTTTACGTCTTTCATAACGTTACGTCTTTCAGACGTAACGTTATCTTTACCGTACGAAAAAATAACGTTATCTTTCTAGGGTTAAATAAAATGTACATTAAGCTCTGCTATGACTCTTTTGTTGTGTTTGTTTGTTCTCTTCGACATGAAAATGGCTGTGTAAAAGTATACAGTCGTCAGAAATAAAATTTTTAAAGTATGGACAAAATGTTTCAGAAACAAAAATTGCAAGTGTGGAACGCGACAAAGCAATAAACGAGTTTGAAAGCTGCAAAAAGAACTTTTATACCTATCTGCTGAAGCGTAGCAAATGTCTACAGGTAGTTATTAACGGTGTTGATCCAACTGAAATAAGACTGGGGATACTGCGTAATTCGATTCGAAAGAAAAAATGTACGAGTTCAAACTATCGTTGTGTATTACGATTTTCGTATAATTTGATACGAAAGTGCGGAAGATTTTTTGCTCTAACCAAAAATAAAAATCCCTATCTAAAGAACAACTCGGTGTTACGGAACACAAATCCCTTTCGAAAGGTCTACTCTTTAGTACGAAAACAAGCATCAGTTATGCAAAAAGCATTAGGAAGTTATTCGAAAGCTATTTTTTTAATGACAAATTGAAAGAAAAGTAAAAATATAAGTATTTAAACGTTTCAAGATAAATAAAAGTGTACAATACATAAATTAAACTTAATAATGTTGGTTTTAATACAATTATTTTACTGTTTAATGTAAATTTTATTTTAACTATTTTTTATTAATTTTTTCGCAATTTTTTATTTATTGTATCTTCAATATAATTGAACTATCAATAGCTACTCATATCTTAAGTCTAAAAATAAAAATATACATGTTAAGTCCAACCAGTGCTGGACAAAAAAAAAATTTATGTTTCACGGTTACTGTAATTTGCGGGTTATCCCTCTGATGTACAGATGAGAGAAGCAGTGTCCCTCCTTCTTAGTCGAATGTAACCAGGTTCATTTGGTATGTTACGGGCCAGTGGATTAGGATGAGTTTCAAGCTTCTTTAAATAACTTATGGCAAGTTTCGCTATTTCCGCTTTAACTGTTGGCACGTTTAGATCTTTATGGATGTTCGAGTTTTTTATATACCAAGGAGCAGATGTAATTATACGAAGAATCTTGTTTTGGCGTCTTTGAATTTTTTCTACTTTGGTAGCTGAGGCAGTGCCCCATAAATGAATGCCATAACACCATATTGGTTTTAGAATTGACTTGTATAATAAAAGTTTGCAATCTAAAGCTAGAGTAGAATTTCTGCCAATAAGCCAGTTTAGTTGGACTGCTTTTAACTTCATTTGTGTTAACTTTGTTTCTATGTGCCGTTTCCATGTAAGGCGCCGGTCAAGATGTATGCCGAGATATTTGACGTCTGAAAGCTGGGGTATCGTTTGGTTATTTATCCGAATAGGGGGGCAAGATTCTCTACGCAATGTGAAAGTTATGTGAGTACATTTTTGTTCATTCACTTTTATTCTCCATTTCATCAACCATTTTTCTAAATTGGATATGTGGTCTTGTAAATATCGTGATGCTACTTGTGAGGAGCCAAACTTCGTGGAATTTGGACCCACTAATAAACAAATGAAAAATATACAAGTGTTTTAGTGGGAAAGTGGATAACATCCATTAAATGGGAGGAGCGAATAATATTCGCTATAAATATGGTAACATGATTGTTTAATTTCAGGACAGAAGAGAAGAAAAGTCAGCAGAAGAGAGTGAGAGAGAGAGAGCAAAAACCAAGTGGAAGAAAATGTAGTTAAGAAGCCCAACGTTAACAAATACACAGACAACGAATTGCAGCCACACCGACTACAACACACAAAAAGGCAAGGATCATCAAACAGAAGAGAGAATGCAGTCAAACCAACCGCTATCGGTTCAAACCATACGCGGTTGTGTAGTCGTGTAGTTGTGTAGTGTAGCTGAAGAAGGCGGCTATAAAAGCAGGAGAAAACAGCAATTCAGGAGAGTGAAAGTGACTAAGTGGTAACAAAGGGCGGAGTAATAAAATATTATATCGAGCAGTGATAGAATAAATGTGGATTGGTAACACTAATCCTAGCCAATCTATTACAGGAAAAATAACAACGGATAACATCCGGTTTACCCCTTTGGAGGAAGGAGAGTTAGGCACTGGCTCAGGGCAAAAGAATTAAGATAGTTTTCGCGGAGGTTTACACTCGGAAAACTCAGGGAAAGAGTAGGTCCTTAAATAACATTCAAGGACAGAAACTTTAGAGTAGAAACCAGAGGGTAGGAGACTAGGGTGTCGGCAAGTGTTACCACGGAGGTCTATAAATTTTATACACCGTGTACTTAAACCAAATTTATATAATAAAGCAAAAGATAGACCGCACACGGTCAGAAATTACACGGTGTTATTTAAAAATAAAAAAAGGACCTTGGCGGATTGAGCTAAACCCGCACATCCAGCCCGGAGTAACCGGAGGTTCTTTATATTAGCGCCCGAGCAGGGACCCGTGTAAAACGTAAATAAGAGGCTACAAAATGGTCCGCACATCGTGGGTATATACACTACGCAGGGATGAGCTAGTACAATATCTGGACGAGTTCGGTCTAGACGCTAGCGGCACGGTAGATGAAATCAGGAAAAAACTGACCACGTTTGTATCAAATAGCCATGAGGAGAATGCTCTTAACAGGCTCGAAGAACTGGAGAATAAACATGGACGTTGTCCGACGCCAACTGGTCCAGGGATGGCAGCGCAGCTGGGATTGCCAGTTTCATCTTTTCAGGCTGGGCAACAGGCAGCCACAGGCCACCTGATTTTCCCAGCGCAAGAAGAAGTTGGCATGCAAAATGTCTCGCAACAACAAAACAACCAATCAGTAAGTTTGCCATATTCAGCCGTGATTGATATAGTGAGGAAGTGGTCGTTTCGCTATGATGGGGGAAAGGACCCTATTGCTTTTATAGAGAGAATAGAAGAACTGGCAGAAGTTTACGGCCTCGATAAGGATATGCTGCCCCGAACAATGCCCGAGTTATTAAAGGACACGGCACTGTTATGGTACCGAAATAACAACCGCCAATGGCCAACGTGGAAAGCGTTCAGAGAACATTTCCTAAGGTTCTTTTTGCCACCACAGTATTTCGAGGGTCTGGAAGACGACATTCGCCGGAGACTGCAAAAATCACGGGAGTCGTTTAAGGACTTTGTCGTGGTATTAAAAAATATGATGCGACATGCGGGATACACAGCAGAACAACAGCTCGATAGAATTTTTAGAAATTGTTTGGTGGACTACCAGCTGTACATCAGGAGGAAGGATTTCACAACGTTAGACGAGCTCATAAGAATGGCCGAGGACTATGAGGTAATAAGGACATCACACCCGGAAGTAGGCCACGAGCGCCGAGAAATCCGGCAACCACAACGAAGGGACGACAGAACCCGACAAGTGGTTGTCACTGAAGATACAACCATTAATACCGCTACTGCTTGTGCAGGTGTGGTCAAGAAGGCCACGGTTACCGATTTTGCACAAACCCAAGCGTATTATTTTGTTGGCAGTGCGGTAGAAGGGGGCTTAGAACTCGTGAGTGCTGTCGCAGAGGTCAGGGAAACGCCAGAGGGTCGCGCCAGGAGCAAGGGGTGGTAGCGAGCCAAGGAAGTCAAGCCCTGCACCAATGAATGCTTTAAAACTAACAGACACCCGTTTACTAGCCCAAGTTGAACTTGGCGGACAGCATTGGGAGGCCACCATCGACACCGGTGCCTCGAGAAGCTATGTAAGTGAGATTGTGGTAAGAAAGCTGAGTAATAGAAGTGAAGTTATGCCATCAGAAAGCCGAATCAGACTGGCTAACGGAACAACAGTGGAGGTGAGGAAAGCCATAAAAGCGGAAGTACGATTGGGTGGTAAGAGTTGCCATCTGGAGCTAGGGGTGATTCCACAAATGTTGGACAATGTGTTGCTGGGAATAGACTTCCTAAGAGCGGTAGACTGCGAGTTGCGATGTGGTGACCAGAAAATTCGGTTTTCGCACGTTCGTCACCAGGTAATGTCGGCGGTTGAAGAGCAAGAGAATGCGAGTATAACCCTTCCAGATGAAAATAGTGTGATTTCGGCATTCCTGGAGCATGAGTTGGGAAAATTCAAGAGTGTTAGAGGACCGACGACCTTAGATGAGCACAAAATAATACTTAAAGATGACAGACCGGTCCGCCAACGGTACGCGCAACGTAATCCCGAGATGCAAAGACGTATAAATTAGGAGATAGGCAAGCTTTGAAAGAACGGCTGTATCGAACCATCTAAGAGCCCCTATAGCGCACCTATTGTGATGGCACCGAAGAAAAACTGCACCCTCAGGCTCTGCATAGACTACAGACTACTAAACGCCAAAACGGTGGCCGACGCGTACCCGTTGACTAGGATAAATGCTATACTGGATCGCCTAAGATATGCGAAATTTATAAGCAGTATAGACCTAAAGAACGGCTACTGGCAGATACCTATAGCAAAAGATAGCAAGCAGTACACAGCGTTTACGGTGGCCGGTAAGGGTTTGTTCCAGTGGAGAGTGATGCCTTTTGGGTTAACGTCAGCCCCCGGAACATTTCAACGAACACTAGACAGAGTGATTGGCGCCGAAATGGAGCCTCATGCGTTCGCTTACTTGGATGACATTGTGGTGTTAGGTAATTCCTTGGAAGAGCACATGTCAAATTTGAAGGAAGTGTTTAGAAGACTTCGTGAGGCACGGTTGACTATTAACCAAGAAAAAAGTAAGTTCTTTCAAAAGGAGATAAAGTATTTAGGCCACGTGGTCAACGAAAGTGGCATAAAAACAGATCCCGAAAAGATAGCGGCGATCCAAGAGCTTCAACCCCCTAAAAATGTGAGAGAGCTACGTAGATGCTTAGGAGTTGCTTCGTGGTACAGAAGATTTGTACCTGATTTTGCGAAAACTGTTTACCCACTAAACGTGTTGCTAAAAAAGGGAAAACACTTTCGATGGAACCAAGAGCAGCAGGAGGCGTTTGAAAAATTAAAAAAAAAAAAGCTTACCGAAGCCCCGGTTTTAGCCTGCCCGGACTTCACAAAGAGGTTTACGCTACAAACTGATGCGTGTGACTACGGATTGGGAGCGGTGTTGACGCAGCAGCTCGATGGTCAGGAAAAGGTAATATCCTACGCTAGTCGTCGGCTAAACCCGGCAGAGATGAACTACTTAGCAACGGAGAAGGAATGTCTTTCCATCGTATGGGCCATAAGAAAGCTAAGGCCTTACCTCGAAGGCTACCCTTTTACAGTGGTGACAGATCATTTGGAGTTAAAATGGCTCAATTCAATCGAGAGCCCATCTGGAAGAATAGCGCGCTGGGCCTTAGAGCTCCAACAGTTCAACTTTGAAGTGCAGTACCGCCGAGGAAAACTTAATGTTGTGGCCGATGCATTGTCCCGTGACCCGATCGATGTACGTCAAACCCTGCCGGAGAAACCCCAAGAGTGCAACTGGTGGCGAAGAAAATGCGAAGAGGTAGAAAGAGAACCAGAAAAATTCCCAGATTTTACCATTCACGAGGGCCAACTCTATCGACATTTACCGTCAGCAGATAACGACGAAGATGCGGTGGCCTGGAAATTATGTGTCCCCTCATTCCAGAGGAATAGAGTGCTAGAAGAGAATCATGATTCGCCCACCGCCGGGCATTTAGGAGTACAAAAAACCATATCACGCGTCTGCAACAGGTATTATTGGCCAGGGATGTATAGAGACATCCGAATGCATGTTCGCAGGTGTCAAGTGTGTCAGCGGCATAAGCCTGATCAACAGCGTCCGGCAGGCCAAATGCTGTCTAAAATTGCGGAAGAGCCATGGGCTATCGTGTGTGCCGATTTTGTGGGGCCTTTGCCAAGGTCGAAACATGGGAACTCAATGTTACTAGTCTTGACCGACAAGTTCTCTAAATGGTCTGAGCTGATACCTCTGCGCCGAGCTACAGGTGAAACACTGCGAAAATCATTCCGGGAAAGAATTTTAGCTAATTTCGGGGTACCAAAGGTGCTTATTGCGGACAACGGCTCACAGTTTACCATTAAGGTGTTTAAGGCGTACTTGAACGAGATCGGAGTGCATCACCAGCTAACTGCTCCATACACACCCCAAGAAAACCGCACTGAACGCGTTAATCGTACGGTAAAAACTATGATAGCGCAATACGCTGGTTCAAATCAGAAAACTTGGGATGAAGCCCTACCAGAAATACAACTTGCGCTTAACACGTCAAAGTCAGACACCACGCAATATACGGCCGCTTTCTTGGTTCAAGGCAGAGAGCCTAGACTTCCAGCTGCGTTGTACGATGAGGTAACACCAGGAACAGGCACAGAGGGAAGACAACCAGAAGTAAAAGCAGAAATGCTAAAACAAATTTTCAATTTGGTCAGGAAGAACCTGGTGCGAGCGGCCAAAGACCAAGCGCGTTATTACAACCTGAGGCAAGATAGGCGAATTGGTCTGCGTAAAGGATCATCATTTGTCCAACGCTGCCTAAGGTTTTGCGGCCAAGCTTGCTCCGAAGTTTGATGGTCCCTACCGAATACGCTCCTTAATTTCACCAGTAATTGTGCAGGTACAAAAGGATGGTCAGAAAGGCCTCCGCACTGCCCACGTCGGTGATTTAAAAATGTATAGGGGATCTATAGAAGAAACCAGATAAATAACCAGAGTTAAAAAAAGGGGTTAATTTTTCATATAATTACTATAATAATAATAATATTAATAATAATAGTAATAATTGAAAAAAAAATATATATACATATATATTTTATATTGAATTTAAAATAATCCAAAAGGAAAAATATTAATAGTAATATAATAATAAGAATAATAATATAATCGCATACAAATGAATTAATGTAAAAAAAGTGAATTACACAAACCAGAAAAAAAATCTACAATGGCAACATTCAATGTAAGTTCGATCAAACAAGTTTGGTATGATCAAGAGAGTATACTCGAATCAACCCTCTCTACGCATGATCGTTAGACACATGATTTTAGTTTAACTAAATCAGTGCGTGCAAGCAGTCGCAGAAATACGGCCGCCAACAAACAAAAAAAAACAAAATATAATATAATTAAAAACTAACAACAAACAAACTTACAAGAGTAAGTAAATAAAAAAAGCTAAATGTTTTGTGGAAGTGTTAAATGTACGTCAAAGTATGTACGTTTAGTGAAGGATTCTTTTTTTTTTTTTTTTTTTTAAAGGAAAAGGTTTATATGTATTTACATACATATAAATACCTACAAAATTAAACAAAAATAAAAAATAGAGAGTGAAAAAAATATTAACAAAGAAGAAAAAAAAACAAAAGTTAAATAAGAAATAATATAAAAAAAAGCAAAGTGGGGACGTTATATGTATTTACATACATATAACATACCTATATGTATTTACATACATATCAAAAAAAATGTGATTAGTGAATTTGTTGTAGTTTTTATTTTATATATATATATACATATATATAAAATAATTTGTGTGCGTAGTAGATCTGTGGTAGTGTGGTCATTGTCCGCTGAAAGGCGTTTGTTTAAAGGCTTTTGTTAATTACAGATGATCTCTCGTGACAACTATAATGGCCGAAAACCCCTCTTGGTAGGTGAAACCATTACAATTTCGGACACTGAATCCGAAAATGAAATTGTGGTTGAAAGCGTGGGCTGCTCGCAAGCGACCGTCATATCGGGTGGGAGTTTGCTGACAGAAGCCGAAGGTGGGTGGTTTGACCCGGATGAGCAGCTGTCAAGCTCACAGGTGTCACAGGCTTCTGAGGTGGAGAGGGAGCCAAGAATTTGGGCAGAGGCAACGGTGGATCGGTATGTGATTAGACGCCGAAAGTACCGCCAGTATATCGCGAAGTGGTGATCACTTGGACCGTAGGGGAAACGGACAGTGAGGCGGTGGATCCGGATCCCCTGGTGGAATTCCCCGTGTCTCCCAAGAGGCTGGCCATTATGGACGATAGGGCGAGCCCGGAGCCTGAGCCGGAGGGTGTGATCGAGGACCCATTGTTGGCAGATGAAGCTGAAGGTTTAAGTCTCAGTGGAATCGAAGAGGACGTGTTATCGCTGGGGGAAATAAGCCTCGGGAGCTTGGAGGAAATTGTGCAACAGGTTCTACAACAGGAGCAGGAGCCGCAACAGCCAGTCGTTCCTCTGGGCGATGAAAACTTGTCGTACCTTCCGCAGGAACTGCAGGAGGAAATAAAAAACGCACTGGTAAAAAAGAGACGCCTGTGCTTTAGAAGGGATGTTGGCGATCGGTCATATCGCATTAGGATATCGGCGTCGGGTAGGGTGGTGGTGCGTTGCCTAGCGGGGAAAGGGGAGTAGTGTGAGGACCCAAACTTCGTGGAGTTTGGACCCACACAAAATACACTAATAAACAAATGAAAAATATACAAGTGTTTGTGTTTTAGTGGGAAAGTGGATAACATCCATTAAATGGGAGGAGCGAATAATATTCGCTATAAATATGGTAACATGATTGTTTAATTTCAGGACAGAAGAGAAGAAAAGTCAGCAGAAGAGAGTGAGAGAGAGAGCAAAAACCAAGTGGAAGAAAATGTAGTTAAGAAGCCCAACGTTAACAAATACACAGACAACGAATTGCAGCCACACCGACTACAACACACAAAAAGGCAAGGATCATCAAACAGAAGAGAGAATGCAGTCAAACCAACCGCTATCGGTTCAAACCATACGCGGTTGTGTAGTCGTGTAGTTGTGTAGTGTAGCTGAAGAAGGCGGCTATAAAAGCAGGAGAAAACAGCAATTCAGGAGAGTGAAAGTGACTAAGTGGTAACAAAGGGCGGAGTAATAAAATATTATATCGAGCAGTGATAGAATAAATGTGGATTGGTAACACTAATCCTAGCCAATCTATTACAGGAAAAATAACAACGGATAACATCCGGTTTACCCCTTTGGAGGAAGGAGAGTTAGGCACTGGCTCAGGGCAAAAGAATTAAGATAGTTTTCGCGGAGGTTTACACTCGGAAAACTCAGGGAAAGAGTAGGTCCTTAAATAACATTCAAGGACAGAAACTTTAGAGTAGAAACCAGAGGGTAGGAGACTAGGGTGTCGGCAAGTGTTACCACGGAGGTCTATAAATTTTATACACCGTGTACTTAAACCAAATTTATATAATAAAGCAAAAGATAGACCGCACACGGTCAGAAATTACACGGTGTTATTTAAAAATAAAAAAAGGACCTTGGCGGATTGAGCTAAACCCGCACATCCAGCCCGGAGTAACCGGAGGTTCTTTATATTAGCGCCCGAGCAGGGACCCGTGTAAAACGTAAATAAGAGGCTACAAAATGGTCCGCACATCGTGGGTATATACACTACGCAGGGATGAGCTAGTACAATATCTGGACGAGTTCGGTCTAGACGCTAGCGGCACGGTAGATGAAATCAGGAAAAAACTGACCACGTTTGTATCAAATAGCCATGAGGAGAAGGCTCTTAACAGGCTCGAAGAACTGGAGAATAAACATGGACGTTGTCCGACGCCAACTGGTCCAGGGATGGCAGCGCAGCTGGGATTGCCAGTTTCATCTTTTCAGGCTGGGCAACAGGCAGCCACAGGCCACCTGATTTTCCCAGCGCAAGAAGAAGTTGGCATGCAAAATGTCTCGCAACAACAAAACAACCAATCAGTAAGTTTGCCATATTCAGCCGTGATTGATATAGTGAGGAAGTGGTCGTTTCGCTATGATGCGGGAAAGGACCCTATTGCTTTTATAGAGAGAATAGAAGAACTGGCAGAAGTCTACGGCCTCGATAAGGATATGCTGCCCCGAACAATGCCCGAGTTATTAAAGGACACGGCACTGTTATGGTACCGAAATAACAACCGCCAATGGCCAACGTGGAAAGCGTTCAGAGAACATTTCCTAAGGTTCTTTTTGCCACCACAGTATTTCGAGGGTCTGGAAGACGACATTCGCCGGAGACTGCAAAAATCACGGGAGTCGTTTAAGGACTTTGTCGTGGTATTAAAAAATATGATGCGACATGCGGGATACACAGCAGAACAACAGCTCGATAGAATTTTTAGAAATTGTTTGGTGGACTACCAGCTGTACATCAGGAGGAAGGATTTCACAACGTTAGACGAGCTCATAAGAATGGCCGAGGACTATGAGGTAATAAGGACATCACACCCGGAAGTAGGCCACGAGCGCCGAGAAATCCGGCAACCACAACGAAGGGACGACAGAACCCGACAAGTGGTTGTCACTGAAGATACAACCATTAATACCGCTACTGCTTGTGCAGGTGTGGTCAAGAAGGCCACGGTTACCGATTTTGCACAAACCCAAGCGTATTATTTTGTTGGCAGTGCGGTAGAAGGGGGCTTAGAACTCGTGAGTGCTGTCGCAGAGGTCAGGGAAACGCCAGAGGGTCGCGCCAGGAGCAAGGGGTGGTAGCGAGCCAAGGAAGTCAAGCCCTGCACCAATGAATGCTTTAAAACTAACAGACACCCGTTTACTAGCCCAAGTTGAACTTGGCGGACAGCATTGGGAGGCCACCATCGACACCGGTGCCTCGAGAAGCTATGTAAGTGAGATTGTGGTAAGAAAGCTGAGTAATAGAAGTGAAGTTATGCCATCAGAAAGCCGAATCAGACTGGCTAACGGAACAACAGTGGAGGTGAGGAAAGCCATAAAAGCGGAAGTACGATTGGGTGGTAAGAGTTGCCATCTGGAGCTAGGGGTGATTCCACAAATGTTGGACAATGTGTTGCTGGGAATAGACTTCCTAAGAGCGGTAGACTGCGAGTTGCGATGTGGTGACCAGAAAATTCGGTTTTCGCACGTTCGTCACCAGGTAATGTCGGCGGTTGAAGAGCAAGAGAATGCGAGTATAACCCTTCCAGATGAAAATAGTGTGATTTCGGCATTCCTGGAGCATGAGTTGGGAAAATTCAAGAGTGTTAGAGGACCGACGACCTTAGATGAGCACAAAATAATACTTAAAGATGACAGACCGGTCCGCCAACGGTACGCGCAACGTAATCCCGAGATGCAAAGACGTATAAATTAGGAGATAGGCAAGCTTTGAAAGAACGGCTGTATCGAACCATCTAAGAGCCCCTATAGCGCACCTATTGTGATGGCACCGAAGAAAAACTGCACCCTCAGGCTCTGCATAGACTACAGACTACTAAACGCCAAAACGGTGGCCGACGCGTACCCGTTGACTAGGATAAATGCTATACTGGATCGCCTAAGATATGCGAAATTTATAAGCAGTATAGACCTAAAGAACGGCTACTGGCAGATACCTATAGCAAAAGATAGCAAGCAGTACACAGCGTTTACGGTGGCCGGTAAGGGTTTGTTCCAGTGGAGAGTGATGCCTTTTGGGTTAACGTCAGCCCCCGGAACATTTCAACGAACACTAGACAGAGTGATTGGCGCCGAAATGGAGCCTCATGCGTTCGCTTACTTGGATGACATTGTGGTGTTAGGTAATTCCTTGGAAGAGCACATGTCAAATTTGAAGGAAGTGTTTAGAAGACTTCGTGAGGCACGGTTGACTATTAACCAAGAAAAAAGTAAGTTCTTTCAAAAGGAGATAAAGTATTTAGGCCACGTGGTCAACGAAAGTGGCATAAAAACAGATCCCGAAAAGATAGCGGCGATCCAAGAGCTTCAACCCCCTAAAAATGTGAGAGAGCTACGTAGATGCTTAGGAGTTGCTTCGTGGTACAGAAGATTTGTACCTGATTTTGCGAAAACTGTTTACCCACTAAACGTGTTGCTAAAAAAGGGAAAACACTTTCGATGGAACCAAGAGCAGCAGGAGGCGTTTGAAAAATTAAAAAAAAAAAAGCTTACCGAAGCCCCGGTTTTAGCCTGCCCGGACTTCACAAAGAGGTTTACGCTACAAACTGATGCGTGTGACTACGGATTGGGAGCGGTGTTGACGCAGCAGCTCGATGGTCAGGAAAAGGTAATATCCTACGCTAGTCGTCGGCTAAACCCGGCAGAGATGAACTACTCAGCAACGGAGAAGGAATGTCTTTCCATCGTATGGGCCATAAGAAAGCTAAGGCCTTACCTCGAAGGCTACCCTTTTACAGTGGTGACAGATCATTTGGAGTTAAAATGGCTCAATTCAATCGAGAGCCCATCTGGAAGAATAGCGCGCTGGGCCTTAGAGCTCCAACAGTTCAACTTTGAAGTGCAGTACCGCCGAGGAAAACTTAATGTTGTGGCCGATGCATTGTCCCGTGACCCGATCGATGTACGTCAAACCCTGCCGGAGAAACCCCAAGAGTGCAACTGGTGGCGAAGAAAATGCGAAGAGGTAGAAAGAGAACCAGAAAAATTCCCAGATTTTACCATTCACGAGGGCCAACTCTATCGACATTTACCGTCAGCAGATAACGACGAAGATGCGGTGGCCTGGAAATTATGTGTCCCCTCATTCCAGAGGAATAGAGTGCTAGAAGAGAATCATGATTCGCCCACCGCCGGGCATTTAGGAGTACAAAAAACCATATCACGCGTCTGCAACAGGTATTATTGGCCAGGGATGTATAGAGACATCCGAATGCATGTTCGCAGGTGTCAAGTGTGTCAGCGGCATAAGCCTGATCAACAGCGTCCGGCAGGCCAAATGCTGTCTAAAATTGCGGAAGAGCCATGGGCTATCGTGTGTGCCGATTTTGTGGGGCCTTTGCCAAGGTCGAAACATGGGAACTCAATGTTACTAGTCTTGACCGACAAGTTCTCTAAATGGTCTGAGCTGATACCTCTGCGCCGAGCTACAGGTGAAACACTGCGAAAATCATTCCGGGAAAGAATTTTAGCTAATTTCGGGGTACCAAAGGTGCTTATTGCGGACAACGGCTCACAGTTTACCATTAAGGTGTTTAAGGCGTACTTGAACGAGATCGGAGTGCATCACCAGCTAACTGCTCCATACACACCCCAAGAAAACCGCACTGAACGCGTTAATCGTACGGTAAAAACTATGATAGCGCAATACGCTGGTTCAAATCAGAAAACTTGGGATGAAGCCCTACCAGAAATACAACTTGCGCTTAACACGTCAAAGTCAGACACCACGCAATATACGGCCGCTTTCTTGGTTCAAGGCAGAGAGCCTAGACTTCCAGCTGCGTTGTACGATGAGGTAACACCAGGAACAGGCACAGAGGGAAGACAACCAGAAGTAAAAGCAGAAATGCTAAAACAAATTTTCAATTTGGTCAGGAAGAACCTGGTGCGAGCGGCCAAAGACCAAGCGCGTTATTACAACCTGAGGCAAGATAGGCGAATTGGTCTGCGTAAAGGATCATCATTTGTCCAACGCTGCCTAAGGTTTTGCGGCCAAGCTTGCTCCGAAGTTTGATGGTCCCTACCGAATACGCTCCTTAATTTCACCAGTAATTGTGCAGGTACAAAAGGATGGTCAGAAAGGCCTCCGCACTGCCCACGTCGGTGATTTAAAAATGTATAGGGGATCTATAGAAGAAACCAGATAAATAACCAGAGTTAAAAAAAGGGGTTAATTTTTCATATAATTACTATAATAATAATAATAATATTAATAATAATAGTAATAATTGAAAAAAAATATATATATACATATATATTTTATATTGAATTTAAAATAATCCAAAAGGAAAAATATTAATAGTAATATAATAATAAGAATAATAATATAATCGCATACAAATGAATTAATGTAAAAAAAGTGAATTACACAAACCAGAAAAAAAATCTACAATGGCAACATTCAATGTAAGTTCGATCAAACAAGTTTGGTATGATCAAGAGAGTATACTCGAATCAACCCTCTCTACGCATGATCGTTAGACACATGATTTTAGTTTAACTAAATCAGTGCGTGCAAGCAGTCGCAGAAATACGGCCGCCAACAAACAAAAAAAAAAAACAAAATATAATATAATTAAAAACTAACAACAAACAAACTTACAAGAGTAAGTAAATAAAAAAAGCTAAATGTTTTGTGGAAGTGTTAAATGTACGTCAAAGTATGTACGTTTAGTGAAGGATTCTTTTTTTTTTTTTTTTTTAAAGGAAAAGGTTTATATGTATTTACATACATATAAATACCTACAAAATTAAACAAAAATAAAAAATAGAGAGTGAAAAAAATATTAACAAAGAAGAAAAAAAAACAAAAGTTAAATAAGAAATAATATAAAAAAAAGCAAAGTGGGGACGTTATATGTATTTACATACATATAACATACCTATATGTATTTACATACATATCAAAAAAAATGTGATTAGTGAATTTGTTGTAGTTTTTATTTTATATATATATATACATATATATAAAATAATTTGTGTGCGTAGTAGATCTGTGGTAGTGTGGTCATTGTCCGCTGAAAGGCGTTTGTTTAAAGGCTTTTGTTAATTACAGATGATCTCTCGTGACAACTATAATGGCCGAAAACCCCTCTTGGTAGGTGAAACCATTACAATTTCGGACACTGAATCCGAAAATGAAATTGTGGTTGAAAGCGTGGGCTGCTCGCAAGCGACCGTCATATCGGGTGGGAGTTTGCTGACAGAAGCCGAAGGTGGGTGGTTTGACCCGGATGAGCAGCTGTCAAGCTCACAGGTGTCGCAGGCTTCTGAGGTGGAGAGGGAGCCAAGAATTTGGGCAGAGGCAACGGTGGATCGGTATGTGATTAGACGCCGAAAGTACCGCCAGTATATCGCGAAGTGGTGATCACTTGGACCGTAGGGGAAACGGACAGTGAGGCGGTGGATCCGGATCCCCTGGTGGAATTCCCCGTGTCTCCCAAGAGGCTGGCCATTATGGACGATAGGGCGAGCCCGGAGCCTGAGCCGGAGGGTGTGATCGAGGACCCATTGTTGGCAGATGAAGCTGAAGGTTTAAGTCTCAGTGGAATCGAAGAGGACGTGTTATCGCTGGGGGAAATAAGCCTCGGGAGCTTGGAGGAAATTGTGCAACAGGTTCTACAACAGGAGCAGGAGCCGCAACAGCCAGTCGTTCCTCTGGGCGATGAAAACTTGTCGTACCTTCCGCAGGAACTGCAGGAGGAAATAAAAAACGCACTGGTAAAAAAGAGACGCCTGTGCTTTAGAAGGGATGTTGGCGATCGGTCATATCGCATTAGGATATCGGCGTCGGGTAGGGTGGTGGTGCGTTGCCTAGCGGGGAAAGGGGAGTAGTGTGAGGACCCAAACTTCGTGGAATTTGGACCCACACAAAATACACTAATAAACAAATGAAAAATATACAAGTGTTTGTGTTTTAGTGGGAAAGTGGATAACATCCATTAAATGGGAGGATCGAATAATATTCGCTATAAATATGGTAACATGATTGTTTAATTTCAGGACAGAAGAGAAGAAAAGTCAGCAGAAGAGAGTGAGAGAGAGAGCAAAAACCAAGTGGAAGAAAATGTAGTTAAGAAGCCCAACGTTAACAAATACACAGACAACGAATTGCAGCCACACCGACTACAACACACAAAAAGGCAAGGATCATCAAACAGAAGAGAGAATGCAGTCAAACCAACCGCTATCGGTTCAAACCATACGCGGTTGTGTAGTCGTGTAGTTGTGTAGTGTAGCTGAAGAAGGCGGCTATAAAAGCAGGAGAAAACAGCAATTCAGGAGAGTGAAAGTGACTAAGTGGTAACAAAGGGCGGAGTAATAAAATATTATATCGAGCAGTGATAGAATAAATGTGGATTGGTAACACTAATCCTAGCCAATCTATTACAGGAAAAATAACAACGGATAACATCCGGTTTACCCCTTTGGAGGAAGGAGAGTTAGGCACTGGCTCAGGGCAAAAGAATTAAGATAGTTTTCGCGGAGGTTTACACTCGGAAAACTCAGGGAAAGAGTAGGTCCTTAAATAACATTCAAGGACAGAAACTTTAGAGTAGAAACCAGAGGGTAGGAGACTAGGGTGTCGGCAAGTGTTACCACGGAGGTCTATAAATTTTATACACCGTGTACTTAAACCAAATTTATATAATAAAGCAAAAGATAGACCGCACACGGTCAGAAATTACACGGTGTTATTTAAAAATAAAAAAAGGACCTTGGCGGATTGAGCTAAACCCGCACATCCAGCCCGGAGTAACCGGAGGTTCTTTATATTAGCGCCCGAGCAGGGACCCGTGTAAAACGTAAATAAGAGGCTACAAAATGGTCCGCACATCGTGGGTATATACACTACGCAGGGATGAGCTAGTACAATATCTGGACGAGTTCGGTCTAGACGCTAGCGGCACGGTAGATGAAATCAGGAAAAAACTGACCACGTTTGTATCAAATAGCCATGAGGAGAAGGCTCTTAACAGGCTCGAAGAACTGGAGAATAAACATGGACGTTGTCCGACGCCAACTGGTCCAGGGATGGCAGCGCAGCTGGGATTGCCAGTTTCATCTTTTCAGGCTGGGCAACAGGCAGCCACAGGCCACCTGATTTTCCCAGCGCAAGAAGAAGTTGGCATGCAAAATGTCTCGCAACAACAAAACAACCAATCAGTAAGTTTGCCATATTCAGCCGTGATTGATATAGTGAGGAAGTGGTCGTTTCGCTATGATGGGGGAAAGGACCCTATTGCTTTTATAGAGAGAATAGAAGAACTGGCAGAAGTCTATAAGGATATGCTGCCCCGAACAATGCCCGAGTTATTAAAGGACACGGCACTGTTATGGTACCGAAATAACAACCGCCAATGGCCAACGTGGAAAGCGTTCAGAGAACATTTCCTAAGGTTCTTTTTGCCACCACAGTATTTCGAGGGTCTGGAAGACGACATTCGCCGGAGACTGCAAAAATCACGGGAGTCGTTTAAGGACTTTGTCGTGGTATTAAAAAATATGATGCGACATGCGGGATACACAGCAGAACAACAGCTCGATAGAATTTTTAGAAATTGTTTGGTGGACTACCAGCTGTACATCAGGAGGAAGGATTTCACAACGTTAGACGAGCTCATAAGAATGGCCGAGGACTATGAGGTAATAAGGACATCACACCCGGAAGTAGGCCACGAGCGCCGAGAAATCCGGCAACCACAACGAAGGGACGACAGAACCCGACAAGTGGTTGTCACTGAAGATACAACCATTAATACCGCTACTGCTTGTGCAGGTGTGGTCAAGAAGGCCACGGTTACCGATTTTGCACAAACCCAAGCGTATTATTTTGTTGGCAGTGCGGTAGAAGGGGGCTTAGAACTCGTGAGTGCTGTCGCAGAGGTCAGGGAAACGCCAGAGGGTCGCGCCAGGAGCAAGGGGTGGTAGCGAGCCAAGGAAGTCAAGCCCTGCACCAATGAATGCTTTAAAACTAACAGACACCCGTTTACTAGCCCAAGTTGAACTTGGCGGACAGCATTGGGAGGCCACCATCGACACCGGTGCCTCGAGAAGCTATGTAAGTGAGATTGTGGTAAGAAAGCTGAGTAATAGAAGTGAAGTTATGCCATCAGAAAGCCGAATCAGACTGGCTAACGGAACAACAGTGGAGGTGAGGAAAGCCATAAAAGCGGAAGTACGATTGGGTGGTAAGAGTTGCCATCTGGAGCTAGGGGTGATTCCACAAATGTTGGACAATGTGTTGCTGGGAATAGACTTCCTAAGAGCGGTAGACTGCGAGTTGCGATGTGGTGACCAGAAAATTCGGTTTTCGCACGTTCGTCACCAGGTAATGTCGGCGGTTGAAGAGCAAGAGAATGCGAGTATAACCCTTCCAGATGAAAATAGTGTGATTTCGGCATTCCTGGAGCATGAGTTGGGAAAATTCAAGAGTGTTAGAGGACCGACGACCTTAGATGAGCACAAAATAATACTTAAAGATGACAGACCGGTCCGCCAACGGTACGCGCAACGTAATCCCGAGATGCAAAGACGTATAAATTAGGAGATAGGCAAGCTTTGAAAGAACGGCTGTATCGAACCATCTAAGAGCCCCTATAGCGCACCTATTGTGATGGCACCGAAGAAAAACTGCACCCTCAGGCTCTGCATAGACTACAGACTACTAAACGCCAAAACGGTGGCCGACGCGTACCCGTTGACTAGGATAAATGCTATACTGGATCGCCTAAGATATGCGAAATTTATAAGCAGTATAGACCTAAAGAACGGCTACTGGCAGATACCTATAGCAAAAGATAGCAAGCAGTACACAGCGTTTACGGTGGCCGGTAAGGGTTTGTTCCAGTGGAGAGTGATGCCTTTTGGGTTAACGTCAGCCCCCGGAACATTTCAACGAACACTAGACAGAGTGATTGGCGCCGAAATGGAGCCTCATGCGTTCGCTTACTTGGATGACATTGTGGTGTTAGGTAATTCCTTGGAAGAGCACATGTCAAATTTGAAGGAAGTGTTTAGAAGACTTCGTGAGGCACGGTTGACTATTAACCAAGAAAAAAGTAAGTTCTTTCAAAAGGAGATAAAGTATTTAGGCCACGTGGTCAACGAAAGTGGCATAAAAACAGATCCCGAAAAGATAGCGGCGATCCAAGAGCTTCAACCCCCTAAAAATGTGAGAGAGCTACGTAGATGCTTAGGAGTTGCTTCGTGGTACAGAAGATTTGTACCTGATTTTGCGAAAACTGTTTACCCACTAAACGTGTTGCTAAAAAAGGGAAAACACTTTCGATGGAACCAAGAGCAGCAGGAGGCGTTTGAAAAATTAAAAAAAAAAAGCTTACCGAAGCCCCGGTTTTAGCCTGCCCGGACTTCACAAAGAGGTTTACGCTACAAACTGATGCGTGTGACTACGGATTGGGAGCGGTGTTGACGCAGCAGCTCGATGGTCAGGAAAAGGTAATATCCTACGCTAGTCGTCGGCTAAACCCGGCAGAGATGAACTACTCAGCAACGGAGAAGGAATGTCTTTCCATCGTATGGGCCATAAGAAAGCTAAGGCCTTACCTCGAAGGCTACCCTTTTACAGTGGTGACAGATCATTTGGAGTTAAAATGGCTCAATTCAATCGAGAGCCCATCTGGAAGAATAGCGCGCTGGGCCTTAGAGCTCCAACAGTTCAACTTTGAAGTGCAGTACCGCCGAGGAAAACTTAATGTTGTGGCCGATGCATTGTCCCGTGACCCGATCGATGTACGTCAAACCCTGCCGGAGAAACCCCAAGAGTGCAACTGGTGGCGAAGAAAATGCGAAGAGGTAGAAAGAGAACCAGAAAAATTCCCAGATTTTACCATTCACGAGGGCCAACTCTATCGACATTTACCGTCAGCAGATAACGACGAAGATGCGGTGGCCTGGAAATTATGTGTCCCCTCATTCCAGAGGAATAGAGTGCTAGAAGAGAATCATGATTCGCCCACCGCCGGGCATTTAGGAGTACAAAAAACCATATCACGCGTCTGCAACAGGTATTATTGGCCAGGGATGTATAGAGACATCCGAATGCATGTTCGCAGGTGTCAAGTGTGTCAGCGGCATAAGCCTGATCAACAGCGTCCGGCAGGCCAAATGCTGTCTAAAATTGCGGAAGAGCCATGGGCTATCGTGTGTGCCGATTTTGTGGGGCCTTTGCCAAGGTCGAAACATGGGAACTCAATGTTACTAGTCTTGACCGACAAGTTCTCTAAATGGTCTGAGCTGATACCTCTGCGCCGAGCTACAGGTGAAACACTGCGAAAATCATTCCGGGAAAGAATTTTAGCTAATTTCGGGGTACCAAAGGTGCTTATTGCGGACAACGGCTCACAGTTTACCATTAAGGTGTTTAAGGCGTACTTGAACGAGATCGGAGTGCATCACCAGCTAACTGCTCCATACACACCCCAAGAAAACCGCACTGAACGCGTTAATCGTACGGTAAAAACTATGATAGCGCAATACGCTGGTTCAAATCAGAAAACTTGGGATGAAGCCCTACCAGAAATACAACTTGCGCTTAACACGTCAAAGTCAGACACCACGCAATATACGGCCGCTTTCTTGGTTCAAGGCAGAGAGCCTAGACTTCCAGCTGCGTTGTACGATGAGGTAACACCAGGAACAGGCACAGAGGGAAGACAACCAGAAGTAAAAGCAGAAATGCTAAAACAAATTTTCAATTTGGTCAGGAAGAACCTGGTGCGAGCGGCCAAAGACCAAGCGCGTTATTACAACCTGAGGCAAGATAGGCGAATTGGTCTGCGTAAAGGATCATCATTTGTCCAACGCTGCCTAAGGTTTTGCGGCCAAGCTTGCTCCGAAGTTTGATGGTCCCTACCGAATACGCTCCTTAATTTCACCAGTAATTGTGCAGGTACAAAAGGATGGTCAGAAAGGCCTCCGCACTGCCCACGTCGGTGATTTAAAAATGTATAGGGGATCTATAGAAGAAACCAGATAAATAACCAGAGTTAAAAAAAGGGGTTAATTTTTCATATAATTACTATAATAATAATAATATTAATAATAATAGTAATAATTGAAAAAAAAATATATATACATATATATTTTATATTGAATTTAAAATAATCCAAAAGGAAAAATATTAATAGTAATATAATAATAAGAATAATAATATAATCGCATACAAATGAATTAATGTAAAAAAAGTGAATTACACAAACCAGAAAAAAAATCTACAATGGCAACATTCAATGTAAGTTCGATCAAACAAGTTTGGTATGATCAAGAGAGTATACTCGAATCAACCCTCTCTACGCATGATCGTTAGACACATGATTTTAGTTTAACTAAATCAGTGCGTGCAAGCAGTCGCAGAAATACGGCCGCCAACAAACAAAAAAAAAAACAAAATATAATATAATTAAAAACTAACAACAAACAAACTTACAAGAGTAAGTAAATAAAAAAAGCTAAATGTTTTGTGGAAGTGTTAAATGTACGTCAAAGTATGTACGTTTAGTGAAGGATTCTTTTTTTTTTTTTTTTTTTAAAGGAAAAGGTTTATATGTATTTACATACATATAAATACCTACAAAATTAAACAAAAATAAAAAATAGAGAGTGAAAAAAATATTAACAAAGAAGAAAAAAAAACAAAAGTTAAATAAGAAATAATATAAAAAAAAGCAAAGTGGGGACGTTATATGTATTTACATACATATAACATACCTATATGTATTTACATACATATCAAAAAAAATGTGATTAGTGAATTTGTTGTAGTTTTTATTTTATATATATATATACATATATATAAAATAATTTGTGTGCGTAGTAGATCTGTGGTAGTGTGGTCATTGTCCGCTGAAAGGCGTTTGTTTAAAGGCTTTTGTTAATTACAGATGATCTCTCGTGACAACTATAATGGCCGAAAACCCCTCTTGGTAGGTGAAACCATTACAATTTCGGACACTGAATCCGAAAATGAAATTGTGGTTGAAAGCGTGGGCTGCTCGCAAGCGACCGTCATATCGGGTGGGAGTTTGCTGACAGAAGCCGAAGGTGGGTGGTTTGACCCGGATGAGCAGCTGTCAAGCTCACAGGTGTCACAGGCTTCTGAGGTGGAGAGGGAGCCAAGAATTTGGGCAGAGGCAACGGTGGATCGGTATGTGATTAGACGCCGAAAGTACCGCCAGTATATCGCGAAGTGGTGATCACTTGGACCGTAGGGGAAACGGACAGTGAGGCGGTGGATCCGGATCCCCTGGTGGAATTCCCCGTGTCTCCCAAGAGGCTGGCCATTATGGACGATAGGGCGAGCCCGGAGCCTGAGCCGGAGGGTGTGATCGAGGACCCATTGTTGGCAGATGAAGCTGAAGGTTTAAGTCTCAGTGGAATCGAAGAGGACGTGTTATCGCTGGGGGAAATAAGCCTCGGGAGCTTGGAGGAAATTGTGCAACAGGTTCTACAACAGGAGCAGGAGCCGCAACAGCCAGTCGTTCCTCTGGGCGATGAAAACTTGTCGTACCTTCCGCAGGAACTGCAGGAGGAAATAAAAAACGCACTGGTAAAAAAGAGACGCCTGTGCTTTAGAAGGGATGTTGGCGATCGGTCATATCGCATTAGGATATCGGCGTCGGGTAGGGTGGTGGTGCGTTGCCTAGCGGGGAAAGGGGAGTAGTGTGAGGACCCAAACTTCGTGGAATTTGGACCCACACAAAATACACTAATAAACAAATGAAAAATATACAAGTGTTTGTGTTTTAGTGGGAAAGTGGATAACATCCATTAAATGGGAGGAGCGAATAATATTCGCTATAAATATGGTAACATGATTGTTTAATTTCAGGACAGAAGAGAAGAAAAGTCAGCAGAAGAGAGTGAGAGAGAGAGCAAAAACCAAGTGGAAGAAAATGTAGTTAAGAAGCCCAACGTTAACAAATACACAGACAACGAATTGCAGCCACACCGACTACAACACACAAAAAGGCAAGGATCATCAAACAGAAGAGAGAATGCAGTCAAACCAACCGCTATCGGTTCAAACCATACGCGGTTGTGTAGTCGTGTAGTTGTGTAGTGTAGCTGAAGAAGGCGGCTATAAAAGCAGGAGAAAACAGCAATTCAGGAGAGTGAAAGTGACTAAGTGGTAACAAGGGGCGGAGTAATAAAATATTATATCGAGCAGTGATAGAATAAATGTGGATTGGTAACACTAATCCTAGCCAATCTATTACAGGAAAAATAACAACGGATAACATCCGGTTTACCCCTTTGGAGGAAGGAGAGTTAGGCACTGGCTCAGGGCAAAAGAATTAAGATAGTTTTCGCGGAGGTTTACACTCGGAAAACTCAGGGAAAGAGTAGGTCCTTAAATAACATTCAAGGACAGAAACTTTAGAGTAGAAACCAGAGGGTAGGAGACTAGGGTGTCGGCAAGTGTTACCACGGAGGTCTATAAATTTTATACACCGTGTACTTAAACCAAATTTATATAATAAAGCAAAAGATAGACCGCACACGGTCAGAAATTACACGGTGTTATTTAAAAATAAAAAAAGGACCTTGGCGGATTGAGCTAAACCCGCACATCCAGCCCGGAGTAACCGGAGGTTCTTTATATTAGCGCCCGAGCAGGGACCCGTGTAAAACGTAAATAAGAGGCTACAAAATGGTCCGCACATCGTGGGTATATACACTACGCAGGGATGAGCTAGTACAATATCTGGACGAGTTCGGTCTAGACGCTAGCGGCACGGTAGATGAAATCAGGAAAAAACTGACCACGTTTGTATCAAATAGCCATGAGGAGAAGGCTCTTAACAGGCTCGAAGAACTGGAGAATAAACATGGACGTTGTCCGACGCCAACTGGTCCAGGGATGGCAGCGCAGCTGGGATTGCCAGTTTCATCTTTTCAGGCTGGGCAACAGGCAGCCACAGGCCACCTGATTTTCCCAGCGCAAGAAGAAGTTGGCATGCAAAATGTCTCGCAACAACAAAACAACCAATCAGTAAGTTTGCCATATTCAGCCGTGATTGATATAGTGAGGAAGTGGTCGTTTCGCTATGATGGGGGAAAGGACCCTATTGCTTTTATAGAGAGAATAGAAGAACTGGCAGAAGTCTACGGCCTCGATAAGGATATGCTGCCCCGAACAATGCCCGAGTTATTAAAGGACACGGCACTGTTATGGTACCGAAATAACAACCGCCAATGGCCAACGTGGAAAGCGTTCAGAGAACATTTCCTAAGGTTCTTTTTGCCACCACAGTATTTCGAGGGTCTGGAAGACGACATTCGCCGGAGACTGCAAAAATCACGGGAGTCGTTTAAGGACTTTGTCGTGGTATTAAAAAATATGATGCGACATGCGGGATACACAGCAGAACAACAGCTCGATAGAATTTTTAGAAATTGTTTGGTGGACTACCAGCTGTACATCAGGAGGAAGGATTTCACAACGTTAGACGAGCTCATAAGAATGGCCGAGGACTATGAGGTAATAAGGACATCACACCCGGAAGTAGGCCACGAGCGCCGAGAAATCCGGCAACCACAACGAAGGGACGACAGAACCCGACAAGTGGTTGTCACTGAAGATACAACCATTAATACCGCTACTGCTTGTGCAGGTGTGGTCAAGAAGGCCACGGTTACCGATTTTGCACAAACCCAAGCGTATTATTTTGTTGGCAGTGCGGTAGAAGGGGGCTTAGAACTCGTGAGTGCTGTCGCAGAGGTCAGGGAAACGCCAGAGGGTCGCGCCAGGAGCAAGGGGTGGTAGCGAGCCAAGGAAGTCAAGCCCTGCACCAATGAATGCTTTAAAACTAACAGACACCCGTTTACTAGCCCAAGTTGAACTTGGCGGACAGCATTGGGAGGCCACCATCGACACCGGTGCCTCGAGAAGCTATGTAAGTGAGATTGTGGTAAGAAAGCTGAGTAATAGAAGTGAAGTTATGCCATCAGAAAGCCGAATCAGACTGGCTAACGGAACAACAGTGGAGGTGAGGAAAGCCATAAAAGCGGAAGTACGATTGGGTGGTAAGAGTTGCCATCTGGAGCTAGGGGTGATTCCACAAATGTTGGACAATGTGTTGCTGGGAATAGACTTCCTAAGAGCGGTAGACTGCGAGTTGCGATGTGGTGACCAGAAAATTCGGTTTTCGCACGTTCGTCACCAGGTAATGTCGGCGGTTGAAGAGCAAGAGAATGCGAGTATAACCCTTCCAGATGAAAATAGTGTGATTTCGGCATTCCTGGAGCATGAGTTGGGAAAATTCAAGAGTGTTAGAGGACCGACGACCTTAGATGAGCACAAAATAATACTTAAAGATGACAGACCGGTCCGCCAACGGTACGCGCAACGTAATCCCGAGATGCAAAGACGTATAAATTAGGAGATAGGCAAGCTTTGAAAGAACGGCTGTATCGAACCATCTAAGAGCCCCTATAGCGCACCTATTGTGATGGCACCGAAGAAAAACTGCACCCTCAGGCTCTGCATAGACTACAGACTACTAAACGCCAAAACGGTGGCCGACGCGTACCCGTTGACTAGGATAAATGCTATACTGGATCGCCTAAGATATGCGAAATTTATAAGCAGTATAGACCTAAAGAACGGCTACTGGCAGATACCTATAGCAAAAGATAGCAAGCAGTACACAGCGTTTACGGTGGCCGGTAAGGGTTTGTTCCAGTGGAGAGTGATGCCTTTTGGGTTAACGTCAGCCCCCGGAACATTTCAACGAACACTAGACAGAGTGATTGGCGCCGAAATGGAGCCTCATGCGTTCGCTTACTTGGATGACATTGTGGTGTTAGGTAATTCCTTGGAAGAGCACATGTCAAATTTGAAGGAAGTGTTTAGAAGACTTCGTGAGGCACGGTTGACTATTAACCAAGAAAAAAGTAAGTTCTTTCAAAAGGAGATAAAGTATTTAGGCCACGTGGTCAACGAAAGTGGCATAAAAACAGATCCCGAAAAGATAGCGGCGATCCAAGAGCTTCAACCCCCTAAAAATGTGAGAGAGCTACGTAGATGCTTAGGAGTTGCTTCGTGGTACAGAAGATTTGTACCTGATTTTGCGAAAACTGTTTACCCACTAAACGTGTTGCTAAAAAAGGGAAAACACTTTCGATGGAACCAAGAGCAGCAGGAGGCGTTTGAAAAATTAAAAAAAAAAAGCTTACCGAAGCCCCGGTTTTAGCCTGCCCGGACTTCACAAAGAGGTTTACGCTACAAACTGATGCGTGTGACTACGGATTGGGAGCGGTGTTGACGCAGCAGCTCGATGGTCAGGAAAAGGTAATATCCTACGCTAGTCGTCGGCTAAACCCGGCAGAGATGAACTACTCAGCAACGGAGAAGGAATGTCTTTCCATCGTATGGGCCATAAGAAAGCTAAGGCCTTACCTCGAAGGCTACCCTTTTACAGTGGTGACAGATCATTTGGAGTTAAAATGGCTCAATTCAATCGAGAGCCCATCTGGAAGAATAGCGCGCTGGGCCTTAGAGCTCCAACAGTTCAACTTTGAAGTGCAGTACCGCCGAGGAAAACTTAATGTTGTGGCCGATGCATTGTCCCGTGACCCGATCGATGTACGTCAAACCCTGCCGGAGAAACCCCAAGAGTGCAACTGGTGGCGAAGAAAATGCGAAGAGGTAGAAAGAGAACCAGAAAAATTCCCAGATTTTACCATTCACGAGGGCCAACTCTATCGACATTTACCGTCAGCAGATAACGACGAAGATGCGGTGGCCTGGAAATTATGTGTCCCCTCATTCCAGAGGAATAGAGTGCTAGAAGAGAATCATGATTCGCCCACCGCCGGGCATTTAGGAGTACAAAAAACCATATCACGCGTCTGCAACAGGTATTATTGGCCAGGGATGTATAGAGACATCCGAATGCATGTTCGCAGGTGTCAAGTGTGTCAGCGGCATAAGCCTGATCAACAGCGTCCGGCAGGCCAAATGCTGTCTAAAATTGCGGAAGAGCCATGGGCTATCGTGTGTGCCGATTTTGTGGGGCCTTTGCCAAGGTCGAAACATGGGAACTCAATGTTACTAGTCTTGACCGACAAGTTCTCTAAATGGTCTGAGCTGATACCTCTGCGCCGAGCTACAGGTGAAACACTGCGAAAATCATTCCGGGAAAGAATTTTAGCTAATTTCGGGGTACCAAAGGTGCTTATTGCGGACAACGGCTCACAGTTTACCATTAAGGTGTTTAAGGCGTACTTGAACGAGATCGGAGTGCATCACCAGCTAACTGCTCCATACACACCCCAAGAAAACCGCACTGAACGCGTTAATCGTACGGTAAAAACTATGATAGCGCAATACGCTGGTTCAAATCAGAAAACTTGGGATGAAGCCCTACCAGAAATACAACTTGCGCTTAACACGTCAAAGTCAGACACCACGCAATATACGGCCGCTTTCTTGGTTCAAGGCAGAGAGCCTAGACTTCCAGCTGCGTTGTACGATGAGGTAACACCAGGAACAGGCACAGAGGGAAGACAACCAGAAGTAAAAGCAGAAATGCTAAAACAAATTTTCAATTTGGTCAGGAAGAACCTGGTGCGAGCGGCCAAAGACCAAGCGCGTTATTACAACCTGAGGCAAGATAGGCGAATTGGTCTGCGTAAAGGATCATCATTTGTCCAACGCTGCCTAAGGTTTTGCGGCCAAGCTTGCTCCGAAGTTTGATGGTCCCTACCGAATACGCTCCTTAATTTCACCAGTAATTGTGCAGGTACAAAAGGATGGTCAGAAAGGCCTCCGCACTGCCCACGTCGGTGATTTAAAAATGTATAGGGGATCTATAGAAGAAACCAGATAAATAACCAGAGTTAAAAAAAGGGGTTAATTTTTCATATAATTACTATAATAATAATAATATTAATAATAATAGTAATAATTGAAAAAAAAAATATATATACATATATATTTTATATTGAATTTAAAATAATCCAAAAGGAAAAATATTAATAGTAATATAATAATAAGAATAATAATATAATCGCATACAAATGAATTAATGTAAAAAAAGTGAATTACACAAACCAGAAAAAAAAAATCTACAATGGCAACATTCAATGTAAGTTCGATCAAACAAGTTTGGTATGATCAAGAGAGTATACTCGAATCAACCCTCTCTACGCATGATCGTTAGACACATGATTTTAGTTTAACTAAATCAGTGCGTGCAAGCAGTCGCAGAAATACGGCCGCCAACAAACAAAAAAAAAAAACAAAATATAATATAATTAAAAACTAACAACAAACAAACTTACAAGAGTAAGTAAATAAAAAAAGCTAAATGTTTTGTGGAAGTGTTAAATGTACGTCAAAGTATGTACGTTTAGTGAAGGATTTTTTTTTTTTTTTTTTAAAGGAAAAGGTTTATATGTATTTACATACATATAAATACCTACAAAATTAAACAAAAATAAAAAATAGAGAGTGAAAAAAATATTAACAAAGAAGAAAAAAAAACAAAAGTTAAATAAGAAATAATATAAAAAAAAGCAAAGTGGGGACGTTATATGTATTTACATACATATAACATACCTATATGTATTTACATACATATCAAAAAAAATGTGATTAGTGAATTTGTTGTAGTTTTTATTTTATATATATATATACATATATATAAAATAATTTGTGTGCGTAGTAGATCTGTGGTAGTGTGGTCATTGTCCGCTGAAAGGCGTTTGTTTAAAGGCTTTTGTTAATTACAGATGATCTCTCGTGACAACTATAATGGCCGAAAACCCCTCTTGGTAGGTGAAACCATTACAATTTCGGACACTGAATCCGAAAATGAAATTGTGGTTGAAAGCGTGGGCTGCTCGCAAGCGACCGTCATATCGGGTGGGAGTTTGCTGACAGAAGCCGAAGGTGGGTGGTTTGACCCGGATGAGCAGCTGTCAAGCTCACAGGTGTCGCAGGCTTCTGAGGTGGAGAGGGAGCCAAGAATTTGGGCAGAGGCAACGGTGGATCGGTATGTGATTAGACGCCGAAAGTACCGCCAGTATATCGCGAAGTGGTGATCACTTGGACCGTAGGGGAAACGGACAGTGAGGCGGTGGATCCGGATCCCCTGGTGGAATTCCCCGTGTCTCCCAAGAGGCTGGCCATTATGGACGATAGGGCGAGCCCGGAGCCTGAGCCGGAGGGTGTGATCGAGGACCCATTGTTGGCAGATGAAGCTGAAGGTTTAAGTCTCAGTGGAATCGAAGAGGACGTGTTATCGCTGGGGGAAATAAGCCTCGGGAGCTTGGAGGAAATTGTGCAACAGGTTCTACAACAGGAGCAGGAGCCGCAACAGCCAGTCGTTCCTCTGGGCGATGAAAACTTGTCGTACCTTCCGCAGGAACTGCAGGAGGAAATAAAAAACGCACTGGTAAAAAAGAGACGCCTGTGCTTTAGAAGGGATGTTGGCGATCGGTCATATCGCATTAGGATATCGGCGTCGGGTAGGGTGGTGGTGCGTTGCCTAGCGGGGAAAGGGGAGTAGTGTGAGGACCCAAACTTCGTGGAATTTGGACCCACACAAAATACACTAATAAACAAATGAAAAATATACAAGTGTTTGTGTTTTAGTGGGAAAGTGGATAACATCCATTAAATGGGAGGAGCGAATAATATTCGCTATAAATATGGTAACATGATTGTTTAATTTCAGGACAGAAGAGAAGAAAAGTCAGCAGAAGAGAGTGAGAGAGAGAGCAAAAACCAAGTGGAAGAAAATGTAGTTAAGAAGCCCAACGTTAACAAATACACAGACAACGAATTGCAGCCACACCGACTACAACACACAAAAAGGCAAGGATCATCAAACAGAAGAGAGAATGCAGTCAAACCAACCGCTATCGGTTCAAACCATACGCGGTTGTGTAGTCGTGTAGTTGTGTAGTGTAGCTGAAGAAGGCGGCTATAAAAGCAGGAGAAAACAGCAATTCAGGAGAGTGAAAGTGACTAAGTGGTAACAAAGGGCGGAGTAATAAAATATTATATCGAGCAGTGATAGAATAAATGTGGATTGGTAACACTAATCCTAGCCAATCTATTACAGGAAAAATAACAACGGATAACATCCGGTTTACCCCTTTGGAGGAAGGAGAGTTAGGCACTGGCTCAGGGCAAAAGAATTAAGATAGTTTTCGCGGAGGTTTACACTCGGAAAACTCAGGGAAAGAGTAGGTCCTTAAATAACATTCAAGGACAGAAACTTTAGAGTAGAAACCAGAGGGTAGGAGACTAGGGTGTCGGCAAGTGTTACCAAGGAGGTCTATAAATTTTATACACCGTGTACTTAAACCAAATTTATATAATAAAGCAAAAGATAGACCGCACACGGTCAGAAATTACACGGTGTTATTTAAAAATAAAAAAAGGACCTTGGCGGATTGAGCTAAACCCGCACATCCAGCCCGGAGTAACCGGAGGTTCTTTATATTAGCGCCCGAGCAGGGACCCGTGTAAAACGTAAATAAGAGGCTACAAAATGGTCCGCACATCGTGGGTATATACACTACGCAGGGATGAGCTAGTACAATATCTGGACGAGTTCGGTCTAGACGCTAGCGGCACGGTAGATGAAATCAGGAAAAAACTGACCACGTTTGTATCAAATAGCCATGAGGAGAAGGCTCTTAACAGGCTCGAAGAACTGGAGAATAAACATGGACGTTGTCCGACGCCAACTGGTCCAGGGATGGCAGCGCAGCTGGGATTGCCAGTTTCATCTTTTCAGGCTGGGCAACAGGCAGCCACAGGCCACCTGATTTTCCCAGCGCAAGAAGAAGTTGGCATGCAAAATGTCTCGCAACAACAAAACAACCAATCAGTAAGTTTGCCATATTCAGCCGTGATTGATATAGTGAGGAAGTGGTCGTTTCGCTATGATGGGGGAAAGGACCCTATTGCTTTTATAGAGAGAATAGAAGAACTGGCAGAAGTCTACGGCCTCGATAAGGATATGCTGCCCCGAACAATGCCCGAGTTATTAAAGGACACGGCACTGTTATGGTACCGAAATAACAACCGCCAATGGCCAACGTGGAAAGCGTTCAGAGAACATTTCCTAAGGTTCTTTTTGCCACCACAGTATTTCGAGGGTCTGGAAGACGACATTCGCCGGAGACTGCAAAAATCACGGGAGTCGTTTAAGGACTTTGTCGTGGTATTAAAAAATATGATGCGACATGCGGGATACACAGCAGAACAACAGCTCGATAGAATTTTTAGAAATTGTTTGGTGGACTACCAGCTGTACATCAGGAGGAAGGATTTCACAACGTTAGACGAGCTCATAAGAATGGCCGAGGACTATGAGGTAATAAGGACATCACACCCGGAAGTAGGCCACGAGCGCCGAGAAATCCGGCAACCACAACGAAGGGACGACAGAACCCGACAAGTGGTTGTCACTGAAGATACAACCATTAATACCGCTACTGCTTGTGTAGGTGTGGTCAAGAAGGCCACGGTTACCGATTTTGCACAAACCCAAGCGTATTATTTTGTTGGCAGTGCGGTAGAAGGGGGCTTAGAACTCGTGAGTGCTGTCGCAGAGGTCAGGGAAACGCCAGAGGGTCGCGCCAGGAGCAAGGGGTGGTAGCGAGCCAAGGAAGTCAAGCCCTGCACCAATGAATGCTTTAAAACTAACAGACACCCGTTTACTAGCCCAAGTTGAACTTGGCGGACAGCATTGGGAGGCCACCATCGACACCGGTGCCTCGAGAAGCTATGTAAGTGAGATTGTGGTAAGAAAGCTGAGTAATAGAAGTGAAGTTATGCCATCAGAAAGCCGAATCAGACTGGCTAACGGAACAACAGTGGAGGTGAGGAAAGCCATAAAAGCGGAAGTACGATTGGGTGGTAAGAGTTGCCATCTGGAGCTAGGGGTGATTCCACAAATGTTGGACAATGTGTTGCTGGGAATAGACTTCCTAAGAGCGGTAGACTGCGAGTTGCGATGTGGTGACCAGAAAATTCGGTTTTCGCACGTTCGTCACCAGGTAATGTCGGCGGTTGAAGAGCAAGAGAATGCGAGTATAACCCTTCCAGATGAAAATAGTGTGATTTCGGCATTCCTGGAGCATGAGTTGGGAAAATTCAAGAGTGTTAGAGGACCGACGACCTTAGATGAGCACAAAATAATACTTAAAGATGACAGACCGGTCCGCCAACGGTACGCGCAACGTAATCCCGAGATGCAAAGACGTATAAATGAGGAGATAGGCAAGCTTTGAAAGAACGGCTGTATCGAACCATCTAAGAGCCCCTATAGCGCACCTATTGTGATGGCACCGAAGAAAAACTGCACCCTCAGGCTCTGCATAGACTACAGACTACTAAACGCCAAAACGGTGGCCGACGCGTACCCGTTGACTAGGATAAATGCTATACTCGATCGCCTAAGATATGCGAAATTTATAAGCAGTATAGACCTAAAGAACGGCTACTGGCAGATACCTATAGCAAAAGATAGCAAGCAGTACACAGCGTTTACGGTGGCCGGTAAGGGTTTGTTCCAGTGGAGAGTGATGCCTTTTGGGTTAACGTCAGCCCCCGGAACATTTCAACGAACACTAGACAGAGTGATTGGCGCCGAAATGGAGCCTCATGCGTTCGCTTACTTGGATGACATTGTGGTGTTAGGTAATTCCTTGGAAGAGCACATGTCAAATTTGAAGGAAGTGTTTAGAAGACTTCGTGAGGCACGGTTGACTATTAACCAAGAAAAAAGTAAGTTCTTTCAAAAGGAGATAAAGTATTTAGGCCACGTGGTCAACGAAAGTGGCATAAAAACAGATCCCGAAAAGATAGCGGCGATCCAAGAGCTTCAACCCCCTAAAAATGTGAGAGAGCTACGTAGATGCTTAGGAGTTGCTTCGTGGTACAGAAGATTTGTACCTGATTTTGCGAAAACTGTTTACCCACTAAACGTGTTGCTAAAAAAGGGAAAACACTTTCGATGGAACCAAGAGCAGCAGGAGGCGTTTGAAAAATTAAAAAAAAAGCTTACCGAAGCCCCGGTTTTAGCCTGCCCGGACTTCACAAAGAGGTTTACGCTACAAACTGATGCGTGTGACTACGGATTGGGAGCGGTGTTGACGCAGCAGCTCGATGGTCAGGAAAAGGTAATATCCTACGCTAGTCGTCGGCTAAACCCGGCAGAGATGAACTACTCAGCAACGGAGAAGGAATGTCTTTCCATCGTATGGGCCATAAGAAAGCTAAGGCCTTACCTCGAAGGCTACCCTTTTACAGTGGTGACAGATCATTTGGAGTTAAAATGGCTCAATTCAATCGAGAGCCCATCTGGAAGAATAGCGCGCTGGGCCTTAGAGCTCCAACAGTTCAACTTTGAAGTGCAGTACCGCCGAGGAAAACTTAATGTTGTGGCCGATGCATTGTCCCGTGACCCGATCGATGTACGTCAAACCCTGCCGGAGAAACCCCAAGAGTGCAACTGGTGGCGAAGAAAATGCGAAGAGGTAGAAAGAGAACCAGAAAAATTCCCAGATTTTACCATTCACGAGGGCCAACTCTATCGACATTTACCGTCAGCAGATAACGACGAAGATGCGGTGGCCTGGAAATTATGTGTCCCCTCATTCCAGAGGAATAGAGTGCTAGAAGAGAAACATGATTCGCCCACCGCCGGGCATTTAGGAGTACAAAAAACCATATCACGCGTCTGCAACAGGTATTATTGGCCAGGGATGTATAGAGACATCCGAATGCATGTTCGCAGGTGTCAAGTGTGTCAGCGGCATAAGCCTGATCAACAGCGTCCGGCAGGCCAAATGCTGTCTAAAATTGCGGAAGAGCCATGGGCTATCGTGTGTGCCGATTTTGTGGGGCCTTTGCCAAGGTCGAAACATGGGAACTCAATGTTACTAGTCTTGACCGACAAGTTCTCTAAATGGTCTGAGCTGATACCTCTGCGCCGAGCTACAGGTGAAACACTGCGAAAATCATTCCGGGAAAGAATTTTAGCTAATTTCGGGGTACCAAAGGTGCTTATTGCGGACAACGGCTCACAGTTTACCAGTAAGGTGTTTAAGGCGTACTTGAACGAGATCGGAGTGCATCACCAGCTAACTGCTCCATACACACCCCAAGAAAACCGCACTGAACGCGTTAATCGTACGGTAAAAACTATGATAGCGCAATACGCTGGTTCAAATCAGAAAACTTGGGATGAAGCCCTACCAGAAATACAACTTGCGCTTAACACGTCAAAGTCAGACACCACGCAATATACGGCCGCTTTCTTGGTTCAAGGCAGAGAGCCTAGACTTCCAGCTGCGTTGTACGATGAGGTAACACCAGGAACAGGCACAGAGGGAAGACAACCAGAAGTAAAAGCAGAAATGCTAAAACAAATTTTCAATTTGGTCAGGAAGAACCTGGTGCGAGCGGCCAAAGACCAAGCGCGTTATTACAACCTGAGGCAAGATAGGCGAATTGGTCTGGGTAAAGGATCATCATTTGTCCAACGCTGCCTAAGGTTTTGCGGCCAAGCTTGCTCCGAAGTCCCTACCGAATACGCTCCTTAATTTCACCAGTAATTGTGCAGGTACAAAAGGATGGTCAGAAAGGCCTCCGCACTGCCCACGTCGGTGATTTAAAAATGTATAGGGGATCTATAGAAGAAACCAGATAAATAACCAGAGTTAAAAAAAGGGGTTAATTTTTCATATAATTACTATAATAATAATAATATTAATAATAATAGTAATAATTGAAAAAAAAAATATATATACATATATATTTTATATTGAATTTAAAATAATCCAAAAGGAAAAATATTAATAGTAATATAATAATAAGAATAATAATATAATCGCATACAAATGAATTAATGTAAAAAAGTGAATTACACAAACCAGAAAAAAAATCTACAATGGCAACATTCAATGTAAGTTCGATCAAACAAGTTTGGTATGATCAAGAGAGTATACTCGAATCAACCCTCTCTACGCATGATCGTTAGACACATGATTTTAGTTTAACTAAATCAGTGCGTGCAAGCAGTCGCAGAAATACGGCCGCCAACAAACAAAAAAAAAAACAAAATATAATATAATATAATATAATTAAAAACTAACAACAAACAAACTTACAAGAGTAAGTAAATAAAAAAAGCTAAATGTTTTGTGGAAGTGTTAAATGTACGTCAAAGTATGTACGATTAGTGAAGGATTCTTTTTTTTTTTTTTTAAAAAAGGAAAAGGTTTATATGTATTTACATACATATAAATACCTACAAAATTAAACAAAAATAAAAAATAGAGAGTGAAAAAAATATTAACAAAGAAGAAAAAAAAAACAAAAGTTAAATAAGAAATAATATAAAAAAAAGCAAAGTGGGGACGTTATATGTATTTACATACATATAACATACCTATATGTATTTACATACATATCAAAAAAGATGTGATTAGTGAATTTGTTGTAGTTTTTATTTTATATATATATATATACATATATATAAAATAATTTGTGTGCGTAGTAGATCTGTGGTAGTGTGGTCATTGTCCGCTGAAAGGCGTTTGTTTAAAGGCTTTTGTTAATTACAGATGATCTCTCGTGACAACTATAATGGCCGAAAACCCCTCTTGGTAGGTGAAACCATTACAATTTCGGACACTGAATCCGAAAATGAAATTGTGGTTGAAAGCGTGGGCTGCTCGCAAGCGACCGTCATATCGGGTGGGAGTTTGCTGACAGAAGCCGAAGGTGGGTGGTTTGACCCGGATGAGCAGCTGTCAAGCTCACAGGTGTCGCAGGCTTCTGAGGTGGAGAGGGAGCCAAGAATTTGGGCAGAGGCAACGGTGGATCGGTATGTGATTAGACGCCGAAAGTACCGCCAGTATATCGCGAAGTGGGGATCACTTGGACCGTAGAGGAAACGGACAGTGAGGCGGTGGATCCGGATCCCCTGGTGGAATTCCCCGTGTCTCCCAAGAGGCTGGCCATTATGGACGATAGGGCGAGCCCGGAGCCTGAGCCGGAGGGTGTGATCGAGGACCCATTGTTGGCAGATGAAGCTGAAGGTTTAAGTCTCAGTGGAATCGAAGAGGACGTGTTATCGCTGGGGGAAATAAGCCTCGGGAGCTTGGAGGAAATTGTGCAACAGGTTCTACAACAGGAGCAGGAGCCGCAACAGCCAGTCGTTCCTCTGGGCGATGAAAACTTGTCGTACCTTCCGCAGGAACTGCAGGAGGAAATAAAAAACGCACTGGTAAAAAAGAGACGCCTGTGCTTTAGAAGGGATGTTGGCGATCGGTCATATCGCATTAGGATATCGGCGTCGGGTAGGGTGGTGGTGCGTTGCCTAGCGGGGAAAGGGGAGTAGTGTGAGGACCCAAACTTCGTGGAATTTGGACCCACACAAAATACACTAATAAACAAATGAAAAATATACAAGTGTTTGTGTTTTAGTGGGAAAGTGGATAACATCCATTAAATGGGAGGAGCGAATAATATTCGCTATAAATATGGTAACATGATTGTTTAATTTCAGGACAGAAGAGAAGAAAAGTCAGCAGAAGAGAGTGAGAGAGAGCAAAACCCAAGTGGAAGAAAATGTAGTTAAGAAGCCCAACGTTAACAAATACACAGACTATGAATTGCAGCCACACCGACTACAACACACAAAAGGCAAGGATCATCAAACAGAAGAGAGAATGTAGTCAAACCAACCGCTATCGGTTCAAACCATACGCGGTTGTGTGTCGTGTAGTTGTGTAGTGTAGCTGTAAAGTAAAGTGACTAAGTGGTAACAAAGGCCGGAGTAATAAAATATTATATCGAGCAGTGATAGAATAAATGTGGATTGGTAACACTAATCCTAGCCAAGCTATTACATGGAAAATAACAACGGATAACATCCGGTTTACCCCTTTGGAGGAAGGAGAGTTAGGCACTGGCTCAGGGCAAAAGAATTAAGATAGTTTTCCCGGAGGTTTACACTCGGAAAACTCAGGGAAAGAGTAGGTCCTTGAATAACATTCAAGGACAGAAACTTTAGAGTAGAAACCAGAGGCTAGGAGACTAGGGTGTCGGCAAGTGTTACCACGGAGGTCTATAAATTTTATACACTGTGTACTTAAACCAAATTTATATAATAAAGCAAAAGATAGACCGCACACGGTCAGAAATTACACGGTGTTATTTTATTTAAAAATCAAAAAAAAAGGACCTTGGCGGATTGAGCTAAACCCGCACATCCAGCCCGGAGTAACCGGAGGTTCTTTATATTAGCGCCCGAGCAGGGACCCGTGTAAAACGTAAATAAGAGGCTACAAAATGGTCCGCACATCGTGGGTATATACACTACGCAGGGATGAGCTAGTACAATATCTGGACGAGTTCGGTCTAGACGCTAGCGGCACGGTAGATGAAATCAGGAAAAAACTGACCACGTTTGTATCAAATAGCCATGAGGAGAAGGCTCTTAACAGGCTCGAAGAACTGGAGAATAAACATGGACGTTGTCCGACGCCAACTGGTCCAGGGATGGCAGCGCAGCTGGGATTGCCAGTTTCATCTTTTCAGGCTGGGCAACAGGCAGCCACAGGCCACCTGATTTTCCCAGCGCAAGAAGAAGTTGGCATGCAAAATGTCTCGCAACAACAAAACAACCAATCAGTAAGTTTGCCATATTCAGCCGTGATTGATATAGTGAGGAAGTGGTCGTTTCGCTATGTTGGGGGAAAGGACCCTATTGCTTTTATAGAGAGAATAGAAGAACTGGCAGAAGTCTACGGCCTCGATAAGGATATGCTGCCCCGAACAATGCCCGAGTTATTAAGGGACACGGCACTGTTATGGTACCGAAATAACAACCGCCAATGGCCAACGTGGAAAGCATTCAGAGAACATTTCCTAAGGTTCTTTTTGCCACCACAGTATTTCGAGGGTCTGGAAGACGACATTCGCCGGAGACTGCAAAAATCACGGGAGTCGTTTAAGGACTTTGTCGTGGTATTAAAAAATATGATGCGACATGCGGGATACACAGCAGAACAACAGCTCGATAGAATTTTTAGAAATTGTTTGGTGGACTACCAGCTGTACATCAGGAGGAAGGATTTCACAACGTTAGACGAGCTCATAAGAATGGCCGAGGACTATGAGGTAATAAGGACATCACACCCGGAAGTAGGCCACAAGCGCCGAGAAATCCGGCAACCACAACGAAGGGACGACAGAACCCGACAAGTGGTTGTCACTGAAGATACAACCATTAATACCGCTACTGCTTGTGCAGGTGTGGTCAAGAAGGCCACGGTTACCGATTTTGCACAAACCCAAGCGTATTATTTTGTTGGCAGTGCGGTAGAAGGGGGCTTAGAACTCGTGAGTGCTGTCGCAGAGGTCAGGGAAACGCCAGAGGGTCGCGCCAGGAGCAAGGGGTGGTAGCGAGCCAAGGAAGTCAAGCCCTGCACCAATGAATGCTTTAAAACTAACAGACACCCGTTTACTAGCCCAAGTTGAACTTGGCGGACAGCATTGGGAGGCCACCATCGACACCGGTGCCTCGAGAAGCTATGTAAGTGAGATTGTGGTAAGAAAGCTGAGTAATAGAAGTGAAGTTATGCCATCAGAAAGCCGAATCAGACTGGCTAACGGAACAACAGTGGAGGTGAGGAAAGCCATAAAAGCGGAAGTACGATTGGGTGGTAAGAGTTGCCATCTGGAGCTAGGGGTGATTCCACAAATGTTGGACAATGTGTTGCTGGGAATAGACTTCCTAAGAGCGGTAGACTGCGAGTTGCGATGTGGTGACCAGAAAATTCGGTTTTCGCACGTTCGTCACCAGGTAATGTCGGCGGTTGAAGAGCAAGAGAATGCGAGTATAACCCTTCCAGATGAAAATAGTGTGATTTCGGCATTCCTGGAGCATGAGTTGGGAAAATTCAAGAGTGTTAGAGGACCGACGACCTTAGATGAGCACAAAATAATACTTAAAGATGACAGACCGGTCCGCCAACGGTACGCGCAACGTAATCCCGAGATGCAAAGACGTATAAATGAGGAGATAGGCAAGCTTTGAAAGAACGGCTGTATCGAACCATCTAAGAGCCCCTATAGCGCACCTATTGTGATGGCACCGAAGAAAAACTGCACCCTCAGGCTCTGCATAGACTACAGACTACTAAACGCCAAAACGGTGGCCGACGCGTACCCGTTGACTAGGATAAATGCTATACTGGATCGCCTAAGATATGCGAAATTTATAAGCAGTATAGACCTAAAGAACGGCTACTGGCAGATACCTATAGCAAAAGATAGCAAGCAGTACACAGCGTTTACGGTGGCCGGTAAGGGTTTGTTCCAGTGGAGAGTGATGCCTTTTGGGTTAACGTCAGCCCCCGGAACATTTCAACGAACACTAGACAGAGTGATTGGCGCCGAAATGGAGCCTCATGCGTTCGCTTACTTGGATGACATTGTGGTGTTAGGTAATTCCTTGGAAGAGCACATGTCAAATTTGAAGGAAGTGTTTAGAAGACTTCGTGAGGCACGGTTGACTATTAACCAAGAAAAAAGTAAGTTCTTTCAAAAGGAGATAAAGTATTTAGGCCACGTGGTCAACGAAAGTGGCATAAAAACAGATCCCGAAAAGATAGCGGCGATCCAAGAGCTTCAACCCCCTAAAAATGTGAGAGAGCTACGTAGATGCTTAGGAGTTGCTTCGTGGTACAGAAGATTTGTACCTGATTTTGCGAAAACTGTTTACCCACTAAACGTGTTGCTAAAAAAGGGAAAACACTTTCGATGGAACCAAGAGCAGCAGGAGGCGTATGAAAAATTAAAAAAAAAGCTTACCGAAGCCCCGGTTTTAGCCTGCCCGGACTTCACAAAGAGGTTTACGCTACAAACTGATGCGTGTGACTACGGATTGGGAGCGGTGTTGACGCAGCAGCTCGATGGTCAGGAAAAGGTAATATCCTACGCTAGTCGTCGGCTAAACCCGGCAGAGATGAACTACTCAGCAACGGAGAAGGAATGTCTTTCCATCGTATGGGCCATAAGAAAGCTAAGGCCTTACCTCGAAGGCTACCCTTTTACAGTGGTGACAGATCATTTGGAGTTAAAATGGCTCAATTCAATCGAGAGCCCATCTGGAAGAATAGCGCGCTGGGCCTTAGAGCTCCAACAGTTCAACTTTGAAGTGCAGTACCGCCGAGGAAAACTTAATGTTGTGGCCGATGCATTGTCCCGTGACCCGATCGATGTACGTCAAACCCTGCCGGAGAAACCCCAAGAGTGCAACTGGTGGCGAAGAAAATGCGAAGAGGTAGAAAGAGAACCAGAAAAATTCCCAGATTTTACCATTCACGAGGGCCAACTCTATCGACATTTACCGTCAGCAGATAACGACGAAGATGCGGTGGCCTGGAAATTATGTGTCCCCTCATTCCAGAGGAATAGAGTGCTAGAAGAGAAACATGATTCGCCCACCGCCGGGCATTTAGGAGTACAAAAAACCATATCACGCGTCTGCAACAGGTATTATTGGCCAGGGATGTATAGAGACATCCGAATGCATGTTCGCAGGTGTCAAGTGTGTCAGCGGCATAAGCCTGATCAACAGCGTCCGGCAGGCCAAATGCTGTCTAAAATTGCGGAAGAGCCATGGGCTATCGTGTGTGCCGATTTTGTGGGGCCTTTGCCAAGGTCGAAACATGGGAACTCAATGTTACTAGTCTTGACCGACAAGTTCTCTAAATGGTCTGAGCTGATACCTCTGCGCCGAGCTACAGGTGAAACACTGCGAAAATCATTCCGGGAAAGAATTTTAGCTAATTTCGGGGTACCAAAGGTGCTTATTGCGGACAACGGCTCACAGTTTACCATTAAGGTGTTTAAGGCGTACTTGAACGAGATCGGAGTGCATCACCAGCTAACTGCTCCATACACACCCCAAGAAAACCGCACTGAACGCGTTAATCGTACGGTAAAAACTATGATAGCGCAATACGCTGGTTCAAATCAGAAAACTTGGGATGAAGCCCTACCAGAAATACAACTTGCGCTTAACACGTCAAAGTCAGACACCACGCAATATACGGCCGCTTTCTTGGTTCAAGGCAGAGAGCCTAGACTTCCAGCTGCGTTGTACGATGAGGTAACACCAGGAACAGGCACAGAGGGAAGACAACCAGAAGTAAAAGCAGAAATGCTAAAACAAATTTTCAATTTGGTCAGGAAGAACCTGGTGCGAGCGGCCAAAGACCAAGTGCGTTATTACAACCTGAGGCAAGATAGGCGAATTGGTCTGGGTAAAGGATCATCATTTGTCCAACGCTGCCTAAGGTTTTGCGGCCAAGCTTGCTCCGAAGTCCCTACCGAATACGCTCCTTAATTTCACCAGTAATTGTGCAGGTACAAAAGGATGGTCAGAAAGGCCTCCGCACTGCCCACGTCGGTGATTTAAAAATGTATAGGGGATCTATAGAAGAAACCAGATAAATAACCAGAGTTAAAAAAAGGGGTTAATTTTTCATATAATTACTATAATAATAATAATAATAATATTAATAATAATAGTAATAATTGAAAAAAAAAATATATATACATATATATTTTATATTGAATTTAAAATAATCCAAAAGGAAAAATATTAATAGTAATATAATAATAAGAATAATAATATAATCGCATACAAATGAATTAATGTAAAAAAGTGAATTACACAAACCAGAAAAAAAATCTACAATGGCAACATTCAATGTAAGTTCGATCAAACAAGTTTGGTATGATCAAGAGAGTATACTCGAATCAACCCTCTCTACGCATGATCGTTAGACACATGATTTTAGTTTAACTAAATCAGTGCGTGCAAGCAGTCGCAGAAATACGGCCGCCAACAAACAAAAAAAAAAAACAAAATATAATATAATATAATTAAAAACTAACAACAAACAAACTTACAAGAGTAAGTAAATAAAAAAAGCTAAATGTTTTGTGGAAGTGTTAAATGTACGTCAAAGTATGTACGTTTAGTGAAGGATTCTTTTTTTTTTTTTTAAAAAAGGAAAAGGTTTATATGTATTTACATACATATAAATACCTACAAAATTAAACAAAAATAAAAAATAGAGAGTGAAAAAAATATTAACAAAGAAGAAAAAAAAAAACAAAAGTTAAATAAGAAATAATATAAAAAAAAGCAAAGTGGGGACGTTATATGTATTTACATACATATAACATACCTATATGTATTTACATACATATCAAAAAAGATGTGATTAGTGAATTTGTTGTAGTTTTTATTTTATATATATATATACATATATATAAAATAATTTGTGTGCGTAGTAGATCTGTGGTAGTGTGGTCATTGTCCGCTGAAAGGCGTTTGTTTAAAGGCTTTTGTTAATTACAGATGATCTCTCGTGACAACTATAATGGCCGAAAACCCCTCTTGGTAGGTGAAACCATTACAATTTCGGACACTGAATCCGAAAATGAAATTGTGGTTGAAAGCGTGGGCTGCTCGCAAGCGACCGTCATATCGGGTGGGAGTTTGCTGACAGAAGCCGAAGGTGGGTGGTTTGACCCGGATGAGCAGCTGTCAAGCTCACAGGTGTCGCAGGCTTCTGAGGTGGAGAGGGAGCCAAGAATTTGGGCAGAGGCAACGGTGGATCGGTATGTGATTAGACGCCGAAAGTACCGCCAGTATATCGCGAAGTGGGGATCACTTGGACCGTAGAGGAAACGGACAGTGAGGCGGTGGATCCGGATCCCCTGGTGGAATTCCCCGTGTCTCGTTTCGCTATGATGGGGGAAAGAACCCTATTGCTTTTATAGAGAGAATAGAAGAACTGGCAGAAGTCTACGGCCTCGATAAGGATATGCTGCCCCGAACAATGCCCGAGTTATTAAGGGACACGGCACTGTTATGGTACCGAAATAACAACCGCCAATGGCCAACGTGGAAAGCATTCAGAGAACATTTCCTAAGGTTCTTTTTGCCACCACAGTATTTCGAGGGTCTGGAAGACGACATTCGCCGGAGACTGCAAAAATCACGGGAGTCGTTTAAGGACTTTGTCGTGGTATTAAAAAATATGATGCGACATGCGGGATACACAGCAGAACAACAGCTCGATAGAATTTTTAGAAATTGTTTGGTGGACTACCAGCTGTACATCAGGAGGAAGGATTTCACAACGTTAGACGAGCTCATAAGAATGGCCGAGGACTATGAGGTAATAAGGACATCACACCCGGAAGTAGGCCACAAGCGCCGAGAAATCCGGCAACCACAACGAAGGGACGACAGAACCCGACAAGTGGTTGTCACTGAAGATACAACCATTAATACCGCTACTGCTTGTGCAGGTGTGGTCAAGAAGGCCACGGTTACCGATTTTGCACAAACCCAAGCGTATTATTTTGTTGGCAGTGCGGTAGAAGGGGGCTTAGAACTCGTGAGTGCTGTCGCAGAGGTCAGGGAAACGCCAGAGGGTCGCGCCAGGAGCAAGGGGTGGTAGCGAGCCAAGGAAGTCAAGCCCTGCACCAATGAATGCTTTAAAACTAACAGACACTCGTTTACTAGCCCAAGTTGAACTTGGCGGACAGCATTGGGAGGCCACCATCGACACCGGTGCCTCGAGAAGCTATGTAAGTGAGATTGTGGTAAGAAAGCTGAGTAATAGAAGTGAAGTTATGCCATCAGAAAGCCGAATCAGACTGGCTAACGGAACAACAGTGGAGGTGAGGAAAGCCATAAAAGCGGAAGTACGATTGGGTGGTAAGAGTTGCCATCTGGAGCTAGGGGTGATTCCACAAATGTTGGACAATGTGTTGCTGGGAATAGACTTCCTAAGAGCGGTAGACTGCGAGTTGCGATGTGGTGACCAGAAAATTCGGTTTTCGCACGTTCGTCACCAGGTAATGTCGGCGGTTGAAGAGCAAGAGAATGCGAGTATAACCCTTCCAGATGAAAATAGTGTGATTTCGGCATTCCTGGAGCATGAGTTGGGAAAATTCAAGAGTGTTAGAGGACCGACGACCTTAGATGAGCACAAAATAATACTTAAAGATGACAGACCGGTCCGCCAACGGTACGCGCAACGTAATCCCGAGATGCAAAGACGTATAAATTAGGAGATAGGCAAGCTTTGAAAGAACGGCTGTATCGAACCATCTAAGAGCCCCTATAGCGCACCTATTGTGATGGCACCGAAGAAAAACTGCACCCTCAGGCTCTGCATAGACTACAGACTACTAAACGCCAAAACGGTGGCCGACGCGTACCCGTTGACTAGGATAAATGCTATACTGGATCGCCTAAGATATGCGAAATTTATAAGCAGTATAGACCTAAAGAACGGCTACTGGCAGATACCTATAGCAAAAGATAGCAAGCAGTACACAGCGTTTACGGTGGCCGGTAAGGGTTTGTTCCAGTGGAGAGTGATGCCTTTTGGGTTAACGTCAGCCCCCGGAACATTTCAACGAACACTAGACAGAGTGATTGGCGCCGAAATGGAGCCTCATGCGTTCGCTTACTTGGATGACATTGTGGTGTTAGGTAATTCCTTGGAAGAGCACATGTCAAATTTGAAGGAAGTGTTTAGAAGACTTCGTGAGGCACGGTTGACTATTAACCAAGAAAAAAGTAAGTTCTTTCAAAAGGAGATAAAGTATTTAGGCCACGTGGTCAACGAAAGTGGCATAAAAACAGATCCCGAAAAGATAGCGGCGATCCAAGAGCTTCAACCCCCTAAAAATGTGAGAGAGCTACGTAGATGCTTAGGAGTTGCTTCGTGGTACAGAAGATTTGTACCTGATTTTGCGAAAACTGTTTACCCACTAAACGTGTTGCTAAAAAAGGGAAAACACTTTCGATGGAACCAAGAGCAGCAGGAGGCGTTTGAAAAATTAAAAAAAAAGCTTACCGAAGCCCCGGTTTTAGCCTGCCCGGACTTCACAAAGAGGTTTACGCTACAAACTGATGCGTGTGACTACGGATTGGGAGCGGTGTTGACGCAGCAGCTCGATGGTCAGGAAAAGGTAATATCCTACGCTAGTCGTCGGCTAAACCCGGCAGAGATGAACTACTCAGCAACGGAGAAGGAATGTCTTTCCATCGTATGGGCCATAAGAAAGCTAAGGCCTTACCTCGAAGGCTACCCTTTTACAGTGGTGACAGATCATTTGGAGTTAAAATGGCTCAATTCAATCGAGAGCCCATCTGGAAGAATAGCGCGCTGGGCCTTAGAGCTCCAACAGTTCAACTTTGAAGTGCAGTACCGCCGAGGAAAACTTAATGTTGTGGCCGATGCATTGTCCCGTGACCCGATCGATGTACGTCAAACCCTGCCGGAGAAACCCCAAGAGTGCAACTGGTGGCGAAGAAAATGCGAAGAGGTAGAAAGAGAACCAGAAAAATTCCCAGATTTTACCATTCACGAGGGCCAACTCTATCGATATTTACCGTCAGCAGATAACAACGAAGATGCGGTGGCCTGGAAATTATGTGTCCCCTCATTCCAGAGGAATAGAGTGCTAGAAGAGAATCATGATTCGCCCACCGCCGGGCATTTAGGAGTACAAAAAACCATATCACGCGTCTGCAATAGGTATTATTGGCCAGGGATGTATAGAGACATCCGAATGCATGTTCGCAGGTGTCAAGTGTGTCAGCGGCATAAGCCTGATCAACAGCGTCCGGCAGGCCAAATGCTGTCTAAAATTGCGGAAGAGCCATGGGCTATCGTGTGTGCCGATTTTGTGGGGCCTTTGCCAAGGTCGAAACATGGGAACTCAATGTTACTAGTCTTGACCGACAAGTTCTCTAAATGGTCTGAGCTGATACCTCTGCGCCGAGCTACAGGTGAAACACTGCGAAAATCATTCCGGGAAAGAATTTTAGCTAATTTCGGGGTACCAAAGGTGCTTATTGCGGACAACGGCTCACAGTTTACCAGTAAGGTGTTTAAGGCGTACTTGAACGAGATCGGAGTGCATCACCAGCTAACTGCTCCATACACACCCCAAGAAAACCGCACTGAACGCGTTAATCGTACGGTAAAAACTATGATAGCGCAATACGCTGGTTCAAATCAGAAAACTTTGGATGAAGCCCTACCAGAAATACAACTTGCGCTTAACACGTCAAAGTCAGACACCACGCAATATACGGCCGCTTTCTTGGTTCAAGGCAGAGAGCCTAGACTTCCAGCTGCGTTGTACGATGAGGTAACACCAGGAACAGGCACAGAGGGAAGACAACCAGAAGTAAAAGCAGAAATGCTAAAACAAATTTTCAATTTGGTCAGGAAGAACCTGGTGCGAGCGGCCAAAGACCAAGCGCGTTATTACAACCTGAGGCGTAGGAATTGGAGTCCTAAGATAGGCGAATTGGTCTGGGTAAAGGATCATCATTTGTCCAACGCTGCCTAAGGTTTTGCGGCCAAGCTTGCTCCGAAGTTTGATGGTCCCTACCGAATACGCTCCTTAATTTCACCAGTAATTGTGCAGGTACAAAAGGATGGTCAGAAAGGCCTCCGCACTGCCCACGTCGGTGATTTAAAAATGTATAGGGGATCTATAGAAGAAACCAGATTGTTGTATATGGATGGTAATGAAAGGCACGATATAGTTTATAAATTCTTTATTTCAATAAAAACGTGACCTTAGTCAATTACATATAAATTCAGAATGAAAAAAAAGTATAATAAAATATAACTTAACCTAACATTTAGATCTGTCAAAATTTCATGAGCAGAGTTATCAATGTATCGTTTTAATAATTTCTACCGGGATTTAACAATTTTCCCCCTCAAAAAGAAATCTTCATATTTACATTTATAACACTAGTACTCAGGAATTCATACAATCTAAATACGTACATTTAGATAATTCATATATAACAACAATTGTATAAGTTATAACAATACTTATATAAAAATCCAACTCAAAACCAGTATATACCCAGCGTATATCTTTTTATATATGTCATATATATATTTTTTTTGTATTTCATATATATTTTTTTTTTGTTATTAAAAATTTTGTTAATAATTCCATGTACAAGTTAATTCAGCTAAGAGATCTACTAAAATATAAAATGCGACATAGTCAAATACGTAAGTTGCTTTGAGTTGGCATAATATACATAATATAATTTAGGTATTTGGAAAAATTCTTGATATTTTAATTTTTAACAGTAAGTTAGTCTGTCCACAGGTTTTCGGACTCGATTACTTTTTCGTATATTGATTTCCTTATTTTCGACAACTAAATCATTTCCCTGAATGTTTTCGGTATTAATTCCGGTATCCGACTCTGAATCAGTAGTTACGTTAGGTTGTTGCTGCTCATCAGGAACTTCACTGTTATCATGCTCAACAAAAACATGGCGCCCAGCGTTTACGATTTGATCGACGTGTCTATGAGCGGTTTTTCCGTTATCAAGTTTTATTTGGTAATGCAACAACCCTTGTTTATCACCAACTTCTCCAAAGTTCCATTTTTCCTTACCTATGTAATTTCTAACAGCAACTCTTTCCCCCTTCAAAAATTCTTTATTTCCTATACTGTTGTTAAAAAATCTATTTTCAGTTTCTTCCGGTAAGAGTAATGAGAATCTTGTACGTATGGGATAGTTAAATAACATTTCAGACGGGGACTTCCCAGTGACCGGATGAGTTGTTATACGATAATGTAACAATATATTATTTAGCTTTATTTCCAGATCTTCATTTTTGTTTTTTAAACATCGCAATTTATTTTTCAGCGTTTGTACATAGCGCTCTGCTTGCCCGTTGGTAGCAGGGTGATAAGGTGCAGTACGCTTATGCACAATACCATTTATTTTGCAAAAATTTTTAAATTTTGGGTTGGTTAATTGGGTACCATTGTCTGTACAAATGACTTTTGGTACTCCAAACGTCGAAAATATTTTTCTTAGTATGTGAAGGGTTGTGTCTGTGGTTATATTTTTCAATACATGAACTTCTGGCCACTTGGAAAAAGCATCAATTAAAATCAAAAAATATACTCCCATGAAGGGGCCTGCAAAGTCCAAATGGACTCTTTTCCAAGGACTAGATGGATAGCACCAATGGTGTACTTCAACTTTATGAGGGTTATTTCTTGTTCTCGCGCAACTTGTGCAATTTTGTACAAAATCTTCAATTTGCTGGTCGATTCTCGGCCACTAACAAAAACTACGAGCTAACTCCTTCATTCTCGTAATGCCAAAATGGCTTGAATGCAAATCTTTAAGCACAGCCTTTTGAAATTTAAGTGGGATTACCACACGTATCCCTCTCATTATACAACCACTTTGAATGGAAAATTCGTCTTGATTAATACCAAAACGAATATTTGGATGAAGTTTGGTACCCTTCTGAATACCTTTTAATATTTGACTTAATGCCGGATCAATTGCAGTTTCTTGGGCAATAAGTTCTGCAGTGACTGGCATTGTTTGTATTTGATTTATTTCAAACAAATCCGATTCTTCAAGCTTCGCGACATCTGTTGCCGGAATAGGCAATCGTGACATAATGTCAGCGTTTGCATTTTGTTCTGAACGTTTGTATTTTATGGAGTAGTTAAAACCCTGTAAATATATCGCATAATGTTGCATACGCATTGCAGACATGTGCGGTAAACTTTTATCAGACGCAAATATTTGTACCAATGGTTTATGGTCCGTGTATAGTATAAAATGACGACCGAACAAAAATTGGTAAAATTTTTTTACACCAAAAACTATTGCGTAAGCTTCTTTGTCAATCTGCGACCACTTTCGTTGAGAATCCGACAATGTCTGGGAAGCAAACTGAATAGGTCTATCACTGCCATCTGGGTAGGTGTGTGATAACACGGCGCCTACTCCCACTGGCGAAGCATCTGTCGATAAGCATAGCGGCTTATCTTTATTGTAATGAACTAGAACTCTATCCGAAATTATTTCCTTTTTTTATTGCTGCAAACGCGTTTTCACATTCATCATTCCACTTAAAATGATTATTTTTTCTTAACAGCCTATGTAATGGCTCGAGTACGTTGGAGAGATTGGGGAGGAATCTCCCGTAGTAGTTAACTAAACCTAACACCGATCGAACCTCCGACACATTTGTAGGGCGAGGAGCCTTTACAATAGCGTCGATTTTACTTAATGTTTTATGGATTCCGTATTTATCTATCTTAAAACCGCAGTATTCTATTGAATCTTTAAAATAGTCGGATTTTTCCGAATTAATTCGTAGCCCAAATGAGCTCAAACGAGAAAATACTGCTTCTAGTCTAGAGATATGCGTTTTATCATCAGGACCGGTGACGCAAATGTCGTCAATAAAAACTCCTACCCCCTCAATTCCAGCTAAAATTTCTTCAATTTTCTTTTGCCATTTTGCTGGTGCACAGCTGAGACCATACCAAAGACGAGTGCATTTAAAAAGGCCCATAAATGTAGACAGTGTTAATTTATCTTGATCCTCCTCCCTTACTTCCCACTGTAAATATGCACGGCGAAGGTCAATTTTCGAAAATTTTTCACCACCATTCATTGCGTGAAAAAGTTCGTCTATTGTGGGTAGGGGATGCTCGATGGCAACCATAAACTTGTTTAATGTGATTTTGAAATCACCACAAAGGCGTATTTTGCCATTTGCTTTCACGATAGGCACAATAGGGGTAGCCCATTCACTATGGTCAATCTTTATTAGAATACCTTGCTCTACTAAATTTCCGATTTCTTTCTTAATTGGATCACGAAGTGCAAAAGGCACCGGTCTATGTTTAATAAATATTGGTTTTGCATTAGGTTTCAATTCTATCGCAACAGGTTCACCTTTTATTACCCCTATGTCATCACTAAACAAAACACTATACTTTTCTAACATCATTGACAATTCATGTGGAACGCTTGAAACTTTAGACATAGTTGGTAATACACATTTTGAAACTACATTTACCTGATTACTATTTTTTTTGTTCATCCCCGGGTTCTCTGCGAACATTTTAAGTAATGGCAACCCATTAAATGCAAATAGCCATTCTCTACCAAACAGTGGATGCTTATCTGAATCCACAATGTACAATTTTAATTTCTTCTCAATTAACTTGTCCGCATCCATGTTCTGAGGGGCAACAACAACCTCTGCAACACCTATAACATTTAAAATAGTATTGTTGTATGTACTTAATTTAATTTTAGAATTTTTAATATACAAATTTTTAAAATGTTTACGAAATTCATTGTAACTCATTACCGAAACGCCGGCTCCACTATCCAATTCCATTTTAATTAGCTTCTTTTCTATTTTCACGTATATCCATAGCTTTTCATAAAAATCGTTTTTATCAGTTAATGTATTAATATACATTATTGGTTCTTCTGCGCTTTGTTTATACTCACTTTCTAATTGATTTATGTATTGTTTTTTGTTCTTCTTCGTTTTTTTTAAACAAACTTTTTCAAGATGACCACGTACCTTGCAAAAGTTACAAACTGTGTTACTGTGAAAACATGCACTAGCTAGATGTGGGCCGTCGCATCGGAAACATCTTATTTGTTTTTTATTAACCTTATTATTCTGATTCTGAACATGTGGTTTCTGCGGCTTGTAATGGTTGTGGTTGTAGTTTTTTGAATTACTACAATAGCTATAGTTCCTTGTTGACCCGGTTTTATTACACCGGTCTTTAATGTTTGAATTTAACGCACATATTGACGTTTTATGAACCGCTGTCTCGTTGAGTTGAACAGAGTTATGTTGTGACATCTCTAAGCTTGTGGCTGTCTCTACAGCCTTCTCGAAGGTTAGATTTTTCGTCTCTAACAAGCGATCCTTGATGCGCTTGTCTCTAATACCACACACAAGTTGATTTCGTAGAGCAGTCATCAAATACGTTCCAAAATTACAGTGAATAGCCATTTTCCGCAAAGTAGCTACGTAATCTCGGATAGACTCACCTTCCAATTGTTCCCTATGGTGAAATTTATAGTACTCAGCAACTTCCAAAGGTTGGGGATTGTAGTGCTCCTTTAGTACTTTAACTAAATCCCCGTATGTTTTGCTTTCCGGTAATTGTGGAGAAATTCCGTCACACAACAGGTCGAAAGTCTCCGGGCCAATATAATGCAGCAAGTAATTCACTTTAATCGACGCGTCTTTTATGTTAAAGATGGTAAATGCCCCTTCTAGACGTTGAAGCCAACGTTCGAACTTGCTTTTCGTCTCATCGAAACATTCGATTGAGAAATTCAGGGGAACTCCGGCGGTAGTAGATGCTTCAGTAGCCATTTTGAGAACAGGCCAAATTTGTTTACTTTACAACGTGATTGTAGCAGCTAACAGGAAGAAAAATAATTCAGACACGTCCCTCACGTGTCAGCAGCAGTAAGTAAAATTTGCACGCCTTTTTCCACGTGCTCGCAAGATCTTATCAGCAGAATCTCAACAACGTTCTTTGCTTAGCATTTGCACAAAATTACAAAAAAAAAACAGCAAGGCAAAAATAAAAACTCAGCCACTTGAACGTCTTAATAATTCATTACCAGCCAATTAACAGAATCCCATCCTCGTCGCCAGTTGTTGTATATGGATGGTAATGAAAGGCACGATATAGTTTATAAATTCTTTATTTCAATAAAAACGTGACCTTAGTCAATTACATATAAATTCAGAATGAAAAAAAAGTATAATAAAATATAACTTAACCTAACATTTAGATCTGTCAAAATTTCATGACCAGAGTTATCAATGTATCGTTTTAATAATTTCTACCGGGATTTAACACAGATAAATAACCAGAGTTAAAAAAGGGGTTAATTTTTTATATAATTACTATAATAATAATAATATTAATAATAATAGTAATAATTGAAAAAAAAATATATATACATATATATTTTATATTGAATTTAAAATAATCCAAAAGGAAAAATATTAATAGTAATATAATAATAAGAATAATAATATAATCGCATACAAATGAATTAATGTAAAAAAAGTGAATTACACAAACCAGAAAAAAAAATCTACAATGGCAACATTCAATGTAAGTTCGATCAAACAAGTTTGGTATGATCAAGAGAGTATACTCGAATCAACCCTCTCTACGCATGATCGTTAGGCACATGATTTTAGTTTAACTAAATCAGTGCGTGCAAGCAGTCGCAGAAATACGGCCGCCAACAAACAAAAAAAAAACAAAATATAATATAATTAAAAACTAACAACAAACAAACTTACAAGAGTAAGTAAATACATACATATAAATACCTACAAAATTAAACAAAAATAAAAAATAGAGAGTGAAAAAAATATTAACAAAGAAGAAAAAAAAAACAAAAGTTAAATAAGAAATAATATAAAAAAAAGCAAAGTGGGGACGTTATATGTATTTACATATATATAACATACCTATATGTATTTACATACATATAAAAAAAAAATGTGATTAGTGAATTTGTTGTAGTTTTTATTTTATATATATATATATACATATATATAAAATAATTTGTGTGCGTAGTAGATCTGTGGTAGTGTGGTCAATGTCCGCTGAAAGGCGTTTGTTTAAAGGCTTTTGTTAATTACAGATGATCTCTCGTAACAACTATAATGGCCGAAAACCCCTCTTGGTAGGTGAAACCATTACAATTTCGGACACTGAATCCGAAAATGAAATTGTGGTTGAAAGCGTGGGCTGCTCGCAAGCGACCGTCATATCGGGTGGGAGTTTGCTGACAGAAGCCGAAGGTGGGTGGTTTGACCCGGATGAGCAGCTGTCAAGCTCACAGGTGTCGCAGGCTTCTGAGGTGGAGAGGGAGCCAAGAATTTGGGCAGAGGCAACGGTGGATCGGTATGTGATTAGACGCCGAAAGTACCGCCAGTATATCGCGAAGTGGGGATCACTTGGACCGTAGAGGAAACGGACAGTGAGGCGGTGGATCCGGATCCCCTGGTGGAATTCCCCGTGTCTCCCAAGAGGCTGGCCATTATGGACGATAGGGCGAGCCCGGAGCCTGAGCCGGAGGGTGTGATCGAGGACCCATTGTTGGCAGATGAAGCTGAAGGTTTAAGTCTCAGTGGAATCGAAGAGGACGTGTTATCGCTGGGGGAAATAAGCCTCGGGAGCTTGGAGGAAATTGTGCAACAGGTTCTACAACAGGAGCAGGAGCCGCAACAGCCAGTCGTTCCTCTGGGCGATGAAAACTTGTCGTACCTTCCGCAGGAACTGCAGGAGGAAATAAAAAATGCACTGGTAAAAAAGAGACGGCTGTGCTTTAGAAGGGATGTTGGCGATCGGTCATATCGCATTAGGATATCGGCGTCGGGTAGGGTGGTGGTGCGTTGCCTAGCGGGGAAAGGGGAGTATTGTGAGGACCCAAACTTCGTGGAATTTGGACCCACACAAAATACACTAATAAACAAATGAAAAATATACAAGTGTTTGTGTTTTAGTGGGAAAGTGGATAACATCCATTAAATGGGAGGAGCGAATAATATTCGCTATAAATATGGTAACATGATTGTTTAATTTCAGGACAGAAGAGAAGAAAAGTCAGCAGAAGAGAGTGAGAGAGAGAGAGAGAGCAAAACCCAAGTGGAAGAAAATGTAGTTAAGAAGCCCAACGTTAACAAATACACAGACAATGAATTGCAGCCACACCGACTACAACACACAAAAAGGCAAGGATCATCAAACAGAAGAGAGAATGTAGTCAAACCAACCGCTATCGGTTCAAACCATACGCGGTTGTGTGTCGTGTAGTTGTGTAGTGTAGCTGTAAAGTAAAGTGACTAAGTGGTAACAAAGGCCGGAGTAATAAAATATTATATCGAGCAGTGATAGAATAAATGTGGATTGGTAACACTAATCCTAGCCAAGCTATTACATGGAAAATAACAACGGATAACATCCGGTTTACCCCTTTGGAGGAAGGAGAGTTAGGCACTGGCTCAGGGCAAAAGAATTAGTTTTCCCGGAGGTTTACACTCGGAAAACTCAAGGAAAGAGTAGGTCCTTGAATAACATTCAAGGACAGAAACTTTAGAGTAGAAACCAGAGGCTAGGAGACTAGGGTGTCGGCAAGTGTTACCACGGAGGTCTATAAATTTTATACACTGTGTACTTAAACCAAATTTATATAATAAAGCAAAAGATAGACCGCACACGGTCAGAAATTACACGGTGTTATTTTATTTAAAAATCAAAAAAAAAGGACCTTGGCGGATTGAGCTAAACCCGCACATCCAGCCCGGAATAACCGGAGGTTCTTTATATACTTCGGGTCTTTCATGAATGCTCAAAAAAGCTGTGTCGTCAGCAAATGTCGATGTGTGAACTCGGTTACTAGTTGGCATGTCTGAAGTATACAATAAGTATAAAAAGGGCCCCAATATACTACCTTGGGGAACTCCGGCTTCGATTGGCTGGGGTGAGCTCAAAAAATCTCCTTTTTTCACAATAAATTTTCGTTCGGTTAAATAACTATCTAGCAGCTTATATAAATTTACGGGCAAGTTCAGTTTTAGCTTATATATTAGGCCTTCATGCCATACCTTATCGAATGCTTGAGAAACGTCGATAAAAAGCGCAGAGCAGTATTTTCTCTCTTCAAATGTCTTCTTAACAACATTGACTAACCTGTGAGTTTGTTCGATCGTACTATGTTTTTTCCTGAAGCCGAATTAATGGTTTGGAATACATCGTTTGTCGCTTAGAATAGGGTTAAGCTTAGTTATTAACATCCTCTCAAACAGCTTTGACATATTTGACAAAAGGCTTATAGGTCTGTATGATTCAATTTTTGTGTGGTCTTTTCCTGGTTTAGGAATCATGGTAACCAAGGATACCTTCCACTCTGTGGGGAAGTACTCAAGACGTAAAATGGCATTAAAAATAAAAAGAACGATTCTGCGAGCTATACGGGGCAATTCAAATAACACCTTGTTACTGGTTTTATCAACGCCAGGGGCTTTTTTGGTGTTTAAATCCTTTATTGCCTTTTCAATATCACCAAATTCAAATCTTATCGGTATTGCAGCACTAGCATCGACAATTGGCAACTCAACTATATCAGTCGATATATTCGGGGTAAAAACCCTTTTCAAATGTCCAACAAATAAATTGCCCTTTTCGGAATCACTCCTTGCTCAGCCTCCAGATGTAGTTCGCAGGGGAGGCTTACGTAAGACTGGCCTTTTAAGAGTTAACAACAAATAGCCTTTTTAAAATCAATGGCTATATTTTATATGACACTAAGGACCCCCGTGGAAGAACATGTGGAGGCTCGGCAATACTTATTAAGGCCCGAATCAAACATTATTTACTGCGTGATTTTTGTGAGAATTACCTTCAAGCAACAAATATCTGCCTTGAGGAATTTCATCAAAGCTTAGTTATTTCTTCGATTTATTCACCTCCTAGATTTCAAATTTCGGAAAGTCAGTATAGCGACTTCTACAAATCACTAGCTCCCTGTTTCATAGCATCAGGCGACTACAACGCTAAACATACGTTTTGGGGATCACGCCTAATAACTCCAAAAGGTCCTATTTTGTTTGACACAATTTCAAAAATGCGTCTGAATGTTATATCGAGTGGACAACCCACCTATTGGCCTACTGATCGACAAAAAATACCTGATGTTATTGATTTTGGCGTGTTTAAGGGTATTCCGAGAGAAATGATTAAAGCTGAAGCGTCTCTTGAATTATCCTCAGATCATTCGCCCACTATCGTCTATATATGGGACAAACAAAACATCATATCATCAACGACTAGCACAAGAATTAATTGGTCGAAATATACAAAGTATCGTAGTACTCATTGTTCGGAAAACATCCCGCTAAGAACACCTAAAGACGTAGAGCGGAGTCTTATTGATTTTGACCAAAACTTCAAATCAGCTGCCCAACGTTCAACAATAACCCGACAATTAGCTAGATACAATCTAATTTATTCTGCAGATATCGAACGACTCTTGGTTGAAAAAAGAAAAATTCGTAGAGAATGGCAATTACAGAGATCTCCTCAACTCAAAAGCAGACTTAAGGAATGCACGAACCGGCTGGAATCTAGAAGAGTAGCATCCCTGAAAAACTCTTTGGGAGACCTAGACACAACTCCTCAATCAGATTATTCATTATTTTTTATTAATGAATTAATAATTTTTCAGAGTTAAGTTCTTTATTATGCATTACATTCTTTTAGTACCTTTTTTTTTTCTTTATAATAAAAACTTAAGCCTAAATAATTGTTATTAAAGGAATATTCAGAAAAAATCGTATAAAAATAAAAAACAGTATGAAGAAATGGTTCAATTCATGTCTAAGCAGTTAGAATTAGCAAAAGGTCATTTTAATGTTCCAAATCCTAAGAATAAATCAAATAATATGAGACAGAAATTGTAGAGTGACTGCCTCATTTATCGTAGGTAAATAGCAGCGGTTCTTTGTGATCTTTTTAATTCACTTTCTATGCTAGTAAGAATATGCGTAATTGCATCCTTACTGAGTGAAGTTTTTCACAAAACTAAATGATACATTTTGTTAATATAATTTAGAAAATAATATTTATTCATGACATTTGATGGGACCCTTACTATTTTGTATTGAACTATTTCTGGAATTGAATTTAATTAATTAATGAATTTTAATCCACAACGAAACAATCCATTATTACAATAAAAAATAATTAGAAAAGTATAATATTTAAACTTTCTTTTTTAACTACTTTTTGTTTTGGGTTATTTTCACCAAGTTTGACAATTAAGTTCCCTTTTGTTTTAAAATTCAACTCTGTCATCGTTTTGAAAGAGTTACGCAGTACGATTTAGCTTTCGATTCGGAAATTGCTTTAGAAAAATTTTAGTTTTCGAATCGAAATACACAGTAACCCCCCTGGCCACCTGGATTTAAGGTAAAAAGTGTAGATAATCTCAGAAATCGAGAACGTGTCCCTCAACCTCTATTTCGCTTTAAACTGGAACCTGGAGACATCAGATTGAAAAAGAATGAAACGCACCCTATTTATAATTTAAAATATCTGTTACACCGCAAAATAAGCGTAGAGGAACCGCATAAGCGATCAGGACCTGTCCAGTGTCTTAAGTTTCCAAGAATATGGTCATACTAGGGCTTACTGCAAGTTGCCTCCGGTTTGTGCTACATTGCACAGTGGGGCAGAATCAAAATATTTTGGAAATAACCTAGTCATTTATAAACGGCTAGGCTGATTGATCGAACATTTTACATGAGCATAACAGAGTATCTGAATTTAAGATGGCTTCCATACACCCTCCCTGATTGAGTTATAAGCATTTTAAGAAATAAAATTTTTGATTTTTCGCTACCCTCGTCCAGTGTCTTCCAAACATTGGGTACAATTTTTACCAATTTTTACCAAATTTTATCGTGAGCCAAATTCTAAATAGTTTTGATAAATTTGTTTGTACAATTTATGTTACCATAACATAACATAAACTGATAAAAGCGGTAAAAGCACATAGTTTTGACCGTAAAAATGATATTGAGGTGATTTTTTTTTTGTTTGATATCAAACTGCATTGTTTTTATTCATATGTATATATACATAAATTAAATATTAAAACAAAATTTTAAAATTTGTTACTGATATCTGAAAATTTTTAAAAATTATGGTAAAAACAGTCAAATTTCAGGGAAGGAAAAATTTTAAATATGCAATAATTTTTTTTATAAATTTATCAAATCAAATATAATTTTCTGTGCATATGTTGTAGATCAAGTAAAATAAAATGGCTAAAAATCTGCAATATTAAAAAGAAGGAAATTTCACAATTCCCAAAATAAGAACCAAAAATCCCACAATTGGGATTTTTACTCTTTTTCCCATAATATATATATAATATAATACTTCAAAAACAATAGTAGTATAGATGTGGGGATACTAATCCAAGGTATTTTGTATAGGATACTGTCCCAAGGTATTTTGTATGGGATACTGTCCCGAGGTATTTTGTATGGGATACTAACCCAATGTATTTTTGTGAAAAGTAGGGATATTTTTTTGGATATAATTTTTCAAAATTGTAGTATAAGCGGCATTAAAGAGCAATAAATTGGTGTGCGTGTAATAAAAGTCAAGAATAAGGGTGATTAAAAAGCGATAAAATTTGTAAATCGTTTAAAAGAAGAAAACGTAAAAAAGGGATTGACAAGTTGAATAATCCTTTCTGAGTGTAATGATCTTATGTGTGTGGAAAGAATGTAGGTCATTTGCTGTGAAAACCATAATCACTATTTCTAATAATGCACTGTGTAGATTGGGACTAAGAAGTGGACGGATATATATGTGTGAGATAAGGAAATTTTTTAAGGGTAATAAATTCTTGGAGTGTGGAGATTGGTTGTGTTTTTAAGCATGTGGTAATGTTCTTAATTATGAAAATTTAAAAAAAATTCTTAAATTTAGTGGAAAACAAACAAAAAAGTATTTGTGTGAGATAAGGAATTTTTTAAGGGTAATAAATTCTTGCAACTAATTGCTTAAATGTAAAGTGGTAGTTGATATGGGTTGACATATTGATGAGCGTGATATTCTGATTAAGGTTTAGTGCAATGTACAAGCGCATGTACATATATGAAAGAAATAGACAAGCTGAACACAGCAGACACACATATTGATAAGTGTTAAAACATGCTAACAAGTGGAGTTACAGATAGAAATATAAATATTTTACACATTAGGAAAAGTAAACAATCTAGGAGATCATTGAATTTAGATTTTTTGTTAAACAGAAGCGATATGTGATACGAATGCTAAAGAAGAATTTTGGTTTTTATTTTTATTTAATACTTTTGTATATTTATAGAACACTTAAATGTTTTACATTAGTGTGGTTCTCATGCTATAAATACTTTATTGGTATTTTTATTCATTATAATTATTCAATAATTTAGAGTTATCATAAATTTTGAATCATGAATTTATATTTGTAAAATGTTTTTAAGATTTTTAAGAAGAATAAATTGCAGTTGCAGTCAAATACTTAAATTTCAAACTCGGTTTGTATATATTTGGGACGGTTAAGATAATTTTTATGTGGGGCAAATAAATATGTTGATAAGGAGTCTTTAGCGTTTGGGTTAGTTGGTTTTCTCTTCAAGATTTTAGGTTTGATTTAAATGATTTTGTGTATTGTAAAAAGGATGAAAAGTCTTTATTTATAATTCTAATTATACTGTGAAGCACACACATACATACATACCCACGGACAGTCCTTAACATTATATAAAGTATGTGCTGTTAAGTATTTTAAATTAGTACATCGTGTTCGCTCCATTGCTTTAAATAAACTAAAAAAAAATAAATATATTATATATAAAAAAATAGAATGCTTATACAATATTTGTGTAGAATGTGGAAAAAAATCAAAAAGATTTACGTGAACATGAAACCTTTCATGCAAGCACATCTAATGTTATAGTTATATATCAATGCAAACATTGAGATTAAAAAATTTAACTACGCATTCAAAACACGCATCCAAACTATTTCAGTAGAAAATAAGGATGAAGCTTGTTTATTTCCTGAAGAGTTTCTAAATCGAGCTTGGTTAACATTACGAAATGAAGTCGCCATATGGATTGCTAAATATAATGCAATAAAGTTTAATATTGAGCTTTTTGCATTGTATGCCAAGCTCAATACTGAAGAATTGGAAAATACTCCTTTAGAGGTGAAGATGTTCCAGACGAAAATGGAAATCATTTTTAATGATGATGACTTTAACCATGTCTTCCCTCTGAAAACAAAGGATATAATTGAATAATAATCTGGCAACGCTATGGTGAGCGAGTGAAAAAATCTTATAGCTGTGCTTAAAATAATTATTTTCTAAAATAAAAAACGGTATTGGTAAAAAGATTTAACGAAAAATAAATTGAATTAATAAAAGTGATCAATTTAATCCTTTTGTGTTAATAAAACTATAACTATACAATATTTCATCATTCACGTTCAACAGTTGCATATAAGTACATACATAACCTCTAAATTAATTTTCAATATGGCTTTAACATGTACTTTTTGCTCTTCAAACTGCTAAAAAAATCGATGCAATTATGTGTACAATCTGTAATGAATATCAGCACCTTGAATGTGCATTAAAACAAATGCCCAACCTGGGACAGCCCGCAAAAGATATCATCTCAAAGTCAAAACCAGGATTTTCTTTTGGATGTAAAAAATGTTTTTTTTCTGCTGCGGCTCATCCTACGGCAACAAAAATTGATGCTCTTGAAAAGAAGTTATTGGATCTAACTAACATTATAAAAAATAGTGTTACATCGCAACTAGCGGAGATTAAGGAGGACTTGGCAAAATCACTTAATAATAATAGAAAATTTGAACTCGAAACCAATAAAAAGATTCAGGATCTTGAAGGCGAGAATAATTATCTTCGAAAGCAATTTAACCGTCCTGACATAATAGTGAGTGGTCTGCCATCTTACCTAAACACGGAGGATCTTTATTCTGCGGCCTTATCTATCGGCAAGGCTTGTAATGTAGCAATAAGTGAAAATGACATAAATTTTTGTACATGGATACGTAAAAAGTCAGCAGTCTTAATTAAATTTAACTCGATTTCAAAGAGAGACTTTATAATGAATAATTACAGGTCGAAATATAACCTAAAACTTAAAGATCTTATCCAAACTGATATAGAGAAAAGAGTTTATTTCAACAATCATCTTACTCCCATCGAGTCAAGACTCCACTTTATACTGCGCAGCAAAATTAAGTCGGGCGAGATAAAAAGTTACCATGTCTTAATGTATAAACCTGTAAAGATTAAGCTGGTATATGCTAATAAAGAAGAGGTTACCTTAAATGCAGCAGATTTTCTTGGAGGTCAACGTCAAATGAACGTCAAAGCCGCTTCCAAAGTGATTGATTAATAAAAAGCCGAAATAATCAAAACAACTGCATTTGTGGATAACTGACATTGCAGTATTGTATTTAGTTACGTATTTAGATACATAAATATTTTCTATTAATTTACTTTAAATTTTTTTAAATATTTTGCCTAATAGGTTGTTTCCTTTTTTTAATTTGAAGTAAACTAACAGCTTTGTAATGATAATTTAATTTTGTTTAAAAGTATACATGCATATTTCGTTAAGTATACTGCATATAAACATATGTATGTACATATTTACATCTGTTTTGCTCTTTACATTGCATACTTTTCACTTTACACTTTTTTGTATTATTCAGTTAAACCAATATTTTTCAATTTTATTAGTTAATATTTGACTTTGTTTCGTTCAAAAATGTCTCTTATTTTCAGAAGAATCTATAAAAATATTATTACGAAATATGTAGGTTTATATATGTACATATATATGTATGCATGTGTATGTATGTTTATGTATATATATATATATATATGTATGTATATATATATGTATATATGTATGTATATATATATGTATATATTTACACTCTTTGTTAGTTTTATTGAGAAAAATTGCTATCTAACAATATAAATAATTGCTCTTAAATTATTGCAATATATACAAATAAAAAGAGACAATAGAAGATATAACTTTAAATTTACTATAAAATATCCGACATTAAGAAATGATTTTATAATATAATAAGGTGTGTATGACGCCGTAAAACGAGGGCCCTTTATTTTAATTATTTCTTCTTTATTATGCATTGCTACACTTGGGAAAATTGTTTGCTTCTTATCAAACACACAAAGGGTTGAATAGACGTACATAGTATTGTTAACTTTCTTATTTTTTACAATGTATTGTTATTATAATTATTACTAAACCAATCAAATTTCGATCAACCCTTTCTTAATACGTTCTTAGTAAATTGTATTTTAATTATCATAACTCTTTTTATGAAGTTGATAGATATAACTGATTACATGTTATACCGATACGTCTACGTTCATGTAGGAGTAATGAACGTAAAAAACAAATTTCCATGTGTAGAAAGCTAATATGCTCTTGTATTTAAATTAAAAAGTTAATAATTTTTACCAATTTTAAAATTTAGTTGCAAATAAAAAATTAAAGTATTGTATTTGTTACTACTTACTTAGTAATAAAATAGCACAGCTATAGTTAATTGCAAGGAATTAAATTTAACGTTTTTATTAAATAGTTACAGTTTAATATTTAAAATTAATTTTATTTATTCTTTTTTCTTATTGCATTTGTTTTGGGGTTGGATTGGTATGGACATGTTTAACAATTTAGGTCCTATATTAGATAACAGCACTTTCTTAAATTCTTCTCTAAGCAATAATGAGCTAAATTTTTGTCATCTCAATGCTCAGAGTATGGTTCCAAGAAACAATTCGAAATTTGATGAGATAAAACATATTTTTGATAGTTGTAAATATGATGTAATTGGAGTTTCGGAAACGTGGTTAAAGAGCTATATCTCAGACAGATGCATATCGATAAACGGCTTCTAACTTTTTAGAAATGACAGATGTTGGAGGCGAGGTGGTGGAGTGTGTTTATATATTTCTAATAAATTCAAAGTTCGAGTAATTAGTGACTACATAGATGAGGGTAATATAGAAACGTTATTTGTTGAGTTAAATTTAAATAATAATGATAAACTGTTAGTTGGAGTTATTTACATGCCTCAAGGTAATTTCTCTTCTTATGAGGCTATTATTATTGATTTATCCAACAGATATACAAACTCAATTTTCATGGGAGATTTTAACACTGATTTATTTACCAAGGCGGACGTTGTGCGAAGCTTTTGCTTTCGCTCAAATCTATCAGTAGTGCACAATAGCCTACCTACCCATATTAATGAAATTTACCGCAGCTCAAGTTTAATAGACTATTTTTTTGTTTCAGACCTTAATCTTGTAAGTAATAAGACACAATATCAATTTCCGCCTTTATATTGTGCCCACGCTGTTATTTCATTATCATATAGACTTAAAAAAGAAGTTCAATGTGTGGAAAAGTGGTACAGAGATTATAGAAATATCGACGTAGACAGCTGTATATCTCGGATAAACGAATTAATAGATTCCGATTTTTTTAGCACGGCGTGTGTAGAAAGACGAACTGAGATATTTAATGATGTTGTTAAAAGAGCTTTGGAGGAAAGTGTTCCACTTAGGAAATCTTTACCTGTAAATAGTGAGAAATGGATGAATCCAAAAGAGTTAGAAGTGGCAAAAGTTAATAGGGACTTATCCTGGCGGGCATACTGTGAAAACAATTCTACCACTAATCGCAAAATTTATTGTAAATACCGTAACAGAGTGAAATCCATTATAAGACGATTAAGAAGAACCCATAGCATTAGTTTTTTTTAATGAATGTTCTCAGTCTGAATTCTGGTCAAAACTAAGATCAAACGGTGTTATCGGCAATGATAACCTTACTAATGATATTGATATTGAAGAATTTAATAGGTTATCAATACTACCGTCAATAGGACCAAATAACAGAATGATTCCCTCGATGTTTAAAAAAGGAGGTTTTACGTTTGGAAATATTGATTCATTGGAAATATTTGAAGCCATGAGGTGCATTAAATCCGATTCTGTTGGGCCTGATGGAATTTCTATAAAATTTCTTAAAATAATTTACCCAATTATTTCTACCAATATAACATTTCTTTTAAATTCCATCATAACATCCTCCGTCTATTCTAAATCATGGAAAATTGGTCGTGTTGTACCAATACCTAAAGTAAAATTGCCTCGTTCACATTTAGACTATCGCCCAATAAGTGTATTAAATGCCTGTTCTAAAATCTTGGAAATTTTATTAAGGAAACAAATGATGGAGCATATTAATTCTAGAAGATTGACTAATCCTTTTCAATCTGAGTTCAGGGCGGGGTACAATACTACAGGTTTAGTACTGGATATTTCAGAAAATATAAGGGCCAACATGGATAAATCATTAAACTCACTAGTGGTTGCACTTAATTTTACTAAAGCATTCGATTCCTTATGTCACAAAACTTTGTGTGAAAAACTTCAAAAGAACTTTGATTTTAGTTCCTCCTCTGCTCGTTTAATATGGTCATTTTTTCATAAAAGAGTTCAATATGTTGAGTGGCGAAAGATCTTCTACCAGAGAAGTTTTTAGAGGCGTGCCGCAAGGTTCTATATTGGGCCCTCTATTTTTTTCAATATATATTAATGATATTTATAATATATTAAAATTTTGCAACTGTTACACATATGCGGATGATATACAGTTGCTAGCTAATGATTATGGTTTTGGTATCAGATTTCTAGACGGTAAAGTCAATGACGATTTAGAACGCATTGTAGAGTGGTCTAAACTTAACTTTTTGGATTTAAATGATACTAAAAGTAAAGCCTTTAATCCTGTGCTTCCAAATATATACTTAATGAACAAAAGTTTGGATTTTGTATCTCATCATAAGATTTTGGGTTTTTATATTGACACAAAATTAGATTTCACTTTCCACGTTAATTTTATTATATCTCGAGTTTCATTTACACTAAGGCAACTGTATTCCCTTAGGATATACTTACCTACGAGGGTAAGAAAAAGAGTAGCTCTTTCATTATGCCTTCCTTTATTTCTCTATGGGATGGAAGTATTCTCAGGAACGTCCCAACAAAATATGACGAAGCTAAGATTATGTTTTAATAGAGTTGTGAGATATATTTGTAATCTCAAATTAAGGGAACATGTGTCTGGTCATTTAATTAGCATATTAGATTCGGATTTTCATAGTTTTGTTAACCAAAGATTGCTTCTTCAATTTTATAAGATAATTAAATTTGGTATGCCCCCATATCTTTTAAAGAAATTCAATTTTGGAAGGTCAGCAAGAACTAACACTATTGTATGTCCAAATCACTCAACTCTTTATATGACTAGATCATTTGTGCTTAGAGTTTCAAGATTATGGAACAACTTTCTTCCAAATGAAGAACGACATTTTACTAAATCCATTAAGGAATTTAAAAGCATCCTAAAACAATACATATAAAAATGCATAATTTTAGCTGTTATCACATAAAGGACTGGTATTAACAACATGTTTTAATGTTGGTTTGGCTTCATCATGTGTGCAATTTGAAAAAGTAATAATTTTTTTTTTATAATTTCTGTATAATTATTTTAGTTATAAAATTTATTAAGCCATATAAATCTAGATTAATTTGGCCTTTAAGGCTTGTAAACAGAATAAATAAATAAATAATTAAAAAAATGGAGGAGTTTTAGGAAAGAGACAGTGGTTGGAGCCTAATACAATTATTAAGGGTTAATATAAATTTAAATAAATACCAACCGCTGATGGGTTCAACTTATATTCCAACCCCAAAAAAGTTAGCGGCAAGAAAAGCTTGCATTAATGTTAGAAACACGGATGAGTTTTGTTTCAAATGGGCAGTGGTTTCTGCTGCTTCTAATTTGAAGACACATGGTGAGCGAACATCATCCTACCGTGTAGACATTAGATCAACAGAATTAGTCGTTAATAATAGAATTTTAAACTTCAAAGACAAAACTTCAATGCAATCAAGATGAAAAGATATTTATATGTAAGGACAACGTGAGTACACTAGCTTGGGGTCATTTAAAAAAAAAATTGTGAATATCAATGATAATGATGATTGTTTAATGGATCTTGATGATATTAATAACCTAGAATTTAATTATAAAGATCAATTTATGAAACTTGAAAAGAATGCTAATTTTGTTTTAAGATATTCATAATTTATTTCTTTAAATAAAAAATTTTAAGTTAAAACAAAACTTTATTATGTCTTTAATTTTACATTAAATTGGAAAAAAAAATTAAATGCAAGTAATACAATCGTGCAACAAGTTATTAAATAACTTTCTGAACAATTCCAGTTAATGGAGTATACTTCATCAAACAATCATAGAGAATTAAACAATAAGCATTTGTCTTTGCAGGAACCGGAATCGTAGTCTGAAATTCAATTTTCACATCAATAGGTCCGCTCTAAATCATTTCATTTTGAAAGCTTAGATCAATAACGATAATTGGGTTGTCCTTAAACTTTTCACAGGAAAGAAGTGGTTGTGCGGTGGTTTGTTGAAATTTTGCATACATATCATATAAAAGAGCATAGCGGTTATCTGTAATCTTCAAATTTAAATCATCGTACGGATAAGAATCTGCATTTAAATGTACTTTTATGTTTTTTAAGTCAGAATGAATATATTTCTTATTGTTTTCTAAAGCGAATAATATAAATCTAGGCCTCTCTCTGTTTATTGATAGCTTAACATTCCAAATATGATTTCTTCCACCAGAGAATGTAGGATTAAAATAACAGTCCCAACTCCGAAATGCTATAGGTAAAGTACCATTTTTAATACTCTTCATTATTTGTAGTTTTTTAGAGTCTGAAAGCTGTACGTGTGGAATTCTCCATGTTATATTTGTAATCGATAAACTAAGATTTTCATTTTCATCTGTTGAGTAATACACGTTCTCATCATTTGAACTTCGAAAAAAGAATGAGTTTATGTTTACTATTTAAAATTATTTTATTGAACTCTTCGGCAAATCCTAATAATAATTTTAGGGGTAAATAAAAATTAAATATTTGCATAGTTAAATCTCCAGAAACACTCCATCCAGCATTTCTCATCATTTTACTTTCAAATTTATTAAGTGAAACATAATTCTTAATAGTGCTAGACATCTCCAAGTATCACGTACGATCAATTTCAACACCATTAATTTCATAACGTATTTCATCTAATAGGTAGGCAACGCAATTATTCCTTAGTCTGGTGTTTGGAGAGTTCTCGCCTATAGTGTTTTTTATATTTCCCTCTATATACAAGTAGCTTTCACTAGGAAGAACATATAAGTCTTGATTTTGTATAGTAATTCGTATCTCATCATTATTTTTAAATTATTGAATATATGGTACATAACTGTGGTAATCCTTTTTTATTATTTTCTCATCCGAAATAGGAGTCTCCGTAACATTTGGTATGTCAGACATTTTATTTTACTTTTAATTCAAGTAATCTTAAAAATGCTTTATTTTCTTCTGTTAATTTAGGTCTTTTAGCTTTAACAGTTTCTAAAGGAATGTTTTCGTTAACTTTTTTTGAATCGGTTTTATTATAAATTATCATATTTCCCTTGGTCTCAAATGTAATATGTGTTATTTCGTCACCTCTGAAGTTTATTAAACGATCCTCTTGAATAACAATCCAAACTTTGAGATATGTTATTTCTGTCACATTCACTGGTAAATAGATTAGATTATTAGGGATAACGTCTAATTTATAACCTGGAGGAACATCCACCGAAAACTCATGAAGTATATGTGTGGGAAAATTGTTCATATATGCTCCCCTTATTATATTACATTTAACTTGTATGGCATTAACTTTTAAAATATTTACTGGTTGATTCGATAAATGTTTTATACTAGGATCTAAAGAACCACCATTAAAACCAAGTAATATACCCATAGACCTTTTTCGATCAACGAAAATTGTATCATGCGAGAATGTTATTTCAATTTGTAGAGTGTTATTGTTGGCTTCAATCAAAACTGATTTATTAACATTTTTATCTTTATATTGTGCGATTATATAATCAGCTATGTCTTGCAACTCATAAGAACCTATAGGAATTTCAATTACTTTATCTCCAGTATGGAAAAGATTGTTGTCATCATCTACGTTAGGAATGGAATTATATGAATGAAAATCAATTAGAGAACATTCGTAATCAACATCTAATTCTATTGGTGGATAGAAATTTGCCGTTAAAATTGAAGATTTTCCGCTCAGTGCTAATGTTATTGACATAACGAATGATTGAATGTAAATAGAGTAAAAACGCAATGTATAGTTTTTTTATTTTAAATATTTATTTTATTTGCTTACTTATTGCTAGTTTTTACAATATTTCAGTTTTACTTATCCAAGAATTATGCTGACTTGGAAATCCTAACCATTTTACATATGCTTTATCATTCTTGGTTTTTAATATTTTTTCTACTAAGAATATATTAGGAAAACGAGTGCGTAATAACTCCACCTTGTAAAAACCACCTTTTATTTCATTTCCTTCATAGCCTTCTAGTATAAATGTGATTGGGTAGCTATTTTGTATCGATCTTATTTTAAATATTTTTGTTGTCCAATTTGGTGTAAACTCCTTTTCAAATACGTGTTTATATTTACTAATACGTACATAAGTAAATAAAATACTATATTATTTTATTTTTAAAAGAAAATTTGTATTTATTTATTTATTTATTTTAGAGGAGAAGACTATGTCTTCTTTATCCTTTTAGTATTTTTAATTATTTAATTTGCCGGAAGACTATGTCTTCTTATTCGGACTTCTTATTCTAGACTACTGCTATTCTCTCTTATTGAAACTTAATATTAAACTTTATAAACTTAAGAATTGTCGAACAACAATCATCACCTGGAATTGCATTCAGTGCAAATAGGTCGTCAGCACTTTTAAATAAATGTTGTAACAAAAAAATTCGTGAATTAAAATTTAAATGGAAATGTGTCAGCAAATGGATTGCGACAGAGGAGATTGAACTTTATTAAAGTAAGTAAAATAATTAAAATGTGTCAGCAAATGGATTGCGACAGAGGAGATTGAACTTTATTAAAGTAAGTAAAATAATTATAAATTGCAACTAGCGGAAATGTGTCAGCAAATGAACTTTTATTAAAAATAAATATGTTAATTATTAACTCCTCCTATTTTCTTAATTTGATTGTCCCCAATCATTCAGAAAAATGGGATATTGTTCAATCTAGGAGGTTTGACTGGAGCTTTAAGCTCTATTGGGTTTTGAGGGTCGCAAATAGTTTGTAAACCGAGTACACTCGGGGTTAACTTGCTACTAGTGATCGGGGTTTGGGGTTCCCAAATTACTACCTTTCCGGTACGTTTAAAGAAAAAACTCAGACCCGCAATTATATATGATTATTAAGCAAAGTATCGTGGATATTGACCAACCTCCGATTTCTAGGTCTCTTTGGATAGTTGAGATTGTCTCAGTGTTGTTGATTTGAAGTTCGTTTAGAGCTTCGAGCGATAAGAGATTGATATGGTCAATTTCGAAAGGAGTTGGCTGTAGTAATGCGGGTATCATTTTTAGAGGAGAAGCCTCTATATTACTGAAAGTTCTATTGTTAGCTTTTATGGTACTGATGTGAAATTTAATGAGAAAGGTTCCAGATAAGGGTCGATGTGTTTCATCTATGTAAATGGATCCGTTGTAACCATTTAGTAAGATCACGCCAGACTCAATTTCTTCAATTGGTGAAATGTGATGATTATTGCTCATTACACATAAAGAGTTTCTATTATTAATAATATTAGGGATACAGGTATTATTTGTTATGTCAATTATTTGATTTTCTTTACAAATCATAATATCGTTATATTCTTCACATTTTTCTTTAATAGCATAAATTGTTTTTTCATTTTTTAAAATTTCTAGGAATTCAAGTTTGATTACATATGTTTTCTTTTTTACTGGTCTTAAAATTACATTTTCATACATTTCCCTTTTTGTCAATGGTACTTTAACCATGTAAAATATTTTATTATAATTATTTTTGTTATACAAAACTGACACTTCTGGGTTTACAAAAGGAATGTGTTCTTCTTCGATTTTTTTCATAGCTACTTCGATTTCTTTTTTATTTAGTATTAATGGGTTTACAATTCCACTTTTTGCCCATTCTATTCCATTTTCAATATTTATTAATTCTTCCATGACTAATCTTATTTTATTTTGTAAATTAATAACTATTTCATTTTCTAAGTAAACATTCTTTCTTACAAAATTTGACATTCTATTAATAATTTCGGTTAAGTTGTTTATTCTTTTATTGAAAGCTTCATTTACATAAAATTGTTTATTGTTATTTTTATTTAATTCGTAAACGTTATTAGTTAATATTTCAAAGTCGTCATGATCCGGAGACACTGCGACGTATTTCCAAATTGTCTAGGATGTTGTTAGTTTGGGTGAGTTCATGATTGAGGATAGGGTATAGGTTATGGTTATTTGGGATGTGTTATTGGATAAAGGTGTGGGTGTTGGTTATAGATGTTGCTTATTGTTCCAGATCTATTGGATGAATAATAGTAAAGGCTCCCTGTTGAATTTTTGCTGTACCTTTATTTATGGTGACAACGTAGGAGAACGTGTAATCCATGATTTGGATTTCCGTCAGTGCGTAGGATAAGAATAATCTGGAAAAAATAGGTTATTATCTTTTAATGTTACTTTTATAAACAATTCTGCCTGACATTGTTAATACAGTTGTATTTCGGTCTTCTTTGACTATTTCTTTTTTATATTTTGGGGTTAATTTTGAACCCAATCTTTTGTTGATCCTAACGAAAATGTTCTCTCCTGGTAAATAAGTTTTGGGTGCTTGTCTATTTTTGTTATGGTAGTCCAATTCTTGTTTTTGTTTTTCAGTCAAGCGATTTATTATTTCTTGTTTTTCCAAAATTGTTTTTCCTGGGTCACTATTAAAGTTTTTATTAAAAAATATGTCAATAGGTCTTTTACCAGTGGTAGAATGGATTGATTTATTGTATTCGTATAATGTTTTGGTGAGTAAGTCATGGAATGAATTGTGAAGTTTGTCTGACTTAAGACATCTCATCATCTCGGAAAGAGTAGAGTGAAGTCTCTCTACTTGGCCGATGACGGTACTAGCGTAAGGGGGTGTAGTGTAGGTTTGTATGCCGAATTGGTCTTTAAGAAGGAAGTTTATCGTTACGGAATTTAGTGATTTTTCATTATCAAAGACTATAAACTTGGGGATGCCAAATGCTAAAATTATTTCTTTCAATGGTTGCTTAATGTCTTCAACTGCCTTTGATTTCAGAATTTTTCCTAAGGCGTATTTGGAAAATTTATCTATTGCTGTGAGTACTAGGTTTCCTTCAGTTGAATAGATGTCAATGTGAATAATCTCTCCAGGCTGAAATTGCGATTTGTTGGGTCGACGATCATATTTTTGTTCTTTACAGGTTTGACAATTTTTTGCTATCCTTTTGGATTTTGAAGGCTGAAATTGCGATTTGTTGGGTCGACGATCATATTTTTGTTCTTTACAGGTTTGACAATTTTTTGCTATCCTTTTGGATTTTTCCATCATTTTGGGGAAGTAGTACTTTTGTATTACCTGATTTTTGTTTTCGTTGGCATTTCTATGAGCTCTTCGGTGTTCATTAATCAATATTTCTTCTTGCTCTGTTTCACTTACAATATCTTTTACTTGTGACTGAGTGAATCTTACTTTGAAGTTTTTAAAGTGTTCGGGATAGAATTCTTGAATTACCCCCATAATAGCTTCGGTGGTAAATAAACCGTTGATTACGCTGGGGTTAAGATATTTTTTAAAAATTGATATTAAGGTGTCTTTAGTGTAAAAAGGTTTTTTGATAATGTGCCTATGGTAAGTTGGGAATGGAATTTCGAATTAGTAGTTGTCTTCGTTACTAACTAAGATGTGGAGTTGGTTCTTAAAGACGTTAATTGGACATTCTATTGCGGGGATCATATTATCTGAGGAACTTTCATCGCTATGTTGTGTCGCTGTCATCTAATTTATCTGTGGTGGTCTAGATGGTAAATCTGCAACTACGTTTGTTCTGCCTGGCTGATATTTGAGTTCGTAGTTATATTCTTCTAAAATGGACTTCCATCTTTTCATCTTGCTGTTTGTGTTCTTGCTACTGAGGGCATACGTCAAAGGTTGGTGGTCCGTATAAATGTTTACTTTCCCGGAACCGTACAGGTAATTTCTCAACGAATTGAGGGCCCATATTATCGCTAGCATTTCCTTTTCGTTGGTAGCGTAATTTTCTTCGGTTTTGCTGAGCGTTCTTGAAAGAAATGTAATGGGCTTTCTGTTTTGCGAAAGTACTGCGCCTATTGCGTAATCAGAGGCATCTGTTGTCAGATCGAAGCCTTTTTCAAAATCAGGGTGAGATAACATGACATCGCCGGAGATGAGTGAATTTTTCAATTTCTGGAATGCGTCCAAAGCATTTTGATCTAAAGTTTTTAAATTTTTGGACGCGTTTTTCGAAATGCGTCCTTCCTCCCCTCTTAAAAGGGATGTCAGGTGCTTGGCAAGCTTCGCATAATCCTTGATGAAGCGCCGGTAATAACCTGACATGCCTAGAAAACTTCTCAGGACTTTTAGGGTTTTCGGTGGTGGTATTTTGGCTATTGCTTCTATTTTATTTTGGTTGGCTTTAATTCCTGCGGCTCCTACGATAAATCCCAGAAATTCAACTTCTGGTTTTGTCTAGTTGAATTTTGAAATTTGCCGATTCTAGTGTTTTGAATATTTTTCTGAGGTTTTCGAAGTGTTCTTTCTCAGTTTTTGAAAAGATGATAATATCGTCTATGTAGACGTAGCAGATTTTCCCTATGTGGTCTCTCAAGACATCGTCCAGAGTACGTTGGAATATTGAGGGAGCATTTTTTAATCCGAATGGGAGTCGTACAAACTCCAATTTCCCGTTATTAACTGAAAAGGCGGTTTTCTCTACGTCACATTCCTTTAAAGGAATCTGGTGGAAACCAATCTATAAGTCAATAACCGTAAAGTACTTGTTTTTACCTAGATTGGCTAGAACTTCGTTAATTTCTGGAATGGGATACCTATCGGCAACAGTTACTGCATTCAGTTTCCTGTAATCGATGACCATTCTATATTTTTTTTCTCAGGATGCATCTATTTTTTTCGGAACGATCCAAACGGGTGCATTATACGGAGATCTGGAGGGTCTGATAATTCCGTCATTTAAGAGTTCATTAATCTGTTTTTCTACCTCACTTTTCAATGCCATGGGATAGGGGTATGATTTAGAATAAATTGGTGAATCTGAATGTGTTCGGATTTCACCTTGGACTCGAGAAGTGAATGTAAGTTTCTTGTTGGGATCCGTGAATAGGTTGGGATGCTCGTTTATAGTTTGATCTAACTGAAAATTTTTAAGTTTCGTTCATATGATTTGTTCTGAATTCCATTTTATTAACTGATTGGGAAGTGTGTTGATGAATTTTTTTTCTAGTTGTATTGTTTATTAAGAAATATTCTTTTTTAATATGGATAGTTGCATTTAGTTCTTTTAAACTATCATGACCAAGGATGCCATGAAACGATTTCAAAGAAGGTAGGATAAAGAATTTTATATGGTGGTCGGGTAAATTGAATAAAGTTGCGAATGTGTGGTGCGTAATTTTAATGTCTCCAGATACTGAATTTGCAAAAAAGGTGTTTTCGTTTTTGATAGGATTGCTAACGAGGCATGGTTGAATGTAGTTTTTGTTAGATCCAGTGTCTATAAGAATTTTTAGAATTTTACCATTCTTCGCTTTGCACTCAAAATACGGGAGCGAAGAGTTTGTTAACCTAAAAAATGGATATCTGTGAAATTTTGAGTGGGTATTTCATCTTGTTGATCTTGATCATAGGATTCGGCGTACTCGTCAATTCCTTGGTTTTGGATTAATTGCTTGTATTCAATTTCATTATAATTTCCAGCTTGTTCGTCCTGGTAATTCGGTACAGTGGAAAGGTCTTGTCTACTTTCTATATGAAAATTGCGTTGTTGTTTATGTGGTGGTGGAACGTAGCTTAGGGATGGAGGTCTTTTGTTATTAAATTGGGGTTGATTAAAAGGACGTGGTCTGTTTTGATAAATTACGTTTCTTGTTTGAATTGATTCGTCAACTTCCATTGGTTGAGGCCTTTGAGGTTTCGGTGCAACTGGTCCTTGTGGTTGAAAATTTTGTTGAAAAGGTTGGTGCGATTGAAAACGCGGTTGGGGATTTTGTCGAAAGTTAATGTTGGGGATGGTTTGACGATTTTGGGATGCATTTTGTTGCATATTATTCATTGGTCTATTGTATTGGTTAAAATTTTGAAATGTCAATTCTGGATAAAAGGGTTGTCTATGAATTGTATTTGCATTGCGTATTGGAAGGGGTGGTGGTTGACGTTGTCTATGGTTTTGATATTTATTTGCGTATTCTGTTCTGTAGTTTTGATTTTCTAGCTTTAAGCAAAGATGTAAATAAATGCTTGCGGGAGATCCGCAGGTTCACGGATGCCAAGAAGTCTTGGTAGATCTCCATTTAGGCCTCTAATAAAAGTATCTAGGGCTTTGTCCCTATAGGTTTGCGTTAAAAGTCGCAAGGACTCTTGGCCCATTTCCATGCAACCAATTTTATTTAGTATAAGGAACAAATGTGTGTAAACTTCTTGATAAAATGTTTGGATGGTATTTCTTCCTTGAATTAAAGAAGTCATCTGATATTCAAGCGTCCCTAAATCTCGTTTGTCTGCGTAATGCATAGATAGGCATTTTACAATGCAACTCCAATTTAATGGAGTATTGTAAGATTCTAAGGCAATATCAGCGTTGCCTGTTATTTTGTTTCGGATGACACTTAAAATACCATAGTATTTAGGTGTGCCTCTGCTTGAATCGTAAATTTGCAACACTCTATCCACGCTTTTTTTCATGAGTTAAATTCCATGGGGTTACCCGATAAATCTCTAAGACTTCTTACTATATCGGGTATTTTATCTAATTCACTCAAGTCATTTCTATATCTGTCTTCAATGTTTTGGTCTATCCCGTGGTTAAGGTCATTATTTGGGTTCATCAGAGATTGAACTATATTTCTGCATTGTTGCGCGCAAATAGCGGCTATTCTGTTTTCTACTTCTTCGTTGAGTTGCACTGCTGGATTTGGGATAGGATTTGGAGCGTTAAGAACGGGAGGTCTTACTAGGTTATTGGGGTTAGACATGATTTTTCGCAAATTTTGGGAACAATTTTTGTGAGATAAAAAAAAATTCTATTTTATGATTTGTAAAAATGGTACTTTTGATATTCACAGTAAATAAAAGATTTCTTCCTTTCTTATTATTTTGTTTTATTTTCTCTTCTTTTTTTTATTTATATAAGGGTGGTTTTTGTCACTTATGAAATAACTTAAAAATACTCTGAAATATAATGACTTACAGTAAAAGGTGAATTGGACACATTGTGTTGATTGACTGATGTTATTCTGTTGATCTTGTTGCAGCTATCGATGTCGGCCAGATATTCGAATGGTCGTCTTCTACGGTGCAGCTTTCAATGGCAAGGACAAAGCTGTTGTTGAATATTATGTTTTTTTTTAGGTCTTTTCTAAAGTCTTTATTACCTTTATTTAATTCTGTTTCATTTGTTGTTAAAAATTCATTTGGTTAGTGTTCTTTATTATGTCTTTATTACCTTTTAATTAATATAGTTTTTCCTTTTATAATATTATTTTTTAGTTATTATATTTTTTTATTTGTTCACTGTTCTTTTTATTTGTTGTGTCTATTTTCTTATTTTAAATTGTAAACTTATTAAACTATACCGTCCCGATCACGCGAATTTTGTCCTTTTCGTACTTCACTTATGACACTTTATACGGACGGTCGCCTGCGGACGGACACTTACAGGCTTGATTATTATTATTTTTTATTTTAGGGTTCTTTTAGTACACTATTTTTGTACCGGTTGCTCGGGCGCCAATAAATAAAATACTATATTATTTTATTTTTAAAAGAAAATTTGTATTTATTTATTTTAGAAGAGAAGACTATGTCTTCTTTATCTTTTAGTATTTTTAATTATTTAATTTGCCGAAAGACTATGTCTTCTTATTCGGACTTCTTATTCTAGACTACTGCTATTCTCTCTTATTAAAACTTAATATTAAACTTTATAAACTTAAGAATTGTCGAACAACAATCATCACCTGGAATGCAACGTGAGCTGTTCCAATTGCATTCAGTGCAAATAGGTCGTCAGCACTTTTAAATAAATGTTGTAACAAAAAAATTCGTGAATTAAAATTTAAATGGAAATGTGTCAGCAAATGGATTGCGACAGAGGAGATTGAACTTTATTAAAGTAAGTAAAATAATTATTAATTGCAACTAGCGGAAATGTGTCAGCAAATGAACTTTTATTAAAAATAAATATGTTAATTATTAACTCATAGTCTCCAACTTTAAATCGTGAAGCTTTAAATAGTTTCATGGATAGGAGCCATTTTGATAGTTCCATGTATTTTTTTATTATATTGATTAATCAAGCCTTTATAGATGCTTATCCATCTATAAGATCCATTGTTACTAAACTCTTTCCACATCATTTCTTTCAAAGTCCTATTGAAGGGTTCTACAATTGAAGCTTTCATAACGCTATATGTAGAGTAATGATTAATTGAATGTTTTCTCATTAATGCTCTAAACTCCGTATTAAAAAATTCTTTACCATCATCTGTCTGTAAATTCTTAGGTATACGCCCCATGCGAAATATTTTGTGAATTGCTTTACGAACTTCTGATGCAGTTTTTGACTTAAGTGATTCGGCCCATGCATATTTTGAAAATGTCTCAATGACTGTTAGCATATATTTATATCCATTGTTGCTAGTTGAGTAATTGCCCATTTCTACCAAATCAGCTTGCCAGAGATCGTCAATCCCCTTCATTATAACTCGACGCTGTAAAAACTTTTTCCGCGCTCGTGAATGAAGTTCATTTACTATTTCTCTCTTATCCGTATTCATTTCTATATAGATTATATAAGCGTTGTGTTACCCTTAAATATTAATTTTATTACTTATATTATGATAACTTAATTATAGGTGGTGGTTCCAGCTTTTGTTTATTTACATCATCCGCTTTAGAGTTTTTATCCATCCACTGGAAAATATAATTCTCAATCCTATTAAATCTCTCTTCGATACTGTTTATAAAAACTTTATTTGTACTATACATCTGATCCTTCACAGCTTTTTCAATAATTTTAATATCTTTATCAACATCCTTTGTAAAAGAATCTTGTAATACTTTTATATTACCTTTAATTATAGTCAATTGATAATCATATTCTATTTTAAGTTTTTTTTCTTCAATATTTTTGGAAATATTTTTGGAAATATTAATAAAATTGTTCAATTTTATTAATTCTTTCTTCAAACTTTTTTATGAAGTTCCTATTTGACAAGCTTAACTGTTCGCTTATATAATTTTTTAAATCTTGTATATGTTTGATTTCTAAATTCATATAAGTTTTATTGACAGCATTAAATTCGTCCAACGGTGAAGCTATATTTATAATTCTTCTTATCAACAGTCATTATTATTACAACTATTCTATTATGTTTGATTCCTTTAGTTCCTTAATAATTGATATTATTTCATTAGTATGGTTTTCGTTACCAGCTTGTTGTGATTCCATCAAGAGCTTTAATCGATCTACTATTTCATTAGGATCATCCCAGTATATATAGTTTGATTCATTAAGATTTACTTTCATTAAACCTTTACCAATGTGAGTAGTAGCAAATATCTTATTAATTATTTCCTTATATTTATAACCTCTATTTCCTTTTAGTTGATTATTAGGATCGAAGTTTCTTCTGTGTGCATTTGTATCAAGCAAAATTCGTTTGTATACATCTAATTCTGATGAGTCATACTGTTCTGGTCTTTTATGAAAGAGCAATGAGTAAAGACCAGGAGTTAGCGCCCAAGATTTATTTCCTATCATTATTTTTTCATTACTTAGCTTCAAATCTGATTTTCCAAATTTCCAGTCACCATTTTGATTTTTATGATGTCCAAATATAGTATCAAGCTTCTTGTTTTCATATAAGTCTGTTAAATCAAATTGCCAATCATCGGATTGTGAATAAAAGGATTCATTATCTAAATCAACATCTTCTTCTTCTTTAACATCACTTGTTTTTGATAACGAATCAAAATAGTATTTTTTCATCGGGGTGCTAGCCACAATACTATCTTTGTTTTTAGTTATAGTATCATGTTTAAAATTAGTTTTTACATCTCGAATTAATATTGGTTTCAATACCCTTTCACTAGATAATTTAACTAATTTTTTAAAGGTTCTGTTAGAGGTTTAAATGTATTTTCTAACTTGTTGATTGTTTCTTCATCCCCGCGTTTAAAAGCTTCAAATTTCTTTTTTAAAATTTTTCTGGATTTTACCAATTCTTTTAATACATTTTCTTCCATGTTTGTCTATAAGAGACTTAATTAATATGAATAAATATTCAAAAATTGTATTAGATCTTTTAACAGCTTGTTCAAACAGCTAAACAGCTTCTTTAAACAGCTCATTTAAACAATTAAACAGTCGCTTTGAATAGCTAAACACTTAAACAGATTATTAACAGTAAAATAGCTATTGATTTGTGTTAAACAAATAGCATCAATATTAATTTTATAGGTCTGAAGTAGTTTAACGATTAATTATGATTAAGCTTCAATGAAGACATCGAAACCTTTTCTATAACGTCCATTACATATTTCATCATCTTTGTTTATTACCAAAAATCCATATTTATTCTGCCAACATTCTTTACATATGTTTTGAAACATTTTGACATATTGAGGCTCACTTCCAACGTGATCTTTATATATATGCTTAAGATTTAGTTCATCTTGCTTAAAGATTATAATTAAGTTTGCGTTATCACGTATTAAATGTTTTGGAATGTGTGTATATGTTTGACATAAATAAAATGAATCCATATCTTTGTGTCTCCTCATACAAAAATATGATCTAATATTATTTTGCTTTTCACATGCAACATCATCAAATATCATTACTGAATTTACTTTAGCATCATCAGGTGATAAAACATCTTCATTTTCCGAAAATGTATATAATCTCATACCCTTTACCGATGAAATTAGTTTTCTTAGATATTGATATTTAGGTTGATTTAGTGATTTAGAATAAATGCAAATGTTTCTGAATTTTAAACCATTAGGGCTTTCAATCAAACTAAGCATAACGTTAGTTTTTCCGCAACTAGATGGCCCACTATTAATGCTCTTATAGAGTTTGTAAAAGACAGCTATGTTTAGTTACATTATTTTTTCATTAAAATCCAAATTTCTCACTAAAGTGTTTGAATGTTGTTTTATCAAACGCATTGGTAAACAGGTAGTTAGCTTATTAATTCGCTGCCAATAGAGCTTCACCTACCTGGTTATCAATTTTGTGGACCTGGAACGAAACTGGATAAACGTATCCAACGGGGAGATAAAGGAATCAATCCCTCAGATGCTGCTTGTAAAATTCATGATAATACCATTTCACAAAACACTGATATTAGTAAGCGACATCAAGCGGATAGAGAACTAGCCGAGAGGGCTTTGAAAAGAGTAAAAGCTAAAGATAGCACACTTGGAGAAAAAATAAATGCTTATTTTATTACTAACGCAATGAAGTCTAAAGTAAAATTTGGTTTAGGTGTTAAAATGTTAAAAAAAAACTTGTAAGCGAAACCTTTTCCGCAATGCAATTAAATCAGCAACTATGGTCTGAAAAAAGGAAAAACCATTAAATGTTAAAAATGCAATAAAAATTTAAAAAAAAGTTACTGATGAATCATTTCTTAGGAAAAAATAAGAAGTTAAAATTCCAAGAGTTATTACCGTTCCTAAAATTGGAGGTATTCTACCCCTTGTGATTATATTTACAGCACTTGGAGCATTAGGTGCTTTAGCTTCAGGTGGCTCGTCAATTGCTAAGTTTATTACTACAGCTAAAAACGGTAAGCAGCAGCTCGATGAGAATAAGCGTCATAATAGAACATTAGAGGCAATTGCTATGGGTAAAGGTCTCTATTTCAAACCTTATAAGAAGGGATATGGAATATTTTATAATAAAACGAAAGCATCAAAAAACTAATACAGGAGCTACCTAATAGACCTCTCACCGATGTGGATTTGAAAATGTTTGGAAAGAAGCATATTCCTTGTTTTAGAGGAGTTTATATGAGAGATACACTCCCTAAAACTCCACGCAAAACTGAATGAGGAATAATCAATTTAGACTCTCATAGAGGAGATGGTACACATTGGGTAGCCTACTACAAAAATAATGATTATGAAAATATTCCACTATTTTAACAGTTTTGGAAATCTTCAACCACCTCTAGAAGTATTAAGATATTTAGGATATAATATAAAATAAAACTATAAAAGATATCAGAAAAGTAATTCTTTTATTTGTGGATACTTATGTTTGCAGTTTCTAATTAATTTTCAAATAAAGAAATGATAAAAATAAAAAATTAAATTTTTTTTTAAATAATTTTTTCTCATTTATTTTCCATTCTTAAATATAATCTATGAATTTTTATATCAGTAATTATTTTTCTCTGCATTTTTTTCCTATCTAATAACAGAGGCGGGTTAAATCTATTGCGATATCACTTTCATGGATTCCTTTAATGTCACCCAATAGGATATCAGTCTTTCTCATTGTGGAGCACGTTGGTATGAAGTAATTGTAATAAAAATGTAATAACTGTTTCCTTAGAATTCCATTCCAACATAGTATTGATGTTAAAAATACTCCTAACCGAATTATTGATTTCCACGTTTCAGGATCAATTTTTATTCTGAATTGTCCTTGCCGGACTATCAAATAACATACACCCTTTTTATATTTGAAGGTATACTGCGTAGCTTCTTCGCTTGTATTTTCAATTAAGTTAATTGAATATAAAAATTCACGCTGAGAAGGCGTGTTGGTGATGTACTCCTTATAGCTCATCAGGTGGAGCCAATCTTTTCAACTGAATCCGATAAATGTTTATCATTATAGTGAAGCCATATCATCGGCTTAAATCCGTGAATAGTTGAAAATCCTTTTTCTTTTTTTTTAATTTTAAATTTATGAAATATTCCTTCTCAAAAACCACGTCATATATTTTAGGCTGACGTTCTTGAGTAAATTGCAGAGTATTTTTTATTATTTTATTTATTCTCTACGAAGCTCAATTGTTGACTATTGATTTTTCAGTTCGAAAGTCGCCTTTTTAAAGAAGATTTAGAACCCTTGTTAATAAGTATATAAGAACTAAACTAATCAAAATACAATAATCGTATGTATGTATTTATGTACTCGTATTAATAAGTAAGAATAGTGCAATAAATAATTTTTTTTAATATGTAAGAATGTTGTTTTATTAACTTTAAAATTCTAAAATATAGTAACTTCATCTTTATTATTATTCTTTATGATTTTCGGATGTTGATGACAATAGGTTAAATAATTTTTTATACAGCTCATTAATTTTCATCCCTTTTAGTTTGCTCTTATGAAAGAAAAAACATCCACACATTCCAACTACATCTCCATTTGAATTATCATGGCACCAAGGTATAATGTAATTACTAAAATCTACATGTTTATTTTTAAACTCTTCTATTTCTTGTTTAAAATTTCATTTAATACTGAATAAATAGATTAATCATAGTCAACTCTTATAGTCAGAATTTAATTAAAATTGTAAATAAAAATAAGGAAATAGAGGTTATAAATATAAGGAACTAATTAATAAGATATTTGCTACTACTCACATTGGTAAAGGTTTAATGAAAGTAAATCTTAATGAATCAAACTGTATATACTGGGATGATCCTAATGAAATAGTAGATCAATTAAAGCTCTTGATGGCATCACAACAAGCTGGTAACGAAAACCATACTAATGAAATAATATCAATTATTGAGGAACTAAAGGAATCAAACATAATAGAATAGTACTAATAATAATGTCAACAGTCAGTCAGTAAATTTGGCCATTACTTTAAAAAGGATAGTAATGAGTTAAAAACGAAAACACCTTTAAAAAAATTTGGTTACATTCTGGATGGAAACAATATAAACGTAGAGAATAGAAGAATTATAAATATAGTTTCACCGTTGGACGAATTTAATGCTGTTAATAAAACTTATATGAATTGAGAAATCAAACATATACAAGAAGATTTAAAAAATTATATAAGCGAATAATTAAGCTTGTCAAATAGGAACTTCATAAAAAAGTTTGAAGAAAAAATTAATAAAATGGAACAATATATTTCCAAACATATTGAAGAAGAAAAACTTAAAATAGAATATGATTATCAATTGACTATAATTAAAAGTAACATAAAAGTATTACATTCAAATTCGTTTACAAAGGATGTTGATAAAGATATTAAAATTATTGAAAAAGCTGTGAAGGATCAGATGTATAGGGTTTTCGGTGGTGGTATTTTGGCTATTGCTTCTATTTTATTTTGGTTGGCTTTAATTCCTGCGGCTCCTACGATAAATCCCAGAAACTCAACTTCTGTTTTTGTCTAGTTGAATTTTGAAATTTGCCGATTCTAGTGTTTTGAATATTTTTCTGAGGTTTTCGAAGTGTTCTTTCTCAGTTTTTGAAAAGATGATAATATCGTCTATGTAGACGTAGCAGATTTTCCCTATGTGGTCTCTCAAGACATCGTCCAGAGTACGTTGGAATATTGAGGGAGCATTTTTTAATCCGAATGGGAGTCGTACAAACTCAAATTTCCCGTTATTAACTGAAAAGGCGGTTTTCTCTACGTCACATTCTTTAAAGGAATCTGGTGGAAACCACTCTTTAAGTCAATAACCGTAAAGTACTTGTTTTTACCTAGATTGGCTAGAACTTCGTTAATTTCTGGAATGGGATACCTATCGGCCACAGTTACTGCATTCAGTTTCCTGTAATCGATGACCATTCTATATTTTTTTCTCCGGATGCATCTATTTTTTTCGGAACGATCCAAACGGGTGCATTATACGGAGATCTGGAGGGTCTGATAATTCCGTCATTTAAGAGTTCATTAATCTGTTTTTCTACCTCACTTTTCAATGCCATGGGAAAGGGGTATGATTTAGAATAAATTGGTGAATCTGAATGTGTTCGGATTTCACCTTGGACTCGAGAAGTGAATGTAAGTTTCTTGTTGGGATCCGTGAATAGGTTGGGATGCTCTTTTATAGTTTGATCTAACTGAAATTTTTGAGTTTCGTTCATATGATTTGTTCTGAATTCCATTTTATTAACTGATTGGGAAGTGTGTTGATGAATTTTTATTCTAGTTGTATTGTTTATTAAGAAATATTCTTTTTTAATATGGATAGTTGCATTTAGTTCTTTTAAACTATCATGACCAAGGATGCCATGAAACGATTTCAAAGAAGGTAGGATGAAGAATTTTATATGGTGGTCGGGTAAATTGAATAAAGTTGCGAATGTGTGGTGCGTAATTTTAATGTCTCCAGATACTGAATTTGCAAAAAAGGTGTTTTCGTTTTTGATAGATTGCTAACGAGTCATGGTTGAATGTAGTTTTTGTTAGATCCAGTGTCTATAAGAATTTTTAGAATTTTACCATTCTTCGCTTTGCACTCAAAATACGGGAGCGAAGAGTTTGTTAACCTAAAAAATGGATATCTGTGAAATTTTGAGTGGGTATTTCATCTTGTTGATCTTGATCATAGGATTCGGCGTACTCGTCAATTCCTTGGTTTTGGATTAATTGCTCGTATTCAGTTTCATTATAATTTCCAGCTTGTTCGTCCTGGTAATTCGGTACAGTGGAAAGGTCTTGTCTACTTTCTATATGAAAATTGCGTTGTTGTTTATGTGGTGGTGGAACGTAGCTTAGGGATGGAGGTCTTTTGTTATTAAATTGGGGTTGATTAAAAGGACGTGGTCTGTTTTGATAATTTACGTTTCTTGTTTGAATTAATTCGTCAACTTCCATAGGTTGAGGCCTTTGAGGTTTCGGTGCAACTGGTCCTTGTGGTTGAAAATTTTGTTGAAAAGGTTGGTGCGATTGAAAACGCGGTTGGGGATTTTGTCGAAAGTTAATGTTGGGGATGGTTTGACGATTTTGGGATGCATTTTGTTGCATATTATTCATTGGTCTATTGTATTGGTTAAAATTTTGAAATGTCAATTCTGGATAAAAGGGTTGTCTATGAATTGTATTTGCATTGCGTATTGGAAGGGGTGGTGGTTGACGTTGTCTATGGTTTTGATATTTATTTGCGTATTCTGTTCTGTAGTTTTGATTTTCTAGCTTTAAGCAAAGATGTAAATAAATGCTTGCGGGAGATCCGCAGGTTCACGGATGCCAAGAAGTCTTGGTAGATCTCCATTTAGGCCTCTAATAAAAGTATCTAGGGCTTTGTCCCTATAGGTTTGCGTTAAAAGTCGCAAGGACTCTTGGCCCATTTCCATGCAACCAATTTTTTTTTTGATAAAATGTTTGGATGGTATTTCTTCCTTGAATTAAAGAAGTCATCTGATATTCAAGCGTCCCTAAATCTCGTTTGTCTGCGTAATGCATAGATAGGCATTTTACAATGCAACTCCAATTTAATGGAGTATTGTAAGATTCTAAGGCAATATCAGCGTTGCCTGTTATTTTGTTTCGGATGACACTTAAAATACCATAGTATTTAGGTGTGCCTCTGCTTGAATCGTAAATTTGCAACACTCTATCCACGCTTTTTTTCATGAGTTAAATTCCATAGGGTTACCCGAGAAATCTCTAAGACTTCTTACTATATCGGGTATTTTATCTAATTCACTCAAGTCATTTCTATATCTGTCTTCAATGTTTTGGTCTATCCCATGGTTAAGGTCATTATTTGGGTTCATCAGATATTGAACTATATTTCTGCATTGTTGCGCGCAAATAGCGGCTATTCTGTTTTCTACTTCTTCGTTGAGTTGCGCTGCTGGATTTGGGATAGGATTTGGAGCGTTAAGAACGGGAGGTCTTACTAGGTTATTGGGGTTAGACATGATTTTTCGCAAATTTTGGCAACAATTTTTGTGAGATAAAAAAAAAATTCTATTTTATGATTTGTAAAAATTGGTACTTTTGATATTCACAGTAAATAAAAGATTTCTTCCTTTCTTATTATTTTGTTTTATTTTCTCTTCTTTTTTTTATTTATATAAGGGTGGTTTTTGTCACTTATGAAATAACTTAAAAATACTCTAAAATATAATGACTTACAGTAAAAGGTGAATTGGACACATTGTGTTGATTGACTGATGTTATTCTGTTGATCTTGTTGCAGCTATCGATGTCGGCCAGATATTCGAATGGTCGTCTTCTACGGTGCAGCTTTCAATGGCAAGGACAAAGCTCTTGTTGAATATTATGTTTTTTTAGGTCTTTTCTAAAGTCTTTATTACCTTTATTTAATTCTGTTTCATTTGTTGTTAAAAATTCATTTGGTTAGTGTTCTTTATTATGTCTTTATTACCTTTTAATTAATATAGTTTTTCCTTTTATAATATTATTTTTTAGTTATTATAGTTTTTTATTTGTTCACTGTTCTTTTTATTTGTTGTGTAAACTTATTAAACTATACCGTCCCGATCACGCGAATTTTGTCCTTTTCGTACTTCTACTAAGGATTCACTTATGACACTTTATACGGACGGTCGCCTGCGGACGGACACTTACAGGCTTGATTATTATTATTTTTTATTTTAGGGTTCTTTTAGTACACTATTTTTGTACCGGTTGCTCGGGCGCCAGTAAATAAAATACTATATTATTTTATTTTTAAAAGAAAATTTGTATTTATTTATTTTAGAAGAGAAGACTATGTCTTCTTTATCCTTTTAGTATTTTTAATTATTTAATTTGCCGGAAGACTATGTCTTCTTATTCGGACTTCTTATTCTAGACTACTTCTTTTCTCTCTTATTAAAACTTAATATTAAACTTTATAAACTTAAGAATTGTCGAACAACAATCATCACCTGGAATGCAACGTGAGCTGTTCCAATTGCATTCAGTGCAAATAGGTCGTCAGCACTTTTAAATAAATGTTGTAACAAAAAAATTCGTGAATTAAAATTTAAATGGAAATGTATCAGCAAATGGATTGCGACAGAGGAGATTGAACTTTATTAAAGTAAGTAAAATAATTATTAATTGCAACTAGCGGAAATGTGTCAGCAAATGAACTTTTATTAAAAATAAATATGTTAATTATTAACTCATAGTCTCCAACTTTAAACCGTGAAGCTTTAAATAGTTTCATGGATAGGAGCCATTTTGATAGTTCCATGTATTTTTTTATTATATTGATTAATCAAGCCTTTAGAGATGCTTATCCATCTATAAGATCCATTGTTACTAAACTCTTTCCACATCATTTCTTTCAAAGTCCTATTGAAGCGTTCTACAATTGAAGCTTTCATAACGCTATATGTAGAGTAATGATTAATTGAATGTTTTCTCATTAATGCTCTAAACTCCGTATTAAAAAATTGTTTGCCATCATCTGTCTGTCAATTCTTAGGTATACGCCCCATGCGAAATATTTTGTGAATTGCTTTACGAACTTCTGATGCAGTTTTTGACTTAAGTGATTCGGCCCACGCATATTTTGAAAATGTATCAATGACTGTTAGCATATATTTATATCCATTATTGCTAGTTGAGTAATTGCCCATTTCTACCAAATCAGCTTGCCAGAGATCGTCAATCCCCTTCATTATAACTCGACGCTGTAAAAACTTTTTCCGCGCTCGTGAATGAAGTTCATTTACTATTTCTCTCTTATCCGTATTCATTTCTATATAGATTATATAAGCGTTGTGTTACCCTTAAATATTAATTTTATTACTTATATTATGATAACTTAATTATAGGTGGTGGTTCCACCTTTTGTTTTTTTATATCATCCGCTTTAGAGTTTTTATCCATCCACTGGAAAATATAATTCTCAATCCTATTAAATCTCTCTTCGATACTGTTTATAAAAACTTTATTTGTACTATACATCTGATCCTTCACAGCTTTTTCAATAATTTTAATATCTTTATCAACATCCTTTGTAAACGAATCTTGTAATACTTTTATATTACTTTTAATTATAGTCAATTGATAATCATATTCTATTTTAAGTTTTTTTTCTTCAATATTTTTGGAAATATTGTTAATTGTTAATTTGGAAATAATATTAATAAAATTGTTCAATTTTATTAATTCTTTCTTCAAACTTTTTTATGAAGTTCCTATTTGACAAGCTTAACTCTTCGCTTATATAATTTTTTAAATCTTGTATATGTTTGATTTCTAAATTCATATAAGTTTTATTGACAGCATTAAATTCGTCCAACGGTGAAGCTATATTTATAATTCTTCTTATCAACAGTCATTATTATTACAACTTTTCTATTATGTTTGATTCCTTTAGTTCCTTAATAATTGATATTATTTCATTAGTATGGTTTTCGTTACCAGCTTGTTGTGATTCCATCAAGAGCTTTAATCGATCTACTATTTCATTAGGATCATCCCAGTATATATAGTTTGATTCATTAAGATTTACTTTCATTAAACCTTTACCAATGTGAGTAGTAGCAAATATCTTATTAATTATTTCCTTATATTTATAACCTCTATTTCCTTTTAGTTGATTATTAGGATCGAAGTTTCTTCTGTGTGCATTTGTATCAAGCAAAATTCGTTTGTATACATCTAATTCTGATGAGTCATACTGTTCTGGTCTTTTATGAAAGAGCAATGAGTAAAGGAGTTAGCGCCCAAGATTTATTTCCTATCATTATTTTTTCATTACTTAGCTTCAAATCTGATTTTCCAAATTTCCAGTCACCATTTTGATTTTTATGATGTCCAAATATAGTATCAAGCTTCTTGTTTTCATATAAGTCTGTTAAATCAAATTGCCAATCATCGGATTGTGAATAAAAGGATTCATTATCTAAATCAACATCTTCTTCTTTAACATCACTTGTTTTTGATAACGAATCAAAATAGTATTTTTTCATCGGGGTGCTAGCCACAATACTATCTTTGTTTTTAGTTATAGTATCATGTTTAAAATTAGTTTTTACATCTCGAATTAATATTGGTTTCAATACCCTTTCACTAGATAATTTAACTAGTTTTTTAAAGGTTCTGTTAGAGGTTTAAATGTATTTTCTAACTTGTTGATTGTTTCTTCATCCCCGCGTTTAAAAGCTTCAAATTTCTTTTTTAAAATTTTTCTGGATTTTACCAATTCTTTTAATACATTTTCTTCCATGTTTGTCTATAAGAGACTTAATTAATATGAATAAATATTCAAAAATTGTATTAGATCTTTTAACAGCTTGTTCAAACAGCTAAACAGCTTCTTTAAACAGCTCATTTAAACAATTAAACAGTCGCTTTGAATAGCTAAACACTTAAACAGATTATTAACAGTAAAATAGCTATTGATTTGTGTTAAACAAATAGCATCAATATTAATTTTATAGGTCTGAAGTAGTTTAACGATTAATTATGATTAAGCTTCAATGAAGACATCGAAACCTTTTCTATAACGTCCATTACATATTTCATCATCTTTGTTTATTACCAAAAATCCATATTTATTCTGCCAACATTCTTTACATATGTTTTGAAACATTTTGACATATTGAGGCTCACTTCCAACGTGATCTTTATATATATGCTTAAGATTTAGTTCATCTTGCTTAAAGATTATAATTAAGTTTGCGTTATCACGTATTAAATGTTTTGGAATGTGTGTATATGTTTGACATAAATAAAATGAATCCATATCTTTGTGTCTCCTCATACAAAAATATGATCTAATATTATTTTGCTTTTCACATGCAACATCATCAAATATCATTACTGAATTTACTTTAGCATCATCAGGTGATAAAACATCTTCATTTTCCGAAAATGTATATAATCTCATACCCTTTACCGATGAAATTAGTTTTCTTAGATATTGATATTTAGGTTGATTTAGTGATTTAGAATAAATGCAAATGTTTCTGAATTTTAAACCATTAGGGCTTTCAATCAAACTAAGCATAACGTTAGTTTTTCCGCAACTAGATGGCCCACTATTAATGCTCTTATAGAGTTTGTAAAAGACAGCTATGTTTAGTTACATTATTTTTTCATTAAAATCCAAATTTCTCACTAAAGTGTTTGAATGTTGTTTTATCAAACGCATTGGTAAACAGGTAGTTAGCTTATTAATTCGCTGCCAATAGAGCTTCACCTACCTGGTTATCAATTTTGTGGACCTGGAACGAAACTGGATAAACGTATCCAACGGGGAGATAAAGGAATCAATCCCTCAGATGCTGCTTGTAAAATTCATGATAATACCATTTCACAAAACACTGATATTAGTAAGCGACATCAAGCGGATAGAGAACTAGCCGAGAGGGCTTTGAAAAGAGTAAAAGCTAAAGATAGCACACTTGGAGAAAAAATAAATGCTTATTTTATTACTAACGCAATGAAGTCTAAAGTAAAATTTGGTTTAGGTGTTAAAATGTTAAAAAAAAAACTTGTAAGCGAAACCTTTTCCGCAATGCAATTAAATCAGCAACTATGATCTGAAAAAAGGAAAAACCATTAAATGTTAAAAATGCAATAAAAATTTAAAAAAAAGTTACTGATGAATCATTTCTTAGGAAAAAATAAGAAGTTAAAATTCCAAGAGTTATTACCGTTCCTAAAATTGGAGGTATTCTACCCCTTGTGATTATATTTACAGCACTTGGAGCATTAGGTGCTTTAGCTTCAGGTGGCTTGTCAATTGCTAAGTTTATTACTACAGCTAAAAACGGTAAGCAGCAGCTCGATGAGAATAAGCGTCATAATAGAACATTAGAGGCAATTGCTATGGGTAAAGGTCTCTATTTCAAACCTTATAAGAAGGGATATGGAATATTTTATAATAAAACGAAAGCATCAAAAAACTAATACAGGAGCTACCTAATAGACCTCTCACCGATGTGGATTTGAAAATGTTTGGAAAGAAGCATATTCCTTGTTTTAGAGGAGTTTATATGAGAGATACACTCCCTAAAACTCCACGCAAAACTGAATGAGGAATAATCAATTTAGACTCTCATAGAGGAGATGGTACACATTGGGTAGCCTACTACAAAAATAATGATTATGAAAATATTCCACTATTTTAACAGTTTTGGAAATCTTCAACCACCTCTAGAAGTATTAAGATATTTAGGATATAATATAAAATAAAACTATAAAAGATATCAGAAAAGTAATTCTTTTATTTGTGGATACTTATGTTTGCAGTTTCTAATTAATTTTCAAATAAAGAAATGATAAAAATAAAAAATTAAATTTTTTTTTAAATAATTTTTTCTCATTTATTTTCCATTCTTAAATATAATCTATGAATTTTTATATCAGTAATTATTTTTCTCTGCATTTTTTTCCTATCTAATAACAGAGGCGGGTTAAATCTATTGCGATATCACTTTCATGGATTCCTTTAATGTCACCCAATAGGATATCAGTCTTTCTCATTGTGGAGCACGTTGGTATGAAGTAATTGTAATAAAAATGTAATAACTGTTTCCTTAGAATTCCATTCCAACATAGTATTGATGTTAAAAATACTCCTAACCGAATTATTGATTTCCACGTTTCAGGATCAATTTTTATTCTGAATTGTCCTTGCCGGACTATCAAATAACATACACCCTTTTTATATTTGAAGGTATACTGCGTAGCTTCTTCGCTTGTATTTTCAATTAAGTTAATTGAATATAAAAATTCACGCTGAGAAGGCGTGTTGGTGATGTACTCCTTATAGCTCATCAGGTGGAGCCAATCTTTTCAACTGAATCCGATAAATGTTTATCATTATAGTGAAGCCATATCATCGGCTTAAATCCGTGAATAGTTGAAAATCCTTTTTCTTTTTTTTTAATTTTAAATTTATGAAATATTCCATCTCAAAAACCACGTCATATATTTTAGGCTGACGTTCTTGAGTAAATTGCAGAGTATTTTTTATTATTTTATTTATTCTCTACGAAGCTCAATTGTTGACTATTGATTTTTCAGTTCGAAAGTCGCCTTTTTAAAGAAGATTTAGAACCCTTGTTAATAAGTATATAAGAACTAAACTAATCAAAATACAATAATCGTATGTATGTATTTATGTACTCGTATTAATAAGTAAGAATAGTGCAATAAATAATTTTTTTTAATATGTAAGAATGTTGTTTTATTAACTTTAAAATTCTAAAATATAGTAACTTCATCTTTATTATTATTCTTTATGATTTTCGGATGTTGATGACAATAGGTTAAATAATTTTTTATACAGCTCATTAATTTTCATCCCTTTTAGTTTGCTCTTATGAAAGAAAAAACATCCACACATTCCAACTACATCTCCATTTGAATTATCATGGCACCAAGGTATAATGTAATTACTAAAATCTACATGTTTATTTTTAAACTCTTCTATTTCTTGTTTAAAATTTCATTTAATACTGAATAAATAGATTAATCATAGTCAACTCTTATAGTCAGAATTTAATTAAAATTGTAAATAAAAATAAGGAAATAGAGGTTATAAATATAAGGAACTAATTAATAAGATATTTGCTACTACTCACATTGGTAAAGGTTTAATGAAAGTAAATCTTAATGAATCAAACTGTATATACTGGGATGATCCTAATGAAATAGTAGATCAATTAAAGCTCTTGATGGCATCACAACAAGCTGGTAACGAAAACCATACTAATGAAATAATATCAATTATTGAGGAACTAAAGGAATCAAACATAATAGAATAGTACTAATAATAATGTCAACAGTCAGTCAGTAAATTTGGCCATTACTTTAAAAAGGATAGTAATGAGTTAAAAACGAAAACACCTTTAAAAAAATTTGGTTACATTCTGGATGGAAACAATATAAACGTAGAGAATAGAAGAATTATAAATATAGTTTCACCGTTGGACGAATTTAATGCTGTTAATAAAACTTATATGAATTGAGAAATCAAACATATACAAGAAGATTTAAAAAATTATATAAGCGAATAATTAAGCTTGTCAAATAGGAACTTCATAAAAAAGTTTGAAGAAAAAATTAATAAAATGGAACAATATATTTCCAAACATATTGAAGAAGAAAAACTTAAAATAGAATATGATTATCAATTGACTATAATTAAAAGTAACATAAAAGTATTACATTCAAATTCGTTTACAAAGGATGTTGATAAAGATATTAAAATTATTGAAAAAGCTGTGAAGGATCAGATGTATAGGGTTTTCGGTGGTGGTATTTTGGCTATTGCTTCTATTTTATTTTGGTTGGCTTTAATTCCTGCGGCTCCTACGATAAATCCCAGAAACTCAACTTCTGTTTTTGTCTAGTTGAATTTTGAAATTTGCCGATTCTAGTGTTTTGAATATTTTTCTGAGGTTTTCGAAGTGTTCTTTCTCAGTTTTTGAAAAGATGATAATATCGTCTATGTAGACGTAGCAGATTTTCCCTATGTGGTCTCTCAAGACATCGTCCAGAGTACGTTGGAATATTGAGGGAGCATTTTTTAATCCGAATGGGAGTCGTACAAACTCAAATTTCCCGTTATTAACTGAAAAGGCGGTTTTCTCTACGTCACATTCTTTAAAGGAATCTGGTGGAAACCACTCTTTAAGTCAATAACCGTAAAGTACTTGTTTTTACCTAGATTGGCTAGAACTTCGTTAATTTCTGGAATGGGATACCTATCGGCCACAGTTACTGCATTCAGTTTCCTGTAATCGATGACCATTCTATATTTTTTTCTCCGGATGCATCTATTTTTTTCGGAACGATCCAAACGGGTGCATTATACGGAGATCTGGAGGGTCTGATAATTCCGTCATTTAAGAGTTCATTAATCTGTTTTTCTACCTCACTTTTCAATGCCATGGGAAAGGGGTATGATTTAGAATAAATTGGTGAATCTGAATGTGTTCGGATTTCACCTTGGACTCGAGAAGTGAATGTAAGTTTCTTGTTGGGATCCGTGAATAGGTTGGGATGCTCTTTTATAGTTTGATCTAACTGAAATTTTTGAGTTTCGTTCATATGATTTGTTCTGAATTCCATTTTATTAACTGATTGGGAAGTGTGTTGATGAATTTTTATTCTAGTTGTATTGTTTATTAAGAAATATTCTTTTTTAATATGGATAGTTGCATTTAGTTCTTTTAAACTATCATGACCAAGGATGCCATGAAACGATTTCAAAGAAGGTAGGATGAAGAATTTTATATGGTGGTCGGGTAAATTGAATAAAGTTGCGAATGTGTGGTGCGTAATTTTAATGTCTCCAGATACTGAATTTGCAAAAAAGGTGTTTTCGTTTTTGATAGATTGCTAACGAGTCATGGTTGAATGTAGTTTTTGTTAGATCCAGTGTCTATAAGAATTTTTAGAATTTTACCATTCTTCGCTTTGCACTCAAAATACGGGAGCGAAGAGTTTGTTAACCTAAAAAATGGATATCTGTGAAATTTTGAGTGGGTATTTCATCTTGTTGATCTTGATCATAGGATTCGGCGTACTCGTCAATTCCTTGGTTTTGGATTAATTGCTCGTATTCAGTTTCATTATAATTTCCAGCTTGTTCGTCCTGGTAATTCGGTACAGTGGAAAGGTCTTGTCTACTTTCTATATGAAAATTGCGTTGTTGTTTATGTGGTGGTGGAACGTAGCTTAGGGATGGAGGTCTTTTGTTATTAAATTGGGGTTGATTAAAAGGACGTGGTCTGTTTTGATAATTTACGTTTCTTGTTTGAATTAATTCGTCAACTTCCATAGGTTGAGGCCTTTGAGGTTTCGGTGCAACTGGTCCTTGTGGTTGAAAATTTTGTTGAAAAGGTTGGTGCGATTGAAAACGCGGTTGGGGATTTTGTCGAAAGTTAATGTTGGGGATGGTTTGACGATTTTGGGATGCATTTTGTTGCATATTATTCATTGGTCTATTGTATTGGTTAAAATTTTGAAATGTCAATTCTGGATAAAAGGGTTGTCTATGAATTGTATTTGCATTGCGTATTGGAAGGGGTGGTGGTTGACGTTGTCTATGGTTTTGATATTTATTTGCGTATTCTGTTCTGTAGTTTTGATTTTCTAGCTTTAAGCAAAGATGTAAATAAATGCTTGCGGGAGATCCGCAGGTTCACGGATGCCAAGAAGTCTTGGTAGATCTCCATTTAGGCCTCTAATAAAAGTATCTAGGGCTTTGTCCCTATAGGTTTGCGTTAAAAGTCGCAAGGACTCTTGGCCCATTTCCATGCAACCAATTTTATTTAGTATAAGGTCAAATGTGTGTAAACTTCTTGATAAAATGTTTGGATGGTATTTCTTCCTTGAATTAAAGAAGTCATCTGATATTCAAGCGTCCCTAAATCTCGTTTGTCTGCGTAATGCATAGATAGGCATTTTACAATGCAACTCCAATTTAATGGAGTATTGTAAGATTCTAAGGCAATATCAGCGTTGCCTGTTATTTTGTTTCGGATGACACTTAAAATACCATAGTATTTAGGTGTGCCTCTGCTTGAATCGTAAATTTGCAACACTCTATCCACGCTTTTTTTCATGAGTTAAATTCCATAGGGTTACCCGAGAAATCTCTAAGACTTCTTACTATATCGGGTATTTTATCTAATTCACTCAAGTCATTTCTATATCTGTCTTCAATGTTTTGGTCTATCCCGTGGTTAAGGTCATTATTTGGGTTCATCAGATATTGAACTATATTTCTGCATTGTTGCGCGCAAATAGCGGCTATTCTGTTTTCCACTTCTTCGTTGAGTTGCGCTGCTGGATTTGGGATAGGATTTGGAGCGTTAAGAACGGGAGATCTTACTAGGTTATTGGGGTTAGACATGATTTTTCGCAAATTTTGGCAACAATTTTTGTGAGATAAAAAAAAATTCTATTTTATGATTTGTAAAAATTGGTACTTTTGATATTCACAGTAAATAAAAGATTTCTTCCTTTCTTATTATTTTGTTTTATTTTCTCTTCTTTTTTTTATTTATATAAGGGTGGTTTTTGTCACTTATGAAATAACTTAAAAATACTCTAAAATATAATGACTTACAGTAAAAGGTGAATTGGACACATTGTGTTGATTGACTGATGTTATTCTGTTGATCTTGTTGCAGCTATCGATGTCGGCCAGATATTCGAATGGTCGTCTTCTACGGTGCAGCTTTCAATGGCAAGGACAAAGCTCTTGTTGAATATTATGTTTTTTTAGGTCTTTTCTAAAGTCTTTATTACCTTTATTTAATTCTGTTTCATTTGTTGTTAAAAATTCATTTGGTTAGTGTTCTTTATTATGTCTTTATTACCTTTTAATTAATATAGTTTTTCCTTTTATAATATTATTTTTTAGTTATTATAGTTTTTTATTTGTTCACTGTTCTTTTTATTTGTTGTGTAAACTTATTAAACTATACCGTCCCGATCACGCGAATTTTGTCCTTTTCGTACTTCTACTAAGGATTCACTTATGACACTTTATACGGACGGTCGCCTGCGGACGGACACTTACAGGCTTGATTATTATTATTTTTTATTTTAGGGTTCTTTTAGTACACTATTTTTGTACCGGTTGCTCGGGCGCCAGTAAATAAAATACTATATTATTTTATTTTTAAAAGAAAATTTGTATTTATTTATTTTAGAAGAGAAGACTATGTCTTCTTTATCCTTTTAGTATTTTTAATTATTTAATTTGCCGGAAGACTATGTCATCTTATTCGGACTTCTTATTCTAGACTACTGCTATTCTCTCTTATTAAAACTTAATATTAAACTTTATAAACTTAAGAATTGTCGAACAACAATCATCACCTGGAATGCAACGTGAGCTGTTCCAATTGCATTCAGTGCAAATAGGTCGTCAGCACTTTTAAATAAATGTTGTAACAAAAAAATTCGTGAATTAAAATTTAAATGGAAATGTATCAGCAAATGGATTGCGACAGAGGAGATTGAACTTTATTAAAGTAAGTAAAATAATTATTAATTGCAACTAGCGGAAATGTGTCAGCAAATGAACTTTTATTAAAAATAAATATGTTAATTATTAACTCATAGTCTCCAACTTTAAACCGTGAAGCTTTAAATAGTTTCATGGATAGGAGCCATTTTGATAGTTCCATGTATTTTTTTATTATATTGATTAATCAAGCCTTTAGAGATGCTTATCCATCTATAAGATCCATTGTTACTAAACTCTTTCCACATCATTTCTTTCAAAGTCCTATTGAAGCGTTCTACAATTGAAGCTTTCATAACGCTATATGTAGAGTAATGATTAATTGAATGTTTTCTCATTAATGCTCTAAACTCCGTATTAAAAAATTGTTTGCCATCATCTGTCTGTCAATTCTTAGGTATACGCCCCATGCGAAATATTTTGTGAAATGCTTTACGAACTTCTGATGCAGTTTTTGACTTAAGTGATTCGGCCCACGCATATTTTGAAAATGTATCAATGACTGTTAGCATATATTTATATCCATTATTGCTAGTTGAGTAATTGCCCATTTCTACCAAATCAGCTTGCCAGAGATCGTCAATCCCCTTCATTATAACTCGACGCTGTAAAAACTTTTTCCGCGCTCGTGAATGAAGTTCATTTACTATTTCTCTCTTATCCGTATTCATTTCTATATAGATTATATAAGCGTTGTGTTACCCTTAAATATTAATTTTATTACTTATATTATGATAACTTAATTATAGGTGGTGGTTCCACCTTTTGTTTTTTTATATCATCCGCTTTAGAGTTTTTATCCATCCACTGGAAAATATAATTCTCAATCCTATTAAATCTCTCTTCGATACTGTTTATAAAAACTTTATTTGTACTATACATCTGATCCTTCACAGCTTTTTCAATAATTTTAATATCTTTATCAACATCCTTTGTAAACGAATCTTGTAATACTTTTATATTACTTTTAATTATAGTCAATTGATAATCATATTCTATTTTAAGTTTTTTTTCTTCAATATTTTTGGAAGTATTGTTAATTGTTAATTTGGAAATAATATTAATAAAATTGTTCAATTTTATTAATTCTTTCTTCAAACTTTTGTATGAAGTTCCTATTTGACAAGCTTAACTCTTCGCTTATATAATTTTTTAAATCTTGTATATGTTTGATTTCTAAATTCATATAAATTTTATTGACAGCATTAAATTCGTCCAACGGTGAAGCTATATTTATAATTCTTCTTATCAACAGTCATTATTATTACAACTTTTCTATGTTTGATTCCTTTAGTTCCTTAATAATTGATATTATTTCATTAGTATGGTTTTCGTTACCAGCTTGTTGTGATTCCATCAAGAGCTTTAATCGATCTACTATTTCATTAGGATCATCCCAGTATATATAGTTTGATTCATTAAGATTTACTTTCATTAAACCTTTACCAATGTGAGTAGTAGCAAATATCTTATTAATTATTTCCTTATATTTATAACCTCTATTTCCTTTTAGTTGATTATTAGGATCGAAGTTTCTTCTGTGTGCATTTGTATCAAGCAAAATTCGTTTGTATACATCTAATTCTGATGAGTCATACTGTTCTGGTCTTTTATGAAAGAGCAATGAGTAAAGGAGTTAGCGCCCAAGATTTATTTCCTATCATTATTTTTTCATTACTTAGCTTCAAATCTGATTTTCCAAATTTCCAGTCACCATTTTGATTTTTATGATGTCCAAATATAGTATCAAGCTTCTTGTTTTCATATAAGTCTGTTAAATCAAATTGCCAATCATCGGATTGTGAATAAAAGGATTCATTATCTAAATCAACATCTTCTTCTTCTTTAACATCACTTGTTTTTGATAACGAATCAAAATAGTATTTTTTCATCGGGGTGCTAGCCACAATACTATCTTTGTTTTTAGTTATAGTATCATGTTTAAAATTAGTTTTTACATCTCGAATTAATATTGGTTTCAATACCCTTTCACTAGATAATTTAACTAGTTTTTTAAAGGTTCTGTTAGAGGTTTAAATGTATTTTCTAACTTGTTGATTGTTTCTTCATCCCCGCGTTTAAAAGCTTCAAATTTCTTTTTTAAAATTTTTCTGGATTTTACCAATTCTTTTAATACATTTTCTTCCATGTTTGTCTATAAGAGACTTAATTAATATGAATAAATATTCAAAAATTGTATTAGATCTTTTAACAGCTTGTTCAAACAGCTAAACAGCTTCTTTAAACAGCTCATTTAAACAATTAAACAGTCGCTTTGAATAGCTAAACACTTAAACAGATTATTAACAGTAAAATAGCTATTGATTTGTGTTAAACAAATAGCATCAATATTAATTTTATAGATCTGAAGTAGTTTAACGATTAATTATGATTAAGCTTGAATGAAGACATCGAAACCTTTTCTATAACGTCCATTACATATTTCATCATCTTTGTTTATTACCAAAAATCCATATTTATTCTGCCAACATTCTTTACATATGTTTTGAAACATTTTGACATATTGAGGCTCACTTCCAACGTGATCTTTATATATATGCTTAAGATTTAGTTCATCTTGCTTAAAGATTATAATTAAGTTTGCGTTATCACGTATTAAATGTTTTGGAATGTGTGTATATGTTTGACATAAATAAAATGAATCCATATCTTTGTGTCTCCTCATACAAAAATATGATCTAATATTATTTTGCTTTTCACATGCAACATCATCAAATATCATTACTGAATTTACTTTAGCATCATCAGGTGATAAAACATCTTCATTTTCCGAAAATGTATATAAGCTCATACCCTTTACCGATGAAATTAGTTTTCTTAGATATTGATATTTAGGTTGATTTAGTGATTTAGAATAAATGCAAATGTTTCTGAATTTTAAACCATTAGGGCTTTCAATCAAACTAAGCATAACGTTAGTTTTTCCGCAACTAGATGGCCCACTATTAATGCTCTTATAGAGTTTGTAAAAGACAGCTATGTTTAGTTACATTATTTTTTCATTAAAATCCAAATTTCTCACTTAAGTGTTTGAATGTTGTTTTATCAAACGCATTGGTAAACAGGTAGTTAGCTTATTAATTCGCTGCCAATAGAGCTTCACCTACCTGGTTATCAATTTTGTGGACCTGGAACGAAACTGGATAAACGTATCCAACGGGGAGATAAAGGAATCAATCCCTCAGATGCTGCTTGTAAAATTCATGATATTACCATTTCACAAAACACTGATATTAGTAAGCGACATCAAGCGGATAGAGAACTAGCCGAGAGGGCTTTGAAAAGAGTAAAAGCTAAAGATAGCACACTTGGAGAAAAAATAAATGCTTATTTTATTACTAACGCAATGAAGTCTAAAGTAAAATTTGGTTTAGGTGTTAAAATGTTAAAAAAAAACTTGTAAGCGAAACCTTTTCCGCAATGCAATTATGATCTTAAACTATGATCTTAAAAAAGGAAAAACCATTAAATGTTAAAAATGCAATAAAAATTTAAAAAAAAGTTACTGATGAATCATTTCTTAGGAAAAAATAAGAAGTTAAAATTCCAAGAGTTATTACCGTTCCTAAAATTGGAGGTATTCTACCCCTTGTGCCTATATTTACAGCACTTGGAGCATTAGGTGCTTTAGCTTCAGGTGGCTCGTCAATTGCTAAGTTTATTACTACAGCTAAAAACGGTAAGCAGCAGCACGATGAGAATAAGCGTCATAATAGAACATTAGAGGCAATTGCTATGGGTAAAAGTCTCTATTTCAAACCTTATAAGAAGGGATATGGAATATTTTATAATAAAACGAAAGCATCAAAAAACTAATACAGGAGCTACCTAATAGACCTCTCACCGATGTGGATTTGAAAATGTTTGGAAAGAAGCATATTCCTTGTTTTAGAGGAGTTTATATGAGAGATACACTCCCTAAAACTCCACGCAAAACTGAATGAGGAATAATCAATTTAGACTCTCATAGAGGAGATGGTACACATTGGGTAGCCTACTACAAAAATAATGATTATGAAAATATTCCACTATTTTAACAGTTTTGGAAATCTTCAACCACCTCTAGAAGTATTAAGATATTTAGGATATAATATAAAATACAACTATAAAAGATATCAGAAAAGTAATTCTTTTATTTGTGGATACTTATGTTTGCAGTTTCTAATTATTTTCAAATAAAGAAATGATAAAAATAAAAAATTAAATTTTTTTTTAAATAATTTTTTCTCATTTATTTTCCATTCTTAAATATAATCTATGAATTTTTATATCAGTAATTATTTTTCTCTGCATTTTTTTTCCTATCTACTAACAGAGGCGGGTTAAATCTATTGCGATATCACTTTCATGGATTCCTTTAATGTCACCCAATAGGATATCAGTCTTTCTCATTGTGGAGCACGTTGGTATGAAGTAATTGTAATAAAAATGTAATAACTGTTTCCTTAGAATTCCATTCCAACATAGTATTGATGTTAAAAATACTCCTAACCGAATTATTGATTTCCACGTTTCAGGATCAATTTTTATTCTGAATTGTCCTTGCCGGACTATCAAATAACATACACCCTTTTTATATTTGAAGGTATACTGCGTAGCTTCTACGCTTGTATTTTCAATTAAGTTAATTGAATATAAAAATTCACGCTGAGAAGGCGTGTTGGTGATGTACTCCTTATAGCTCATCAGGTGGAGCCAATCTTTTCAACTGAATCCGATAAAATGTTTATCATTATAGTGAAGCCATATCATCGGCTTAAATCCGTGAATAGTTGAAAATCCTTTTTCTTTTTTTTTAATTTTAAATTTATGAAATATTCCATCTCAAAAACCACGTCATATATTTTAGGCTGACGTTCTTGAGTAAATTGCAGAGTATTTTTTATTATTTTATTTATTCTCTACGAAGCTCAATTGTTGACTATTGATTTTTCAGTTCGAAAGTCGCCTTTTTAAAGAAGATTTAGAACCCTTGTTAATAAGTATATAAGAACTAAACTAATCAAAATACAATAATCGTATGTATTTATTTATGTACTCGTATTAATAAGTAAGAATAGTGCAATAAATAATTTTTTTTAATATGTAAGAAATATAGTAAAATATAGTAACTTCATCTTTATTATTATTCTTTATGATTTTCGGATATTGATGACAATAGGTTAAATAATTTTTTATACAGCTCATTAATTTTCATCCCTTTTAGTTTGCTCTTATGAAAGAAAAAACATCCACACATTCCAACTACATCTCCATTTGAATTATCATGGCACCAAGGTATAATGTAATTACTAAAATCTACATGTTTATTTTTAAACTCTTCTATTTCTTGTTTAAAATTTCATTTAATACTGAATAAATAGATTAATCATAGTCAACTCTTATAGTCAGAATTTAATTAAAATTGTAAATAAAAATAAGGAAATAGAGGTTATAAATATAAGGAACTAATTAATAAGATATTTGCTACTACTCACATTGGTAAAGGTTTAATGAAAGTAAATCTTAATGAATCAAACTGTATATACTGGGATGATCCTAATGAAATAGTAGATCAATTAAAGCTCTTGATGGCATCACAACAAGCTGGTAACGAAAACCATACTAATGAAATAATATCAATTATTGAGGAACTAAAGGAATCAAACATAATAGAATAGTACTAATAATAATGACTGTTGATAAATTTGGCCATTACTTTAAAAAGGATAGTAATGAGTTAAAAACGAAAACACCTTTAAAAAAATTTGGTTACATTCTGGATGGAAACAATATAAACGTAGAGAATAGAAGAATTATAAATATAGTTTCACCGTTGGACGAATTTAATGCTGTTAATAAAACTTATATGAATTGAGAAATCAAACATATACAAGAAGATTTAAAAAATTATATAAGCGAAGAGTTAAGCTTGTCAAATAGGAACTTCATAAAAAAGTTTGAAGAAAAAATTAATAAAATGGAACAATATATTTCCAAAAATATTGAAGAAGAAAAACTTAAAATAGAATATGATTATCAATTGACTATAATTAAAAGTAACATAAAAGTATTACATTCAAATTCGTTTACAAAGGATGTTGATAAAGATATTAAAATTATTGAAAAAGCTGTGAAGGATCAGATGTATAGTACAAATAAAGTTTTTATAAACAGTATCGAAGAGAGATTTAATAGGATTGAGAATTATATTTTCCAGTGGATGGATAAAAACTCTAAAGCGGATGATATAAAAAAACAAAAGCTGGAACCACCAACTACAATTAAGTTATCATAATATGAGTAATAAAATTAATATTTAAGGGTAACACAACGCTTATATAATCTATATAGAAATAAATACGGATAAGAGAGAAATAGTAAATGAACTTCATTCATGAGCGCGGAAAAAGTTTTTACAGCGCACAGAGGGGTATTTTGCCAATCTAGCCGGACATTAGGCAAAAAATTTATTTTGAGAAATGTAAAAATTTAAGTATGCAACTCGACAGACAACAAAATTCTGCATCGAATAGTGAATTTTCAAGGCTTTTGCTTGAGATTTGTCGTTTTGGGACACTGTTAAATTCAGGAAAGTTGAGTATATCGTATACGTTTTTATTGACTTTAAACGATTTTGAGAGGTTTGCAATATATTTTTTGGTGGCTAAACGAATAAAGATTTTGTATCGGTTTTTTTTTTCTGTGAAATGGTTTATTAGTAGCTACTTATGTTAATTTTTATAATTTTTTTTTTAATTTTAATGATAAAAAATTTCATTCAAAATTAAAAAAAAAGTTTTTTTTTTTTGTAAAATTTATTGTAAAAAAAAAAACTGAAAAGCTTTTTAAGAGTGATCTCCATCGCGGCCCTAAAAATGTTATATATCACTATAAAATTTGCGATCTCTACTTTTATACTGTAAAAAAACAGCTTGCGCATAGGTGCGCCATTTTTTTGGCGATTTTTTAAAAATTACACCTTTTTCTGTTGCTTCTTATCTTACATAGGTAAATACGAGTAAGAAACCTTTTTATATTGTTAAAACATTTTGGTTTTCAATAACTGAAGGTAGATGTTTTTTATTTACCCACCCCCATAGCTTACATATATACATAGATACCTGTGCAGCTACGAAAATAAGTGTTATCCTCGAAAAGAAGCATTTAACATAACGGAAACATGTTCTCAAATAAATATTCAAGATTTGCTTAACCATACTGCAAGTAGATTAATAACATATTTAAAAGATGTTGTATCTGACTCAAGAATAAAAGGATGTACCTCCTTGGAACTAATAAGCAAATGGGGCTGCGATGGATCACATCAGGCTCAATTTAAGAAAAAGATGGAAAATTATGCCTTAGATTCACATATATTTCATAGCAGTTTCGTACAACTTCGACTGATGTATGGTACAAAAGGAACAAATATATTATGGCAAAATCCAACCCCCGACCTATTTGCATCAGATTTGTTAAAGAAGCTGTGGATGTAATCCAAGAAGAAATTGACTATGTACAAGAGGCCATTAGTACATTACAAAACACAAATTTTTCACTAGAAGGAAAGTTGTATGTCATAAAGCATACAATGGTATTTACAATGATAGATGCAAAAGTATGTAATGCCGCTTCACAAAACACGTCCACAATGAAGTGCTATATTTGTGGAGGTACTTCAAAAGAGTTTAACAATTTAAATATAAAAAGAGATATAGATGTAGATGCCCTTTCTTTCGGACTATCTACTTTGCACGCCAGAATTCGCCTATTTGAGAGCATATTACACATGTCATATAAACTGACTGTGAAAAAATGGCAAATAAAGTCTGATGCGGAGAAAGCCATTGTTAAAGCGAGAAAAAAAATATACAAGAAAAATTTAGAAGTGAACTAGGGCTAATAGTGGATGTACCGAAAGCTGGATTTGGAAACACCAATGATGGTAACACTAGCAGAAGATTTTTTTCCAATCCTAAATTAGCTGCAGAAATAACTGGAATTGAATTTGATTTCATATACCAAATCAAGGTTATTATTGAAGTAATATCAAGTGGTCACAAAATCCAATTACACGAGTTTGCCGATTATTGCTTAGATACTGCAAAACTTTACGTTTCTCTATATGAGTGGCATCCTATGACTCCTACAATGCACAAGATTTTAATACATGGTGCAACTGTTATGAATGAGGCATTGTTGCCTATTGGGCTATTATCAGAAGAAGCGGCTGAGGCACGAAACAAGCATTTCCGGCTTTACAGGCAGAATTTCGCTAGAAAGTTTTCAAGTGTCCAGTGTAACTTACATATTATTAATAGGCTTTTGATTAAAATGATTATTTTTAGAAAATTGGCAAAAAAAATTTTTTTTTCACTGGGACGTTTTGGGGGTGGGATTGGAGGAAGACCTCCCCCTGCCCATAAAAATAAATTTTTATGGTTTTAAGAAGTATAAAATCTATTTCTTTGAATAATTGCATTATTTTTTTAAATAATATTTTATTTAACCGCCCACAAAAGGGGCGGGGCTAAAAATGGCATTTAAGAATCACTTAAGTCCAACTTTACGTTTTTGAACATTCTTTGACCTTAAAAGTTGTAATTGCTAAACAAAATACCGGGAAAATTAAAAAAAAACTTGCATTTTTCAGAGGTAGGATTAGTTCTTCCAAGGGGAACTTTTTTCTCCTTGGTCCGATTTTTACTATTTTCTAGCTTTGACAGCCAATGACCATAGCAGATTTTTCTGCAAAGTTTCATTGACCTAGGTGCACTCAGTAAATTTTTAGAGCCAATATAAGCTAAAAAAAAAGTAATGTCCGGCTAGATTGGCAAAATACCCCTATGTGCAGCGTCGAGTTATAATGAAGGGGATTGACGATCTCTGGCAAGCTGATTTGGTAGAAATGGGCAATTACTCAACTAGCAATAATGGATATAAATATATGCTAACAGTCATTAATACATTTTCAAAATATGCGTGGGCCGAATCACTTAAGTCAAAAACTGCATCAGAAGTTCGTAAAGCAATTCACAAAATATTTCGTATGGGGCGTATACCTAAGAATTTACAGACAGATGATGGCAAAGAATTTTTTAGAGCATAAAGCCTAGTACTTTGTTCGAATTCGTGAAAAATGTTGAGCAACATTTATTATTTTACAAGGAAAATTTGACATTTAAAATGTGGTGTCTATCTCGCGATTTGAAAGAATTTTACGATTTTATTGTTTTTAAGTATACCACATTGTTTTAGAAATGTTAACAAAAGCCAGGCGATCAGCTGTTGTTTAAAAATTCCACATGAAATAATGCCCCTTTGCTTTATTTCACAGCTTTGATAAAATGTTGCCAGAAACATTTCAATGTTTTTCCACAGCAAAAACAGAGTACTACTTCTGCAACATTTTTTCATGAATTTTTCATACAAATTTTTTAGGTATGTAGTTTGACAGCATACTGAACAGACAGCAACTGAACAGAGTACCAGGCTTTAATGAGAAAACATTCAATTAATCATTACTCTACATATAGCGTTATGAAAGCTTTAATTGTAGAATGCTTCAATAGGACTTTGAAAGAAATGATGTGGAAAGAGTTTAGTAACATTGGATCTTATAGATGGATTAGCATCTATAAATGCTTGAGTAATCAATATAATAAAAAAATACATGGAACTATTAAAATGGCTCCTATCCATGTAACTCATGAACACGAAAAACAATTACTGAATACTGTATACAATCATTTAAAACTATTTAAAGTTGGAGACTATGTACGTATTAGTTAATATAAACACGTATTTGAAAAGGGGTTTACACCAAATTGGACAACAGAAATATTTAAAATAAGATCGATACAAAATACCCAATTACATTTATACTAGAAGACTGTGAAGGAAATGAAATAAAAGGTGGATTTTACAAGGAGGATTTACTACGCACTCGTTTTCCTAATATATTCTTAGTTGAAAAATATTAAAAACCAAGAATCATAAAGCATATGTAAAATGGTTAGGATTTCCAAGTCAGCATAATTCTTGGATAAGTAAAAGTGAATTATTGTAAAAACTAGCAATAAGTAAGCAAATAAAATAAATATTTAAAATAAAAAACTATACATTGCGTTTTTTAATTTATTTACATTCAATCATTCGTTATGTCAATAACGTTAGCACTGAGCGGAAAATCTTCAATTTTAACGGCAAATTTCTTTCCACCAATAGAATTAGATGTTGATTACGAATGTTCTCTAATTGATTTTCATTCATATAATTCCATTCCTAACGTAGATGATGACAACAATCTTTTCCATATTGGTGATAAAGGAAATTAAATTCCTATATGTTCTTATGAGTTGCAAGACATAGCTGATTATATAATCGCACAATATAAAGATAAAAATGTTAAGAAATCAGTTTTGATTGAAGCCAACAATAACACTCTACAAATTGAAATAACATCCTCGCATGATAGATTTTTCTTTGATCGAAAAAGGTCTATTGGTAGATTACTTGGTTTTAATGGTGGTTCTTTAGATCCTAGTATAAAACATTTATCGAATCAACCAGTAAATATTTTAAAAGTTAATGCCATACAAGTTAAATGTAATATAATAAGGGGAACAATTTTCCCTCACATATACTTCATGAGTTTGCGGTGGACGTTCCTCCATGTTATAAATTAGACGTTATCCCTAATAATCTAATCTATTTACCAGTGAATGTGAAAGAAATAGCATATCTCAAAGTTTGGATTGTTGATCAAGAGGAACGTTTAATAAACTTCAGAGGTGAAGAAATAACACTTAGATTACATTTGAGACCAAGGGAAATATGATAATTTATAATAAAACCGAATCAAAAAAAGTTAACGAAAACATTCCTTTAGAAACTGTTAAAGCTAAAAGACCTAAATTAACAGAAGAAAATAAAGCATTTTTAAGATTACTTGAATTAAAAGTAAAATAAAATGTCTGACATACTAAATGTTACGGAGACTCCTATTTCGGATGAGAGTATAATAAAAAAGGATTACCACATATATTGAATAATTTAAAAATAATGATGAGATACGAATTACTATACAAAATCAAGACTTATATGTTCTTCCTAGTGAAAGCTACTTGTATATAGGGGGAAATATAAAAAACACTATAGGCGAGAACTCTCCAAACACCAGACTAAGGAATAATTGCGTTGCCTACCTATTTGATGAAATACGTTATGAAATTAATGGTGTTGAAATTGATCGTACGTGATACTTGGAGATGTCTAGCACTATTAAGAATTATGTTTCACTTAATGAATTTGAAAGTAAAATGATGAGAAATGCTGGATGGAGTGTTTCTGGAGATTTAACTATGCAAATATTTACCCCTAAAATTATTATTAGGATTTGCCGAAGTAAACATGAACTCATTCTTTTACGAAGTTCAAATGATGAGAAAGTGTATTACTCAACAAATGAAAATGAAAATCTTAGTTTATCGATTACAAATATAATATGGAGAATTCCACACGTACAGCTTTCAGACTCTAAAAAATACAAATAATGAAGATTATTAAAGATGGTACTACTTTACCTATTGCATTTCGGAGTTGGGACTTTTATTTTAATCCTACATTCTCTGGCGAAAGAAATCATATTTGGAATGTTAAGCTATCAATAAACAGAGAGAGGCTTAGATTTATATTATTCAGAATATTCCAGTTCCTGCGAACACAAATGCTTATTGTTTAATTCTCTATGATCGTTTGATGAAGTATACTCCATTAACTGGAATTGTTCAGAAAGTTATTTAATAACTTGTAGGACGATTGTATTACTTACATTTTATTTTTTTTAATAATAAAGTTTTGTTTTAACTTAAAATTTTTCTAAAATTTTTTATTTAAAAAAATAAATTATGAATATCTTAAAACAAAATTAGCATTCTTTTCATCTTTCATAAATTGATCTTTATAATTAAATTCTAGGTTATTAATATCATTAAGATCCATTAAACAATCATCATTATCATTGTATTTAAAAATTTTTCTTTAAAATGACCCTAAGCTAGGGTACTCACGTTGTCCTTACATATAAATATCTTTTCAACTTGATAACTTAATGATATTTTATTAGCTAATGTTGTATATAAAGCATGCAATTTAGATCTAAACATATACATTTTACCATAATAAATTTTTCTGTTGTATAAACAATTTTTATAATCAGATAAACTTAGCTACATATATTATATTTTACTCCTTTATTTTTTACTCCTTTTGCTTTTTTATTTCTTCCATATTTTCATTAATAAAGGAGTATATCTTAGACCTCAAACCAATAAATTCCCTCATTATTATGCCATTATTTTCATCATTCATCATTCCCAACATTTTTTTATTTTTTTGTGGAATATTAAATTTGTTATTAATCTTATATTCAGATGTATCAAACCTATATTTAATGTCGTTAAATATATCTTTATAAAAATCATCAGTGTAAATTGTATAAATGTAAGAATCAGTATCCATATAATTAAGTTCTAAATTGGATTTTTATTTTGGAAGCATGTAATCATAATGGAAATCATACATTTTCCACTTTGATAGTTCTAAAATACATAGTCCAAGATATATAGGTTTATTGTAAACGGAATAAGTTCTATTTAACTCAACTGCAATCATATTTTCATCAAAAATGCTTATTGAGTTAAATTCTGGTTTCGCAATAAGAGCACGAGCTCCAAATTTTTTACCAATGTTTTCCCAAGAGTTAGCAAGTTTTATATTCTACCGTTTGTCTACATTTTCCATAGTTTTGCCATAAACAGCATTGTTTAACAGTTTAAAGAAATTTTTTTCAAAAGTGTTTTTCGCGTTGGTCCTATGAGAATTATTTAAAGAAATATATTTTTTTAACGGATCCGATTGCTTAAATTTCAATATTCTATGAATTTTTGTTAGCTTTAAATCATGTTTTATGCACTGCTGTAGATTTTTATAATAAATAATATATTTGCTTTTGTTAGTTAAATCAACAATAAGTTTTTTATCTTTAGCATTCGGAGGGACTTTGTTTTCACAACAAAATGGCAAATCGTAGTGATGATCATGAATCTCTTCGGGATATATTAAATCAACCTCAAGAATATAACCAATACTTGAGTTATCACCAATAGAGTTTAGGGAAAAATTATTAATATCCTTCATCCATTCAAACCCACTCTCCGGAAGATATTGCGACATTGCCCAACCATATACATTGTTTGCATCTAGATACTTTAAATATTTAGATGATATTTGATTATCATAGTCCGGCATATATTTGTTATTTGCTATTGAATGTCTTTTAGAACACTGGACAATTCCTCCCCTTATACCTTTTTGAATAAACGTGATCATATCAATGTCCGTCAGGAGTTCTAATTCAATGTTTGTTAACTTTAACATAGCATCCCATGAAAGCCCTGGGGCAGTGTAATAATGACATGGATCTAACTTATATATATTTTTACATAGTAATCTGAAATTTTCAAAAACGTCAGTTAAAAGAAGAACATCCGATTTATAATAAAGCATTAAGTAATCTTCTAAAGTTTTACAACCGAATACATTCCACACTTCTTTAGCATGATTATAATCATCATCAGAGCAATCAGTCTCAGTCAGTATATTAAAAAAATCCCCTCTCTTGGGTAAATGTCATTCCTTAAGCTTTTCAAATAAATCTAAATAATTGTATGGAAAGGCTCCTTTTCTCATCAGTAGTGAAAATTGTTTTTCATTTTTAAAAATTGATTTTACTGTTGTAAAATCGTTTTTAGACAAATCTAAGAATCTAATTTCTACATTTTCATCCTCCACTCTAATAATTTTTGATAAGGATATATAGAGCTCTTTATTTAGTGGGATAATATTTATGGGACCATTACCAATATGATTTAGTGCTTTAATAAACAAATGGCAATCATACGAGGAAAAGTTGTGAAATATTACTGGAAAAAAGTGAGGAATTTTAAAATTTAAATTACATCTATTGTGCGCAGGTCCTCTATATTTCCCACTTAAATGACAGTGATTTTTTACTTTAACTTCACCAATGATAGGTTTTTCACAAATATGGCACACACTAGTTCTATTAAAGGAATCATTGGTTTGACTTCTTTTATATAATGTTTATAGAAATATGATGTGATCTACCAATTCGCTAAGAAACAATTTAGGAGAATCTAACCCCTTAAACGTCTTAAATTTATCTAAACTACTATTAAAACTACACTTAATATAATACGAAAAAGCATAAGGTATATGTTTGTTTATCAACGTCGTTGATGATTTATTAGGATCTAGAATGCATGTATCGATGTTTTGAAATATGCATTCTGTATCCGCATAAATCACAAACGGTATATCTAATGCTCTTTCATTTTTTATAAATTTTAAAATATTATTTTCCTTACTTGGTATGTATGTCACACTCTTACTACATACTGGTATATGATGTTTGAGTTTGTCCTCACGAGTAAAATGTAGCAAACAATAGTTACAAACATAGTTCTTCCCCTTATGTTTGCTGATTTGTCTCCTTATTAGTCTAGAAAAAAAAAATATTTTTAATATATATTTTCAAATATTTTTTTTTTTAAATTTCAATTGTCTTACCTTGATATATTTTTATCTATATGTAATAAGCAGTGGTCGTGGTATGAATTTGTTTTTGAAGAACAGCAAGAAATTGAAGATGTCATTTAACCATAGCCCTCATGGTGTACCAAGCTGTATTTTAAACCGTTGCGCAGAGTTATTAGCTACTCCGTTAACATTTTTATTTAATATTTCTATTATAAATGGTTATTTTCCTAAGTTTTGGAGAGAATCTTTTATTATCCCATTATACAAATCTGGTAATAAGTCTGAAATCACGAACTACAGGGGAATAGCTAAACTAAGTGCCATTCCAAAATTGTTTGAAAAAATTGTTGCTGATTACTTCTGTCAGCAATTTGCTTCTATTTTATCATTCAATCAAGACGGCTTCAGAAAGGGTTGTTCAACTACTACAAATGTTCTTCAACTAACCTCCTTAATTAACTCTGATGCTGTATATACAGATTTTAGCAAAGCATTTGATAAAGTCAATCACAAGCTTCTCCTGATGAAACTAAACATGCTTGGTGTTACCCGCATTAGCCTTAATTGGTTGCAGTCGTATTTAACATGTCGTAGTCAAACTGTTTGTTTTAATAATCGTTCATCAAAATGTATTGCTGTTTTGTCCGGTGTTCCCCAGGGAAGTCACCTGGGACCTATTCTTTTTTCCATTTTTATTAATGATCTTCCCAGTGTTAAACTCCTCACATGTATTAATGTATGCTGATGATGTCAATATCTTTTATAGCTTCAAGCATTACGCAGATCATATAAATTTGCAGAGTGACCTCAACAATCTTGTTTTATGGTGTAGACTCAACATGATGGTTTTAAATATTAAAAAATGTAAATGCATGAGATTTTCAAGGAGTGATTTTATCAGTGTTAACTACTTCTTAGGAGATCATGAGTTGGAGGTAGTTGATTCATTTTTGGACCTTGGAATTTTGCTGGATCCTAAACTTAATTTTATATCTCATATTACAAGTCTCGAGGTGTTCTTGCATTTATTAAGCGCTGGTCAAAAGAATTTTCCGACCCTTACATCACAAAACAGTTATTTGTGGCTCTGGCTAGACCTATCCTGGAATATGGGTCAGTAATATGGGATCCTTATTATAACGTACATTGCCAACTTCTTGAATCTGTTCAAAAACAATTTTTGCTGTTCTGCTTACGTGGTTTAAATTGGCGTGACGATTGGAAACCTCAAATCGTCACGCCTACTAGTAGGCTTGCTTTAATTAAACTTCCTACTCTAAAAAGTCGTCGTATTATGTTAAATGTTTCTTTTTTGTTAAGTACTATCAATGGTAATACTTGTTGTGAATTTCTGTTGGCCAATATTAAATTTAATGTTCCATGTCGTAATATGCGAAACTTTATGCCTCTTTTTGTCCAACATTGTAGTACGAATTACGCTATGGCTGATCCACTTGTGCGATTATGCAATCAATTCAATAATTTTTATAAAAATATTGATTTCTGTTTAAATTTAAATATAATTAAAAGAAATTTAATTGTAATTTTAAATACCGTCTAATATAATAAAATCTCTACTAATTTAAGTTTTTATGTAATAGTCTGTAAGGATAACATCCATTGACTACAATAATTAAAATAAATAAAAAAAATAAATAATGTGGCAATCCTTTACTTCTTTGGTCTTGTAATATGGACCAATAGCAATGCTTTGATCCTCGTCGTATCCAAAGACATTTATGCTAACCCATGCATTGTGTTTTTCAAATATCTCAATGTCCCTTATTTGCATTGGGAAGCATAAGTCTTTGTAGTTTAAAATTCTATTATTAACGACTAATTCTGTTGATGTAATGTTTACACGGTAGGATGATGTTCGCTCACCATGTGTCTTCAAATTAGAAACAGCAGAAACCACTGCCCATTTGAAACAAAACTCATCCGTGTTTTTAACATTAATGCAAGCTTTTCTTGCCGCTAACTTTTTTGGGGTTGTAATATAAGTTGAACCTTTCAGCGGTTGGTATTTATTTAAATTTATATTAACCCTTAATAATTGTATTAGGGTCCAACCGCTGTCTCTTTCCTGAAACTCCTCCATTTTTTTAATTATATCCTTTGTTTTCAGAGGGAAGACATGGTTAAAGTCATCATCATTAAAAATGATTTCCATTTTCGTCTGGAACATCTTCACCTCTAAAGGAGTATTTTCCAATTCTTCAGTATTGAGCTTGGCATACAATGCAAAAAGCTCAATATTAAACTTTATTGCATTATATATATATATATATATATATATATATATATATATATATATATATATATATATATATATATTAGTTTATTTAAAGCAATGGAGCGAACACGATGTACTAATTTAAAATACTTAACAGCACATACTTTATATAATGTTTAGGACTGTCCGTGGGTATGTATGTATGTGTGTGCTTCACCGTATAATTAGAATTATAAATAAAGACTATCTATGTATTACCCAATATGATTTTTCGCCCTTTTTACAATACATAAGATCATTTAAATCAAACCTAAAATCTCCTTACCCAAACGCTAAAGACTCCATATTTATTTGCCCCACATAAAAATTATCTTAACGCTCCGAAATATATATAAACCGAGTTTGAAATTTAAGTATTTGTCTGCAACTGTACTTTATTCTTCGTAAAAATCTTAAAAACATTTTACAAATATAAATTCATGATTTAAATTTTATGATAACTCTAAATTATTGAATTATTATAATGAATAAAAATATCAATAAAGTATTTATAGCATGAGAACCACTCTAATGTACAACATTTAAGTGTTCTATAAATATACAAAAGTATTTAATAAAAATAAAAACCAAAATTCTTCTTTAGCATTCTTATCACATATCGCTTCTGTTTAACAAAAACCAAAAATCTAAATTCAATGATCTTCTCCTAGATTCTTTATTTTTCCTAATGTGTAAAATATTTATATTTCTATATGTAACTCCACTTGTTAGCATGTTTTAACTCTTATCAATATGTGTGTCTGCTGTGTTCAGCTTGTCTATTTCTTTCATATATGTACATGAGCTTGTACATTGCACTAAACTTTAATCAGAATATCACGCTCATCAATATGTCAACCCATATCAACTAACACTTCAAATTTAAGCAATTAGTTGCTTAAAAAATTCCTTATCTCACACAAATACTTTTTTAGTTTGTTTTCCACTAAATTTAAGAATTTTTTTAAAATTTTCATAATTAAGAACATTACCACATGCTTAAAAACACAACCAATCTCCACACTCCAAGAATTAATTACCCTTAAAAAAATTTCCTTATCTCACACACATATGTCCGTCCACTTCTTAGTCTCTATCTACACAGTGCATTATTAGAAATAGTTATTCTGCTTTTCACACCAAATGACCTACATTCTTTCCACACACATAAGATCATTACACTCATAAATTCTTACTCAACATGTCAATCCCTTTTTTACACTTTCTTCTTTTAAACGATTTACAAATTTTATCGCGTTTTAATAACCCTTATTCTTGACTTTTATTACACTCACACTAATTTATTGCTCTTTAATGCCGCTTATACTACAATTTTTAAAAATTATATGACAAAAAAATATCCCTCCTTTTCACAAAAATACATTGGGTTAGTATCCCATACAAAATACCTAGGGACAGTATTCCATACAAAATACCTTGGATTAGTATCCCCACATCTATACTACTAACAATTTGGAGCATATATAGCTTTATTACAGCAGTCTTCTTTTTTCGATCCCAGCTTTGGCATTTTAGAATATATAGGCTAAAATCAAAATTTCGATGTAAAATAGGTCATATTGTGGGATCTCCATCTTCTACAAGGATGATCAATTTTATAAGAACTTTTTTTAAACGTACACACATATTTACCTTATACAAAAATATTATTTTTTAAATTTTTTCTATCAAAAAAAAAGTTAATGGCCTTTTTTGGTAAACCATTATTAAGGAAAATTCCTTAAAGTTTTATGCAAAAACGATTAATACCTTAACAAACCTCTGGTAACTATACGTTAACTCCAAATAATTTAAAGCAGCTAACCTCCTACTTTAAAGTGATTTTTTTTATTTTATTCTTATTGTTTACATTTTGCGAAGTAAAATTTAGTGAAACATTTTTAATAAAAGAATAAATTGCGATAATTTGTGAAATCAAAAATGGATACGAATAATTTAGTGACAAGAAATGGTCAAATTTTTTATTATTTTAACGGAAATTTGGATTTTATAGGTCATTTATTTTTTTTTATAATATAACGGGCTATATTCAGGAAAGGATTTACATATAAGACGAGAGTTGACGCCTTAAGTAATTCGAGTTTTAAAACTTCCTTCTTCGGATTTAATATAATTGTTTCTAAAGGCCATTTACAATGAAATTAAAAATGTTAAACATCGTGACAAGAAGGAGAGGTAGCTCTCCCGGCTGCCGGATTTGTAGTAAATGTTCATTAAAACACCACTTTCAAAATAGGGAATTTAGAGGACGTTTACTTAGGAATTTCTAGTATAAAATTAATGAAATATTTAGTTACACTTCTACAGTGCCACCAAAATGAACAAGAGGTGAAATGCGGTATTTTGTCCACCTGAAAACATAGGTTTCGATGGCATGTCAGTAGGAGTAATCGCTACAGTTCCCGGCAAGCTTTATTTTGCCGTATCCATCGCATTAAAGAAAATATACCTACATATTTTTATTTTTTAACTCTTTACATAAACTAACTCTAGCTGATTTCCAAGCAGACGAGCCGATACCAAAGTAGTGGTCGAAAGTGAGATAGAAACCTTTATTTTAAAATCATTTATTTAAAAATATATTTAAAAGCAATTAATTAACACAAAAAAATATTTTTTATTTTCATTTTATATATGTACATACATATGTATATCTCGTTTTATTTCGATCTTCAGTTTCAAACATACATATATATGTAAGTATGTATGTATTTCTGGTCTTGTATACAAAATTCAACAAAACATAAATATAAAAAAATGTTTATAGTGATGTATATAAAGTCAACACAAGTAAACAAAGCTCGTTATTCCAATAATTTGTTTTACCAATAACAACAAAGAGCCATTTTAAATGCTTAAAATCATTCTTAATGTATTAGGTTTTTTGTTCTTTATGTGGTTAAAAAAACAATTTACATTTAAATAAAGAAAAAATAAGTTTATATTATAAAAATATAAAAGTTTTTCAATAAATTTGTCTACCCGGATGAAATAATATTCGTTTTTACACATCATTACCTATAAAGTGAAAGGAGTAAATCATGGTGTTGCCAGTCTCAACATTAAAAATTTATAAGACACGTTAACTAAATTTCTGTTTTTGTATACGATATTTTACCATAGGGTTATTATCCTTAATGTGACTGGAAACTAATGTGAACATTAAAGCTTAAGTAAGATTTTTTTTTTTTTTTTGCATAAGACCCACAATCTTCAAATTTATCAAAAATATTTAGAATTTAGCTCGCAAAGTACTATAAAAAATTAAAAAGTTAGTACTGACAAGACCTTTAATACCATGTATAATTTATAAAAAAAAAAATTAGTATAAAACTGAAGAAATGGCAAGCTGTAAAATAATTTTCAAGTGCGAGGTTCCCAACCACATAGCGCCACTCCTGGAGGGTTTATGGTACTCACCTTTAAAACTTATGTTCAGATACTCCTCTGTTATGCTCCTGTTAAATTTTGGATCAATCGGCCTATCCGTTTATAAATGACTAGATTATTTCCAAAATATTTTGATTCTGCCCCACTGTGCAGTGACCAATATGGGGATATGGTTAGAATTAAACTAATTAAACTAAAATTTCTAATGTTTCAAAATAAAGGCGCAACTAAGTTATATTTTTTTTTAAATTTATTCGATATCAATTTCACTCGGTTTCGGATTACTGAACATACCCGAATATGTGGTCTTGTAAATATCCTGATGCTACTTCGGGACTTTCGTGAATGCTTAAAAAAGCTGCGTCAGCAAATGTCGATGTGAGGACTCGGTCACTGGCATATCAGCTTACACCATGTTTCCACGTCAAAACGAAGCACTTGATCCGTCCTCTGAATCATGATTGCGAATCATACCGTTTCCACGACGCGTACGTGCTTCGTTTAGTTTGGATTTTAAAATTTATTGCACGATTTTGTTTTTTTACCACTTGATATACTTCTGTTTGTGTTGTATTTATCAATTTTAAGTTGTGTTTTATTTATTTGCTTATTTATTTATATATAAACAACACTTTTAATGTTATTTTGTTCTTTGTTTACATTTTTATGTAAACAAAGAGAGCTAGTTCAGATAAACTTGCGATAAAAATTAGAGAATAGACAAATTATTTATGCTTCGCAAGTAGATTTAAACTGAATCATCTCAAAAAAAGTGCTTCGCTCTCAAAATTTTGTGTGGCGAAGCACGTTGATTCAAAGATGATTGGAGTGTGAAGCACGAATGAGAGAGCGAAGCATGAATATCGGGCTCCGTGGAAAAGTGCTATTAGTTATTAACATCCTCTCAAACAGCTTTGACATATGGAGGAATGTACTAAAGGCGTAAAATAGCGTTAAAAATAAAAAGACTAATCTTGCGAGCTATACGAGGCAACTCAAATAACACCTTGTTACTGGTTTTATCTAATCCAGGGGATTTCTAAGTGGTTAAAGCAATTATTGCCCTTACAATATCACTAAATTGAAATCTTAATGTACTGCAGCACTAGCTTCGACAGTTGGAAACTCAACTATATCAGTCGAAACATTTGGAGTAAAACCTCTTTAAATGTCCAATAAATAGATTGCCTTAGATAGCCACCAGACGAAGTTCGCAAGGGAGGCTTATGTACAACTGGTATTTTAAGATTTCTACACGCACGCCATAATAAATAATCTGATGGAGGAGTTGCGTCTAGGACTCCCAAATAGTTTTTCAGGGATGCTACTCCAGCGTGTCTCTTAGCCGGTTCGTGCATTCTTTAAGTCTGCTTTTGAGTTGAGGAGATCTCTGTGATTGCCATTCTCTACGAATTTTTCTTTTTTTCAGCCAAGAGCCGTTCGATATCTGCAGAATAAAATTGATTGTATCTAGCTAGTTGTCGGGTTATTGTTGAATGTTTGGCAGCTGATTTGAGGTTTTCTTCAAAATCAATGAGACTCCGCTCTACGTCTTCAGGTGTTCTTAGCGGGATGTTATCCGAACAATGAGTACTAAGATACTTTCTATATTTCAACCAATTAATGCTTGTGTTAGTCGTTGGTGATATGATGTTTTGTTTGTCCCATATATAGACGATAGTGGGTAAATGATCTGAGGATAATTCAAGTGACGCTTCAGCTTTAATCATTTCTCTCGGAATACCCTCAAATCGCGCCAAAATCAATAACATCAGGTATTTTTTGTCGATCAGTAGGCTAATAGGTGGGTTGTCCACTCGATATCACATTCAGATGCCTTTTTGAAATTGTGTCAAACAAAACACGATCTTTTGGAGTTTAGCGTTGTAGTCGGCTGATGCTAGGAAACAGGGAGCTATGGATTTGTAGAAGTCGCTATACTGACTTTCCGATATTTGAAATCTAGGAGGTGAATAAATCGAGGAAATAACTGAGCTTTGATGAAATTCTTCAAGACATATATTTTTTGCTGAAGGTAACCCTAACAAAAATCACGCTTGATTCGGGCCTTAATAAGTATTGCCGAGCCTCCACATGCTCTTCCACGAGGGTCCTTAGTATCATATAAAATATAGCCATTGATTTTAAAAAAACTATTTGTTGTTAAGTGTGTCTCAGAAATCAGCATGATATCAATTTGTTGATTTATGAGGAAGTATTCGAGTTCATTTTTATGTTGGCGTAAGCCGTTTGCGTTCCAGAAATATATTTTTAAGCAGTTAATAAAACTGTTTAACGAATGCACTAATGTCTCGATGCTTGCTTCGAGACGATTATAGTTATGGTGTATGTTCCTTAGGTTCTGGGTGCAAATTTATAGTCGAATTAGTTGTCGGTGTGGCTTTATGTACTGAAGTAGGATTGGTTTTTACAATATCTGCGTATGAATCATGTTGTGTTGTTGGTTGGGGATAATAATCATTTTCGCGATATTGTGGGTGCTTAGCAGGAGTATTTAATTTTTGAGTAGTTTTCCTTACCATGGAAAAAACTGGACAGCCTCTGTAGTTAGCAGTGTGGTTTCCACCGCAATTGCTACATTTTTTAACTTTCGAGTCATCTCTTGCTTTGTCGCATTGGGCGGAACAATGTAGCTCGCACATATAACGCAAACTGGAGGCAACTTACGGTAAGCCCTAGTATGACCATATTCTTAACAATTTAGACACTGGACAGGTCCTGGTCGCTTATGCGGCTCTTCTACGGTTATTTTACGGTGTAACAAGTATTTCAGATTATAAATGGGGTGCGTTTCGTTCTTCTTCAATCTGATATCTCCAGGTTCCAGTTCAACGTGAAATAGTGGTTGGGGGACACGTTCTCGATTACGGAGATTATCTATACTTTTTATTTTAAAACCAGCTTTTTGGAGTCCGGTTCTTATTTCAGATGGATCAACGTATGAATCTACACCTTTAATGACTACCTGTAGACCTTTGCTACTCTTGAGCTGATAGGTATAAAGGTTCTTTTTGCAGCTTTCAAACTCGTTTACTGCTTTACGATAGCTGCTTTCATCAATAAATTGTATTTTTATCTCATCAATGTTACCACGTTTGATTGGAATTACATAAAATGAGTTCTCGCCAATAACTGAAATTAACTTTTTTATTAATTTGTTCGAATTTTTCTCCCTTAAATAAACTGCAGGTGGTTTGAATGACTTAAGTGCCGTTTTATGTTCACTTGTTTCACTATATAAGATAGCAAAACGATTATGGGAATTTATTCCGTTAGAGCCCTTGTCTTTATGTACTTTAGATATTGGTGCAAGCTGCGAAGATTTATGGCTTCGACCTCTTTTTAATACAGTTATGTATCTGTCCATTCCCACTTGCGTCTTAGGTTTTTCTACACTATCCATATTAGTTTTGGTAACACTGTGTTCAGAAGGCGACTTGTTTGTAGTTATTTTATTGTCATCGCTTAGCAAAAGCGATGAACAATATTAAGCACGTATAACTGGCGTAGGATTTATATATCGCGTCCGCACTTATCAACGCCAAAAACAGAACGAACAATAACATAATAAACAATGTTTGATTCGAGCTTTTTTTAGTATTACTGAACCACCACATACTCTGCCATTGATTTAAAAAAAGCTATTTGTTGTTAAGTGAGTCTCTGAAACTAGCATTACATCAATTTGTTGGTTCTTAAGGAAGTATTCGAGTTAATTTTTGTGTTGGCGCAAGCCGTTTGGGTTCCAGAAACATATTTTTAAACAGTTCATGGTTTGTTAAGTACCGCCTGCAACATCATAGATGGCATGCGTACCATTTCTTGCATCATGCCGCTTATAGAACTCATAAAACTGTTTAAAAAATGCACTAATGTCTCGATGCTTGCTTCAAGATGATTGTAGTTGCCAGATGGTGTTTGTTCTTTATGTTCTGGATGCAAATTTGGAGTAGAATTAGTCGGTGTCGGTTTGTACTGAAATATGATTGGTCCGCGTATGAAACATGTTTGGTTGTTGGTTGGGCTAACTGAGGATAATAAGCAGTTGCTTTCTATTGTGGCTGCTTAGAAGGAATCTTTATGCCTCTATTGTCGTTTTCAACTCAGCTTAGTTTGCTTGTCTACGAGTCGACTCAACTTTCACACAACCAAAGTGTTTTTTAGTATTGTGAGACCCAACTGGTTTTAGTTGAAATATCCAGTTTGAGAGAAAAGCCGACAAATAATTGTAAAATGTAAGAAAATAATTTCAAATGGATACATCGTCATATGAATTCATAAAAGCCCTAAGTTACATTGAAAAAATTTTACAGGACAAGCAAAAAAAAAACATTCTAATAACAAATTAACCAACATTTTTAACATTTTTTTTCGTTTAAGCTCGAGTATAAGAGAGTTATTTTTAAATTATAGAAGTATAAAATTTGCAGAACAATGTAAATTGATACGGTGAATCATAATTAAATAAAAAGCCGCTTTTGAATTTTTTGTAACTTAGGGCTTTTTTGGAATCATATTACGATATGTAATAATTTCATATGGATATATCTACGTATGTGTAGATTTATTTTATGGAGAAAGATGCTAATATAGATGTGCTACGTACGAGGAGGAAAGTTCTGGACGAATCTAACGCTCTTGAACTATCAACTGAAAAGAAAAACTATTCAAACTAGAACTTACAATCAAAATAAAATTTTTTTTCAAGATTTATTAGCTAATTGCGCCTGAGCAAATGTTGAGAAACTTACGATCTCTCCATTTTTATGCACTTCACGGTAAACTGTAATGTACAAAATCCAAACTATTAATAAGTATGTATATTTAAAGTTTTTGTCAACCAAACTTGTGCACAGTTGAAGCCAACAATACCACAAAAAATAGTGAACTCAACCTAAAAGTCAACCCTGAGATTAGTTGAGAATGGCAAAGCGAATTTATAAACGACGACCAAATTGTTTTAAAAGTTGTCAACCATAATAGGGCATTAATTTTTGAGTCGACTTCCTTACCATAGAAAAAACTGGACAACCTCTGTAGTTAGCAGCGTTATTTCCACCACAATTGCAAAATTTTTTAACCTTCGAGTTATCCCTTGCTTTGTCGCTTTGAGCGAAACAATGTACAGTGGGGCAGAATCAAAATATTTTGGAAATAATCTAGTCATTTATAAACGGATAGGCCGATTGATCCAAAATTTAACAGGAGCATAACAGAGGAGTATCTGAACATAAGTTTTAAAGGTGAGTACCATAAACCCTCCAGGAGTGGCGCTATGTGGTTGGGAACCTCGCACTTGAAAATTATTTTACAGCTTGCCATTTCTTCAGTTTTATACTAATTTTTTTTTTTATAAATTATACATGGTATTAAAGGTCTTGTCAGTACTAACTTTTTAATTTTTTATAGTACTTTGCGAGCTAAATTCTAAATATTTTTGATAAATTTGAAGATTGTGGGTCTTATGCAAAAAAAAAAAAAATCTTACTTAAGCTTTAATGTTCACATTAGTTTCCAGTCACATTAAGGATAATAACCCTATGGTAAAATATCGTATACAAAAACAGAAATTTAGTTAACGTGTCTTATAAATTTTTAATGTTGAGACTGGCAACACCATGATTTACTCCTTTCACTTTATAGGTAATGATGTGTAAAAACGAATATTATTTCATCCGGGTAGACAAATTTATTGAAAAACTTTTATATTTTTATAATATAAACTTATTTTTTCTTTATTTAAATGTAAATTGTTTTTTTAACCACATAAAGAACAAAAAACCTAATACATTAAGAATGATTTTAAGCATTTAAAATGGCTCTTTGTTGTTATTGGTAAAACAAATTATTGGAATAACGAGCTTTGTTTACTTGTGTTGACTTTATATACATCACTATAAACATTTTTTTATATTTATGTTTTGTTGAATTTTGTATACAAGACCAGAAATACATACATACTTACATATATATGTATGTTTGAAACTGAAGATCGAAATAAAACGAGATATACATATGTATGTACATATATAAAATGAAAATAAAAAATATTTTTTTGTGTTAATTAATTGCTTTTAAATATATTTTTAAATAAATGATTTTAAAATAAAGGTTTCTATCTCACTTTCGACCACTACTTTGGTATCGGCTCGTCTGCTTGGAAATCAGCTAGAGTTAGTTTATGTAAAGAGTTAAAAATAAAAATATGTAGGTATATTTTCTTTAATGCGATGGATACGGCAAAATAAAGCTTGCCGGGAACTGTAGCGATTACTCCTACTGACATGCCATCGAAACCTATGTTTTCAGGTGGACAAAATACCGCATTTCACCTCTTGTTCATTTTGGTGGCACTGTAGAAGTGTAACTAAATATTTCATTAATTTTATACTAGAAATTCCTAAGTAAACGTCCTCTAAATTCCCTATTTTGAAAGTGGTGTTTAATGAACATTTACTACAAATCCGGCAGCCGGGAGAGCTACCTCTCCTTCTTGTCACGATGTTTAACATTTTTAATTTCATCGTAAATGGCCTTTAGAAACAATTATATTAAATCCGAAGAAGGAAGTTTTAAAACTCGAATTACTTAAGGCGTCAACTCTCGCCTTATATGTAAATCCTTTCCTGAATATAGCCCGTTATATTATAAAAAAAAAAAATAAATGACCTATAAAATCCAAATTTCCGTTAAAATAATAATAAATTTGACCACTTCTTGTCACTAAATTATTCGTATCCATTTTTGATTTCACAAATTATCGCAATTTATTCTTTTATTAAAAATGTTTCACTAAATTTTACTTCGCAAAATGTGAACAATAAGAATAAAATAAAAAAATCACTTTAAAGTAGGAGGTTAGCTGCTTTAAATTATTTGGAGTTAACGTATAGTTACCAGAGGTTTGTTAAGGTATTAATCGTTTTTGCATAAAACTTTAAGGAATTTTCCTTAATAATGGTTTACCAAAAAAGGCCATTAACTTTTTTTTTGATACAAAAAATTTAAAAAATAATATTTTTGTATAAGTTAAATATGTGTGTACGTTTAAAAAAGTTCTTATAAAATTGATCATCCTTCTAGAAGATGGAGATCCCACAATATGACCTAGTATAAGCGGCATTAAAGAGCAATAAATTAGTGTGAGTG
>OX451215.1:132789275-132866921 GCA_949628195.1 Phasia obesa | reverse complement strand
TGCCAGAAACATTTCAATTCAACATTTCACTAGGAAGAACATATAAGTCTTGATTTTGTATAGTAATTCGTATCTCATCATTATTTTTATCCGAAATAGGAGTCTCCGTAACATTTAGTATGTCAGACATTTTATTTTACTTTTAATTCAAGTAATCTTAAAAATGCTTTATTTTCTTCTGTTAATTTAGGTCTTTTAGCTTTAACAGTTTCTAAAGGAATGTTTTCGTTAACTTTTTTTGATTCGGTTTTATTATAAATTATCATATTTCCCTTGATCTCAAATGTAATCTAAGTGTTATTTCTTCACCTCTGAAGTTTATTAAACGTTCCTCTTGATCAACAATCCAAACTTTGAGATATGCTATTTCTTTCACATTCACTGGTAAATAGATTAGATTATTAGGGATAACGTCTAATTTATAACCTGGAGGAACGTCCACCGCAAACTCATGAAGTATATGTGAGGGAAAATTGTTCCCCTTATTATATTACATTTAACTTGTATGGCATTAACTTTTAAAATATTTACTGGTTGATTCGATAAATGTTTTATACTAGGATCTAAAGAACCACCATTAAAACCAAGTAATCTACCAATAGACCTTTTTCGATCAAAGAAAAATCTATCATGCGAGGATGTTATTTCAATTTGTAGAGTGTTATTGTTGGCTTCAATCAAAACTGATTTACTAACATTTTTATCTTTATATTGTGCGATTATATAATCAGCTATGTCTTGCAACTCATAAGAACCTATAGGAATTTAATTTCCTTTATCACCAATATGGAAAAGATTGTTGTCATCATCTACGTTAGGAATGGAATTATATGAATGAAAATCAATTAGAGAACATTCGTAATCAACATCTAATTCTATTGGTGGAAAGAAATTTGCCGTTAAAATTGAAGATTTTCCGCTCAGTGCTAATGTTATTGACATAACGAATGATTGAATGTAAATAAATTTAAAAACGCAATGTATAGTTTTTTTATTTTAAATATTTATTTTATTTGCTTACTTATTGCTAGTTTTTACAATATTTCAGTTTTACTTATCCAAGAATTATGCTGACTTGGAAATCCTAACCATTTTACATATGCTTTATCATTCTTGGTTTTTAATATTTTTTCAACTAAGAATATATTAGGAAAACGAGTGCGTAGTAAATCCTCCTTGTAAAATCCACCTTTTATTTCATTTCCTTCACAGTCTTCTAGTATAAATGTAATTGGGTATTTTGTATCGATCTTATTTTAAATATTTCTGTTGTCCAATTTGGTGTAAACCCCTTTTCAAATACGTGTTTATATTAACTAATACTTACATAGTCTCCAACTTTAAACCGTGAAGCTTTAAATAGTTTTAAATGATTGTATACAGTATTCAGTAATTGTTTTTCGTGTTCATGAGTTACATGGATAGGAGCCATTTTAATAGTTCCATGTATTTTTTTATTATATTGATTACTCAAGCATTTATAGATGCTAATCCATCTATAAGATCCATTGTTACTAAACTCTTTCCACATCATTTCTTTCAAAGTCCTATTGAAGCATTCTACAATTAAAGCTTTCATAACGCTATATGTAGAGTAATGATTAATTGAATGTTTTCTCATTAAAGCCTGGTACTCTGTTCAGTTGCTGTCTGTTCAGAATGCTGTCAAACTACATACCTAAAAAATTTGTATGAAAAATTCATGAAAAAATGTTGCAGAAGTAGTACTCTGTTTTTGCTGTGGAAAAACATTGAAATGTTTCTGGCAACATTTTATCAAAGCTGTGAAATAAAGCAAGGGGGCATTATTTCATGTGGAATTTTTAAACAGCAGCTGATCGCCTGGCTTTTGTTAACATTTCTAAAACAATGTGGTATACTTAAAAACAATAAAATCGTAAAATTCTTTCAAATCGCGAGATAGACACCACATTTTAAATGTCAAATTTTCCTTGTAAAATAATAAATGTTGCTCAACATTTTTCACGAATTCGAACAAAGTACTAGGCTTTATGCTCTAAAAAATTCTTTGCCATCATCTGTCTGTAAATTCTTAGGTATACGCCCCATACGAAATATTTTGTGAATTGCTTTACGAACTTGTGATGCAGTTTTTGACTTGATTCGGCCCACGCATATTTTGAAAATGTATCAATGACTGTTAGCATATATTTATATCCATTATTGCTAGTTGAGTAATTGCCCATTTCTACCAAATCAGCTTGCCAGAGATCGTCAATCCCCTTCATTATAACTCGACGCTGTAAAAACTTTTTCCGCGCTCGTGAATGAAGTTCATTTACTATTTCTGACATACTAAATGTTACGAGAACTCCTATTTCGGATGATAATATAATAAAAAAGGATTACCACAGTTATGTGCCATATATTCAATAATTTAAAAATAATGATGAGATACGAATTACTATACAAAATCAAGACTTATATGTTCTTCCTAGTGAAAGCTACTTGTATATAGAAGGAAATATAAAAAACACTATAGGCGAGAACTCTCCAAACATTAGACTAAGGAATAATTCCGTTGCCTACCTATTTGATGAAATACGTTATGAAATTAATGGTGTTGAAATTGATCGTACGTGATACTTGGAGATTTCTAGCACTATTTAGAATTATGTTTCACTTAATGAATTTGAAAGTAAAATGATGAGAAATGCTGGATGGAGTGTTTCTGGAGATTTAATTATGCAAATATTTACCCCTAAAATTATTATTAGGATTTGCCGAAGTAAACATGAACTCATTCTTTTACGAAGTTCAAATGATGAGAACGTGTATTACTCAACAGATGAAAATGAAAATCTTAGTTTATCGATTACAAATATAATATGGAGAATTCCACACGTACAGCTTTCAGACTCTAAAAAAATACAAATAATTAAGATTATTAAAGATGGTACTACTTTACCTATTGCATTTCGGAGTTGGGACTGTTATTTTAATCCTACATTCTCTGGCGAAAGAAATCATATTTGGAATGTTAAGCTATCAATAAACAGAGAGAGGCCTAGATTTATATTATTCAAAATTTCAGACTGTGATTCCGGTTCCTGCGAACACAAATGCTTATTGTTTAATTCTCTATGATCGTTTGATGAAGTATACTCCATTAACTGGAATTGTTCAGAAAGTCATTTAATAACTTTTAGGACGATTGTATTACTTACATTTTATTTTTTTTTTCCAATTTAATGTAAAATTAAAGACATAATAAAGTTTTGTTTTAACTTAAAATTTTTCTAAAATTTTTTATTTAAAAAAATAAATTATGAATATCTTAAAACAAAATTAGCATTCTTTTCATCTTTCATAAATTGATCTTTATAATTAAATTCTAGGTTATTAATATCATTAAGATCCATTAAACAATCATCATTATCATTGTATTTAAAAATTTTTCTTTAAAATGACCCTAAGCTAGGGTACTCACGTTGTCCTTACATATAAATATCTTTTCAACTTGATAACTTAATGATATTTTATTAGCTAATGTTGTATATAAAGCATGCAATTTAGATCTAAACATATACATTTTACCATAATAAATTTTTCTGTTGTATAAACAATTTTTATAATCAGATAAACTTAGCTACAAATATTATATTTTACTCCTTTATTTTTTACTCCTTTTGCTTTTTTTATTTCTTCTATATTTTCATTAATAAAGGAGTACATCTTAGACCTCAAACCAATAAATTCCCTCATTATTATGCCATTATTTGCATCTTTCATCATTCCCAACATTTTTTTATTTTTTTGTGGAATATTAAATTTGTTATAATTCTTATATTCAGATGTATCAAACCTATAATTAATGTCGTTAAATATATCTTTATAAAAATCATCAGTGTAAATTGTATAAATATTAGAATCAGTATCCATATAATTAAGTTCTAAATTGGATTTTTATTTTGGAAGCATGTAATCATAATGGAAATCATACATTTTCCACTTTGACAGTTTTAAAATACATAGTCCAAGATATATAGATTTATTGTAAACGGAATAAGTTCTATTTAACTCAACTGCAATCATATATTCATCAAAAATGCTTATTGAGTTAAATTTTGGTTTCGCAAAAAGAGCCCGAGCTCCAAACTTTTTACCAATGTTTTCCCAAGAGTTAGCAAGTTTTATATTCTACCGTTTGTCTACATTTTCCATAGTTTTGCCATAAACAGCATGTTTAACACTTTAAAGAAATTTTTTTCAAAAATGTTTTTCGCGTTGGTCGTATGAGAATTATTTAAAGAAATATATTTTTTTAACCAATCCGATTGCTTAAATTTCAATATTCTATGAATTTTTGTTAGCTTTAAACCATGTTTTATGCACTGCTGTAGATTTTTATAATAAATAATATATTTGCTTTTGTTAATTAAATCAACAATAAGTTTTTTATCTTTAGCATTCGGAGACTTTGTTGTGAAAAACAAAATGGCAAATCGTTGTGATGATCATGAATCTCTTCGGGATATATTAAATCAACCTCAAGAATATAACCAATACTTGAGTTATCACAAATAGAGTTTAGGGAAAAATTATTAATATCCTTCATCCATTCAAACCCACTCTCCTGAAGATATTGCGACATTGCCCAACCATATACATTGTTTGCATATAGATACATTAAATATTTAGATGATATTTGATTATCATAGTCCGGCATATATTTGTTATTTGCTATTGAATGTCTTTTAGAACACTGGACAATTCCTCCCCTTATACCTTTTTGAATAAACGTGATCATATCAATGTCCGTCAGGAATTCTAATTCAATGTTTGTTAACTTTAACATAGCATCCCATGAAAGCCCTGGGGCAGTGTAATAATGACATGGATCTAACTTATATATATTTTTACATAGTAATCTGAAATTTTCAAAAACGTCAGTTAAAAGAAGAACATCTGATTTATAATAAAGCATTAAGTAATCTTCTAATGTTTTACAACCGAATACATTCCACACTTCTTTAGCATGATTATAATTATCATCAGAGCAATCAGTCTCAGTCAGTATATTAAAAAAATCCTCTCTCTTGGGTAAATGGCATTCCTTAAGCTTTTCAAATAAATCTAAATAATTGTATGGAAAGGCCCCTTTTCTCATCAGTAGTAAAAATTGTTTTTCATTTTTAAAAATTGATTTTACTGTTGTAAAATCGTTTTTAGACAAATCTAAGAATCTAATTTCTACATTTTCATCCTCCACTCTAATAATTTTTGATAAGGATATATAGAGCTCTTTATTTAGTGGGATAATATTTATGGGACCATTACCAATATGATTTAGTGCTTTAATAAACAAATGGCAATCATACGAGGAAAAGTTGTGAAATATTACTGGAAAAAAGTGAGGAATTTTAAAATTTAAATTACATCTATTGTGCGCAGGTCCTCTATATTTCCCACTTAAATGACAGTAATTTTTTACCTTAACTTCACCAATGATAGGTTTTTCACAAATATGGCACACACTAGTTCTATTAAAGTGATTATATTCCTCATCATTTAAAGGAATCATTGGTTTGACTTCTTTTATATAATGTTTATAAAAATATGATATGTCATCTACCAATTCGATAAGAAACAATTTAGGAGAATGTAACCCCTTAAACGTCTTAAATTTATCTAAACTACTATTAAAACTACACTTAATATAATACGAAAAAGCATAAGGTATATGTTTGTTTATCAATTTCGTTGATGATTTATTAGGATCTAGAATGCATGCATCGATGTTTTGAAATATGCATTCTGTATCCGCATAAATCACAAACGGTATATCTAATGCTCTTTCATTTTTTATAAATTTTAAAATATTATTTTCCTTACTTGGTATGTATGTCACACTCTTACTACATACTGGTATATGATGTTTGAGTTTGTCCTCACGAGTAAAATGTAGCAAACAATAGTTACAAACATAGTTCTTCCCCTTATGTTTGCTGGTTTGTCTCCTTATTAGTCTAGAAAAAAAAAATATTTTTAATATATATTTTCAAATATTTTTTTTTAAATTTCAATTGTCTTACCTTGATATATTTTTTACCTATATGTAATGAGCAGTGGTCGTGTTATGAATTTGTTTTTGAAGAACAGCAAGAAATTGAAGATGTCATTTAACCATGGCCCTCATGGTGTACCAAGCTGTATTTTAAACCGTTGCGCAGAGTTATTAGCTACTCCGTTAACATTTTTATTCAATATTTCTATTATAAATGGTTATTTTCCTAAGTTTTGGAGAGAATCTTTTATTATCCCATTATACAAATCTGGTAATAAGTCTGAAATCACGAACTACAGGGGAATAGCTAAACTAAGTGCCATTCCAAAATTGTTTGAAAAAATTGTTGCTGATTACTTCTGTCAGCAATTTGCTTCTATTTTATCATTCAATCAAGACGGCTTCAGAAAGGGTTGTTCAACTACTACAAATGTTCTTCAACTAACCTCCTTAATTAACTCTGCTTTTATTGAAAAGAAACAAACTGATGCTGTATATACAGATTTTAGCAAAGCATTTGATAAAGTCAATCACAAGCTTCTCCTGATGAAACTAAACATGCTTGGTGTTACCCGCATTAGCCATAATTGGTTGTAGTCGTATTTAACATGCCGTAGTCAAACTGTTCGTTTTAATAATCGTTCATCAAAATGTATTGCTGTTTTATCCGGTGTTCCCCAGGGAAGTCACCTGGGACCTATTCTTTTTTCCATTTTTATTAATGATCTTCCCAGTGTTATAAACTCCTCACATGTATTAATGTATGCTGATGATGTCAATATCTTTTATAGCTTCAAGCATTACGCAGATCATATAAATTTGCAGAGTGACCTCAACAATCTTGTTTTATGGTGTAGATCTAATGTTTACACGGTAGGATGGTGTTCGCTCACCATGTGTCTTCAAATTAGAAACAGCAGAAACCACTGCCCATTTGAAACAAAACTCATCCGTGTTTCTAACATTAATGCAAGCTTTTCTTGCCGCTAACTTTTTTGGGGTTGTAATATAAGTTGAACCTTTCAGCAGTTGGTATTTATTTAAATTTATATTAACCCCTAATAATTGTATTAGGGTCCAACCGCTGTCTCTTTCCTGAAACTCCTCCATTTTTTTAATTATAACCTTTGTTTTCAGAGGGAAGACATGGTTAAAGTCATCATCATTAAAAATGATTTCCATTTTCGTCTGGAACATCTTCACCTCTAAAGGAGTATTTTCCAATTGTTCAGTATTGAGCTTGGCATACAATGCAAAAAGCTCAATATTAAACTTTATTGCATTATATTTAGCAATCCATATGGCGACTTCATTTCGTAATGCTAACCAATCTCGATTTAGAAACTCTTCAGGAAATAAACAAGCTTCATCCTTATTTTCTACTGAAATAGTTTGTTTTGATTTTTGAATTTTTTTCCACATTCTACACAAATGTTGTATAAGCATTCCATTTTTATTTATATATATATATATATATATATATATATATATATATATATATATGTATATGTATATGTATATGTATATGTATATGTATATATATGGATATATATATATATATATATATATATATATATATATATATATATATATATATATGTATATATATATATATATATATATATATATATATATATATATATATATGTATATATATATATATATATATATATATATATACATATATACATATATATATATATACATATATATATATATATATATATATATATATATATATATATATATATATATATATATATACATACATAACACGATGTACTACTTTAAAATACTTAACAGCACATACTTTATATAATGTTTAGGACTGTCCGTGGGTATGTATGTATGTGTGTGCTTCACCGTATAATTAGAATTATAAATAAAGACTATCTATGTATTACCCAATATGATTTTTCGCCCTTTTTACAATACACAAGTTCATTTAAATCAAACCTAAAATCTCCTTACCCAAACGCTAAAGACTCCTTATCAACATATTTATTTGCCCCACATAAAAATTATCTAAACGCTCCCAAATATATACAAACCGAGTTTGAAATTTAAGTATTTGACTGCAACTGCACTTTATTCTTCTTAAAAATCTTAAAAACATTTTACAAATATAAATTCTTGATTTAAAATTTATGATAACTCTAAATTATTGAATTATTATAATGAATAAAAATACCAATAAAGTATTTATAGCATGAGAACCACTCTAATGTACAACATTTAAGTGTTCTATAAATATACAAAATTATTTAATAAAAATAAAAACCAAAATTCTTCTTTAGCATTCTTATCACATATCGCTTCTGTTTAACAAAAACCAAAAATCTAAATTCAATGATCTTCTCCTAGATTTATTTTTCCTAATGTGTAAAATATTTATATTTCTATATGTAACTCCACTTGTTAGCATGTTTTAACTCTTATCAATATGTGTGTCTGCTGTGTTCAGCTTGGCCATTTCTTTCATATATGTACATGAGCTTGTACATTGCACTAAACCTTAATCAGAATATCACGCTCATCAATATGTCAACCCATATCAACTAACACTTCAAATTTAAGCAATTAGTTGCAAGAATTTATTACCCTTATAAAATTCCTTATCTCACACAAATACTTTTTTAGTTTGTTTTCCACTAAATTTAAGAATTTTTTTTTTAAATTTTCATAATTACCACATGCTTAAAAACACAACCAATCTCCACACTCCAAGAATTAATTACCCTTAAAAAAATTTCCTTATCTCACACACATATGTCAGTCTCTATCTACACAGTGCATTATTAGAAATAGTTATTATGCTTTTCACACCAAATGACCTACATTCTTTCCACACACATAAGATCATTACACTCATATATTCTTACTCAACATGTCAATCCCTTTTTTACACTTTCTTCTTTTAAACGATTTACAAATTTTATCGCGTTTTAATAACCCTTATTCTTGACTTTCATTAGACTCACACTAATTTATTGCTCTTTAATGCCGCTTATACTACAATTTTTAAAAATATATGACAAAAAAATATCCCTCTTTTCACAAAAATACATTGGGTTAGTATCCCATACAAAATACCTAGGGACAGTATCCCATACAAAATACCTTGGATTAGTATCTCCACATCTATACTACTAACAATTTGGAGCATATATAGCTTTATTACAGCAGTCTTCTTTTTTCGATCCCAGCTTTGGCATTTTAGAATATATAGGCTAAAATCAAAATTTCGATGTAAAATAGGTCATATTGTGGGATCTCCATCTTCTACAAGGATGATCAATTTTATAAGAACTTTTTTTAAACGTACACACATATTTACCTTATACAAAAATATTATTTTTTAAATTTTTTCTATCAAAAAAAAAAGTTAATGGGCTTTTTTGGTAAACCATTATTAAGGAAAATTCCTTAAAGTTTTATGCAAAAACGATTAATACCTTAACAAACCTCTGGTAACTATACGTTAACTCCAAATAATTTGAAGCAGCTAACCTCTGCTTTACTACTTTAAAGTGATTTTTTTATTTTATTCTTATTGTTCACATTTTGCGAAGTAAAATTTAGTGAAACATTTTTAATAAAAGAATAAATTGCGATAATTTGTGAAATCAAAAATGGATACGAATAATTTAGTGACAAGAAGTGGTCAAATTTATTATTATTTTAACGGAAATTTGGATTTTATAGGTCATTTATTTTTTTTTATAATATAACGGGCTATATTCAGGAAAGGATTTACATATAAGACGAGAGTTGACGCCTTAAGTAATTCGAGTTTTAAAACTTCCTTCTTCGGATTTAATATAATTGTTTCTAAAGGCCATTTACGATGAAATTAAAAATGTTAAACATCGTGACAAGAAGGAGAGGTAGCTCTCCCGGCTGCCGGATTTGTAGTAAATGTTCATTAAAACACCACTTTGAAAATAGGGAATTTAGAGGACGTTTACTTAGGAATTTCTGGTATAAAATTAATGAAATATTTAGTTACACTTCTACAGTGCCACCAAAATGAACAAGAGGTGAAATGCGGTATTTTGTCCACCTGAAAACATAGGTTTCGATGGCATGTCAGTAAGCTTTCCGTAACATTACATTAGGAGTAATCGCTACAGTTCCCGGCAAGCTTTATTTTGCCGTATCCATTGCGTTAAAGAAAATATACCTACATATTTTTATTTTTTAACTCTTTACATAAACTAACTCTAGCTGATTTCCAAGCAGACGAGCCAATACAAAAGGAGTGGTCGAAAGTGAGATAGAAACCTTTATTTTAAAATCATTTATTCAAAAATATATTTAAAAGCAATTAATTAACAAAAAAAAAATATTTTTTATTTTCATTTTATATATGTACATACATATGTATATCTCGTTTTATTTCGATCTTCAGTTTCAAACATACATATATATGTAAGTATGTATGTATTTCTGGTCTTATATACAAAATTCAACAAAACATAAATATACAAAAATGTTTATAGTGATGTATGTATATAAAGTCAACACAAGTAAACAAAGCTCGTTATTCCAATAATTTGTTTTACCAATAACAACAAAGAGCCATTTTAAATGCTTAAAATCATTCTGAATGTATTAGGTTTTTTGTTGTTTATGTGGTTAAAAAAACAATTTACATTTAAATAAAAAAAATTTCTGTTGCATACGATTTTTTACCATAGGGTTATTAGTCTTAATGTGACTGGAAACTAATGTGAACATTAAAGCTTAAGTAAGATTTTTTTTTTTGCATAAGACCCACAATCTTCAAATTTATCAAAAATATTCAGAATTTAGCTCGCAAAGTACTATAAAAAATTAAAAAAATATTGTACCCAATATTTTGAAAAAGCTGGACCAGGGTGCGAAAAATCAAAAAATTTATTCCTTAAAATGCTTATAACTAAATGATTTTAAATAATTTGCAAATTTAGATACCATTTTGTTAGTACTGACAAGACCTTTAATACCATGTATAATTTTAAAAAATTAGAATAAAACTGAAGAAATGGCAAGCTGTAAAATAATTTTCAAGTGCGAGGTTCCCAATTTTGAGACCACATAGCGCCACTACTGGAGGGTTTATGGTACTCACCTTTAAAAATTAAGTTCAGATACTCCTCTATTATGCTCCTGTTATTTTGGATCAATCGGCCTATCCGTTTATAAATGACTAGGTTGTTTCCAAAATATTTTGATTCTGCTCCACTGTGCAGTGACCAATATGGGGATATGGTTAGAATTAAACTAATTAAACTAAAATTTCTAATGTTTCAAAATAAAGGCGCAACTAAATTATATTTTTTTTTAAATTTATTCGATATCAATTTCACTCGGTTTCGGATTACTGAACATACCCGAATATGTGGTCTTGTAAATATCCTGATGCTACTTCGGGACTTTCGTGAATGCTTAAAAAAGCTGCGTCAGCAAATGTCGATGTGAGGACTCGGTCACTGGCATATCAGCTTACACCATGTTTCCACGTCAAAACGAAGCACTTGATCCGTCCTCTGAATCATGATTGCGAATCATACCGTTTCCACGACGCGTACGTGCTTCGTTTAGTTTGGATTTTAAAATTTATTGCACGATTTTGTTTTTTTACCACTTGATATACTTCTGTTTGTGTTGTATTTATCAATTTTAAGTTGTGTTTTATTTATTTGCTTATTTATTTATATATAAACAACACTTTTAATGTTATTTTGTTCTTTGTTTACATTTTTATGTAAACAAAGAGAGCTAGTTCAGATAAACTTGCGATAAAAATTAGAGAATAGACAAATTATTCATGCTTCGCAAGTAGATTTAAACTGAATCATCTCAAAAAAAGTGCTTCGCTCTCAAAATTTTGTGTGGCGAAGCACGTTGATTCAAAGATGATTGGAGTGTGAAGCACGAATGAGAGAGCGAAGCATGAATATCGGGCTCCGTGGAAAAGTGCTATTAGTTATTAACATCCTCTCAAACAGCTTTGACATATGGAGGAATGTACTAAAGGCGTAAAATAGCGTTAAAAATAAAAAGACTAATCTTGCGAGCTATACGAGGCAACTCAAATAACATCTTGTTACTGGTTTTATCTAATCCAGGGGATTTCTTAGTGGTTAAAGCAATTATTGCCCTTACAATATCACTAAATTGAAATCTTAAGGTACTGCAGCACTAGCTTCGACAGTTGGAAACTCAACTATATCAGTCGAAACATTTGGAGTAAAACCTCTTTAAATGTCCAATAAATAGATTGCCTTAGATAGCCACCAGACGAAGTTCGCAAGGGAGGCTTATGTACAACTGGTATTTTAAGATTTCTACACGCACGCCATAATAAATAATCTGATGGAGGAGTTGCGTCTAGGACTCCCAAATAGTTTTTCAGGGATGCTACTCCAGCGTGTCTCTTAGCCGGTTCGTGCATTATTTAAGTCTGCTTTTAAGTTGAGGAGATCTCTGTGATTGCCATTCTCTACGAATTTTTCTTTTTTTCAGCCAAGAGCCGTTCGATATCTGCAGAATAAAATTGATTGTATCTAGCTAGTTGTCGGGTTATTGTTGAATGTTTGGCAGCTGATTTGAGGTTTTCTTCAAAATCAATGAGACTCCGCTCTACGTCTTCAGGTGTTCTTAGCGGGATGTTATCCGAACAATGAGTACTAAGATACTTTCTATATTTCAACCAATTAATGCTTGTGTTAGTCGTTGGTGATATGATGTTTTGTTTGTCCCATATATAGACGATAGTGGGTAAATGATCTGAGGATAATTCAAGTGACGCTTCAGCTTTAATCATTTCTCTCGGAATACCCTCAAATCGCGCCAAAATCAATAACATCAGGTATTTTTTGTCGATCAGTAGGCTAATAGGTGGGTTGTCCACTCGATATCACATTCAGATGCCTTTTTGAAATTGTGTCAAACAAAACACGATCTTTTGGAGTTTAGCGTTGTAGTCGGCTGATGCTAGGAAACAGGGAGCTATGGATTTGTAGAAGTCGCTATACTGACTTTCCGATATTTGAAATCTAGGAGGTGAATAAATCGAGGAAATAACTGAGCTTTGATGAAATTCTTCAAGACAGATATTTTTTGCTGAAGGTAACCCTAACAAAAATCACGCTTGATTCGGGCCTTAATAAGTATTGCCGAGCCTCCACATGCTCTTCCACGAGGGTCCTTAGTATCATATAAAATATAGCCATTGATTTTAAAAAAACTATTTGTTGTTAAGTGTGTCTCAGAAATCAGCATGATATCAATTTGTTGATTTATGAGGAAGTATTCGAGTTCATTTTTATGTTGGCGTAAGCCGTTTGCGTTCCAGAAATATATTTTTAAGCAGTTAATAAAACTGTTTAACGAATGCACTAATGTCTCGATGCTTGCTTCGAGACGATTATAGTTATGGTGTATGTTCCTTAGGTTCTGGGTGCAAATTTATAGTCGAATTAGTTGTCGGTGTGGCTTTATGTACTGAAGTAGGATTGGTTTTTACAATATCTGCGTATGAATCATGTTGTGTTGTTGGTTGGGGATAATAATCATTTTCGCGATATTGTGGGTGCTTAGCAGGAGTATTTAATTTTTGAGTAGTTTTCCTTACCATGGAAAAAACTGGACAGCCTCTGTAGTTAGCAGTGTGGTTTCCACCGCAATTGCTACATTTTTTAACTTTCGAGTCATCTCTTGCTTTGTCGCATTGGGCGGAACAATGTAGCTCGCACATATAACGCAAACTGGAGGCAACTTACGGTAAGCCCTAGTATGACCATATTCTTAACAATTTAGACACTGGACAGGTCCTGGTCGCTTATGCGGCTCTTCTACGGTTATTTTACGGTGTAACAAGTATTTCAGATTATAAATGGGGTGCGTTTCGTTCTTCTTCAATCTGATATCTCCAGGTTCCAGTTCAACGTGAAATAGTGGTTGGGGGACACGTTCTCGATTACGGAGATTATCTACACTTTTTATTTTAAAACCAGCTTTTTGGAGTCCGGTTCTTATTTCAGATGGATCAACGTTTGAATCTACACCTTTAATGACTACCTGTAGACCTTTGCTACTCTTGAGCTGATAGGTATAAAGGTTCTTTTTGCAGCTTTCAAACTCGTTTACTGCTTTACGATAGCTGCTTTCATCAATAAATTGTATTTTTGTCTCATCAATGTTACCACGTTTGATTGGAATTACATAAAATGAGTTCTCGCCAATAACTGAAATTAACTTTTTTATTAATTTGTTCGAATTTTTCTCCCTTAAATAAACTGCAGGTGGTTTGAATGACTTAAGTGCCGTTTTATGTTCACTTGTTTCACTATCTAAGATAGCAAAACGATTATGGGAATTTATTCCGTTAGAGCCCTTGTCTTTATGTACTTTAGATATTGGTGCAAGCTGCGAAGATTTATGGCTTCGACCTCTTTTTAATACAGTTATGTATCTGTCCATTCCCACTTGCGTCTTAGGTTTTTCTACACTATCCATATTAGTTTTGGTAACACTGTGTTCAGAAGGCGACTTGTTTGTAGTTATTTTATTGTCATCGCTTAGCAAAAGCGATGAACAATATTAAGCACGTATAACTGGCGTAGGATTTATATATCGCGTCCGCACTTATCAACGCCAAAAACAGAACGAACAATAACATAATAAACAATGTTTGATTCGAGCTTTTTTTAGTATTACTGAACCACCACATACTCTGCCATTGATTTAAAAAAAGCTATTTGTTGTTAAGTGAGTCTCTGAAACTAGCATTACATCAATTTGTTGGTTCTTAAGGAAGTATTCGAGTTCATTTTTATGTTGGCGTAAGCCGTTTGCGTTCCAGAAATATATTTTTAAGCAGTTAATGGTTTGTTTAGTACCGCCTGCATCTTGCATTCTTGCATCATACTGCTCATAAAACTGTTTAACGAATGCACTAATGTCTCGATGCTTGCTTCGAGACGATTATAGTTATGGTGTATGTTCCTTAGGTTCTGGGTGCAAATTTATAGTCGAATTAGTTGTCGGTGTGGCTTTATGTACTGAAGTAGGATTGGTTTTTACAATATCTGCGTATGAATCATGTTGTGTTGTTGGTTGGGGATAATAATCATTTTCGCGATATTGTGGGTGCTTAGCAGGAGTATTTAATTTTTGAGTAGTTTTCCTTACCATGGAAAAAACTGGACAGCCTCTGTAGTTAGCAGTGTGGTTTCCACCGCAATTGCTACATTTTTTAACTTTCGAGTCATCTCTTGCTTTGTCGCATTGGGCGGAACAATGTAGCTCGCACATATAACGCAAACTGGAGGCAACTTACAGTAAGCCCTAGTATGACCATATTCTTAACAATTTAGACACTGGACAGGTCCTGGTCGCTTATGCGGCTCTTCTACGGTTATTTTACGGTGTAACAAGTATTTCAGATTATAAATGGGGTGCGTTTCGTTCTTCTTCAATCTGATATCTCCAGGTTCCAGTTCAACGTGAAATAGTGGTTGGGGGACACGTTCTCGATTACGGAGATTATCTATACTTTTTATTTTAAAACCAGCTTTTTGGAGTCCGGTTCTTATTTCAGATGGATCAACGTATGAATCTACACCTTTAATGACTACCTGTAGACCTTTGCTACTCTTGAGCTGATAGGTATAAAGGTTCTTTTTGCAGCTTTCAAACTCGTTTACTGCTTTACGATAGCTGCTTTCATCAATAAATTGTATTTTTGTCTCATCAATGTTACCACGTTTGATTGGAATTACATAAAATGAGTTCTCGCCAATAACTGAAATTAATTTTTTTAATAATTTGTTCGAATTTTTCTCCCTTAAATAAACTGCAGGTGGTTTGAATGACTTAAGTGCCGTTTTATGTTCACTTGTTTCACTATCTAAGATAGCAAAACGATTATGGGAATTTATTCCGTTAGAGCCCTTGTCTTTATGTACTTTAGATATTGGTGCAAGCTGCGAAGATTTATGGCTTCGACCTCTTTTTAATACAGTTATGTATCTGTCCATTCCCACTTGCGTCTTAGGTTTTTCTACACTATCCATATTAGTTTTGGTAACACTGTGTTCAGAAGGCGACTTGTTTGTAGTTATTTTATTGTCATCGCTTAGCAAAAGCGATGAACAATATTAAGCACGTATAACTGGCGTAGGATTTATATATCGCGTCCGCACTTATCAACGCCAAAAACAGAACGAACAATAACATAATAAACAATGTTTGATTCGAGAAACATTTTTAATAAAAGAATAAATTGCGATAATTTGTGAAATCAAAAATGGATACGAATAATTTAGTGACAAGAAGTGGTCAAATTTATTATTATTTTAACGGAAATTTGGATTTTATAGGTCATTTATTTTTTTTTTTATAATATAACGGGCTATATTCAGGAAAGGATTTACCTATAAGACGAGAGTTGACGCCTTAAGTAATTCGAGTTTTAAAACTTCCTTCTTCGGATTTAATATAATTGTTTCTAAAGGCCATTTACGATGAAATTAAAAATGTTAAACATCGTGACAAGAAGGAGAGGTAGCTCTCCCGGCTGCCGGATTTGTAGTAAATGTTCATTAAAACACCACTTTGAAAAAAGGGAATTTAGAGGACGTTTACTTAGGAATTTCTAGTATAAAATTAATGAAATATTTAGTTATACTTCTACAGTGCCACCAAAATGAACAAGAGGTGAAATGCGGTATTTTGTCCACCTGAAAACATAGGTTTCGATGGCATGTCAGTAGGAGTAATCGCTACAGTTCCCGGCAAGCTTTATTTTGCCGTATCCATCGCGTTAAAGAAAATATACCTACATATTTTTATTTTTTAACTCTTTACATAAACTAACTCTAGCTGATTTCCAAGCAGACGAGCCGATACCAAAGTAGTGGTCGAAAGTGAGATAGAAACCTTTATTTTAAAATCATTTATTTAAAAATATATTTAAAAGCAATTAATTAACACAAAAAAAAATATTTTTTATTTTCATTTTATATACATGTACATACATATGTATATCTCGTTTTATTTCGATCTTCAGTTTCAAACATACATATATATGTAAGTATGTATGTATTTCTGGTCTTGTATACAAAATTCAACAAAACATAAATATAAAAAAATGTTTATAGTGATGTATATAAAGTCAACACAAGTAAACAAAGCTCGTTATTCCAATAATTTGTTATACCAATAACAACAAAGAGCCATTTTAAATGCTTAAAATCATTCTTAATGTATTAGGTTTTTTGTTCTTTATGTGGTTAAAAAAACAATTTACATTTAAATAAAGAAAAAATAAGTTTATATTATAAAAATATAAAAGTTTTTCAATAAATTTGTCTACCCGGATGAAATAATATTCGTTTTTACACATCATTACCTAAAAAGAGAAAGGAGTAAATCATGGTGTTGCCAGTCTCAACATTAAAAATTTAAAAGACACGTTAACTAAATTTCTGTTTTTGCATACGATTTTTTACCATAGGGTTATTAGCCTTAATGTGACTGGAAACTAATGTGAACATTAAAGCTTAAGTAAGATTTTTTTTTTGCATAAGACCCACAATCTTCAAATTTATCAAAAATATTTAGAATTTAGAATACTATAAAAAATTAAAAAAAATTGTACCCAATATTTTGAAAAAGCTGGACTAGGGTAGCGAAAAATCAAAAATTTTATTCCTTAAAATGCTTATAACTCAATGATTTTAAATAATTTGCAAATTTAGATACCATTTTGTTAGTACTGACAAGACCATTAATACCATGTATAATTTTAAAAAATTAGAATAAAACTGAAGAAATGGCAAGATGTAAAATAATTTTCAAGTGCGAGGTTCCCAACTTTGAGACCACATAGCGCCACTCCTGGAGGGTTTATGCTACTCTTCTTTAAAATTTAAGTTCAGATACTCCTCTGTTATGCTCCTGTTAAATTTTGGATCAATCGGCCTATCCGTTTATAAATGACTAGGTTATTTCCAAAATATTTTGATTCTGCCCCACTGTACATTGTTTCGCTCAAAGCGACAAAGCAAGGGATAACTCGAAGGTTAAAAAATTTTGCAATTGTGGTGGAAATAACGCTGCTAACTACAGAGGTGTTCCAGTTTTTTCTATGGTAAGGAAGTCGACTCAAAAATTAATGCCCCTATTATGGTTGACAACTTTTAAAACATTTGGTCGTCGTTTATAAATTCGCTTTGCCATTCTCAACTAATCTCAGGGTTGACTTTTAGGTTGAGTTCACTATTTTTTGTGGTATTGTTGGCTTCAACTGTGCACAAGTTTGGTTGACAAAAACTTTAAATATACAGAACTGCTTATTAATAGTTTGAATTTTGTACATTACAGTTTACTTCGACGTGAAGTGCATAAAAATGGAGAGATCGTAAGTTTCTCAGCATTTGCTCAGGCGCAATTAGCTAATAAATCTTGAAAAAAAATTTTATTTTGATTGTAAGTTCTAGTTTGAATAGTTTTTCTTTTCAGTTGATAGTTCAAGAGCGTTAGATTCGTCCAGAACTTTCCTCCTCGTACGTAGCACATCTATATTAGCATCTTTCTCCATAAAATAAATCTACACATACGTAGATATATTCATTTGAAATTATTACATATCGTAATATGATTCCAAAAAAGCCCTAAGTTACAAAAAATTCAAAAGCGGCTTTTTATTTAATTATGATTCACCGTATCAATTTACATTGTTCTGCAAATTTTATACTTCTATAATTTAAAAATAACTCTCTTATACTCGAGCTTAAATGAAAAAAATGTTAAAAATGTTGGTTAATTTGTTATTAGAATGTTTTTTTGCTTGTCCTGTAAAATTTTTTCAATGTAACTTAGGGCTTTTATGAATTCATATGACGATGTTTCCATTTGAAATTATTTTCTTACATTTTACAATTATTTGTCGGCTTTTCTCTCAAACTGGATATTTCAACTAAAAACAGTTGGGTCTCACAATACTACAAAACACTTTGGTTGTGTGAAAGTTGAGTCGACTCGTAGACAAGCAAACTAAGCTGAGTTAAAAACGACAATAGAGGCATAAGGACTCCTTCTAAGCAGCCACAATAGAAAGCAAACAACCAAACATGTTTCATACGCGGACCAATCATATTTCAGTACAAAAACCGACACCGACTAATTGTACTCCAAATTTGCATCCAGAACATAAAGAACAAACACCATCTGGCAACTACAATCATCTTGAAGCAAGACATTAGTGCATTTTTTAAACAGTTTTATGAGTTCTATGAGCGGCATGATGCAAGAAATGGTACACATGCCATCTATGATGTTGCAGGCGGTACTTAACAAACCATGAAATGTTTAAAAATATGTTTCTGGAACGCAAACGGCTTGCGCCAACACAAAAATTAACTCGAATACTTCCTTAAGAACCAACAAATTGATGTCATGCTAGTTTCAGAGACTCACTTAACAACAAATAGCTTTTTTTTAATCAATGGCAGAGTATGTGGTGGTTCAGTAATACTAAAAAAAGCTCGAATCAAACATTGTTCATTCTGTTATTGTTCGTTCTGTTTTTGGCGTTGATAAGTGCGGAGGGATATATAAATCCTACGCCAGTTATACGTGCCCAATATTGTTCATCGCTTTTGCTAAGCGATGACAATAAAATAACTACAAATAAGTCGCCTTCTGAACACAGTGTTACCAAAACTAATATGGATAGTGTAGAAAAACCTAAGACGCAAGTGGGAATGGACAGATACATAACTGTATTAAAAAGAGGTCGAAGCCATAAATCTTCGCAGCTTGCACCAATATCTAAAGTACATAAAGACAAGGACTCTAACGGAATAAATTCCCATAATCGTTTTGCTATCTTAGATAGTGAAACAAGTGAACATAAAACGGCACTTAAGTCATTCAAACCACCTCCAGTTTATTTAAGGGAGAAAAATTCGAACAAATTAATAAAAAAGTTAATTTCAGTTATTGGCGAGAACTCATTTTATGTAATTCCCATCAAACGTGGTAACATTGATGAGACAAAAATACAATTTATTGATGAAAGCAGCTATCGTAAAGCAGTAAACGAGTTTGAAAGCTGCAAAAAGAACCTTTATACCTATCAGCTCAAGAGTAGCAAAGGTCTACAGGTATTCATTAAAGGTGTAGATTCATACGTTGATCCATCTGAAATAAGAGCCGGACTCCAAAAAGCTGGTTTTAAAATAAAGTGTAGATAATCCCCGTAATCGAGAACGTGTCCCCCAACCACTATTTCACGTTGAACTGGAACCTGGAGATATCAGATTGAAGAAGAACGAAACGCACCCCATTTATAATCTGAAATACTTGTTACACCGTAAAATAACCGTAGAAGAGCCGCATAAGCGACCAGGACCTGTCCAGTGTCTAAATTGTTAAGAATATGGTCATACTAGGGCTTACTGTAAGTTGCCTCCAGTTTGCGTTATATGTGCAAGCTACATTGTTCCGCCCAATGCGACAAAGCAAGAGATGACTCGAAAGTTAAAAAATGTAGCAATTGCGGTGGAAACCACACTGCTAACTACAGAGGCTGTCCAGTTTTTTCCATGGTAAGGAAAACTACTCAAAAATTAAATACTCCTGCTAAGCACCCACAATATCGAGCAACTGCTCATTATCCCAACCAACAACACAACATGATTCATACGCAGATATTGTAAAAACCAATCCTACTTCAGTACATAAAGCCACACCGACAACTAATCCGACTATAAATTTGCACCCAGAACCTAAGGAACATACACCATAACTATAATCGTCTCGAAGCAAGCATCGAGACATTAGTGCATTCGTTAAACAGTTTTATGAGCAGTATGATGAAGAAATGGTACGCATGCAATCTATGATGTTGCAGGCGGTACTAAACAAACCATGAACTGCTTAAAAATATATTTCTGGAACGCAAACGGCTTACGCCAACATAAAAATAAACTCGAATACTTCCTCATGAATCAACAAATTGATGTCATGCTGATTTCTGAGACACACTTAACAACAAATAGTTTTTTTTTTAAATCAATGGCTATATTTTATATGATACTAAGGACCCTCGTGGAAGAGCATGTGGAGGCTCGGCAATACTTATTAAGGCCCGAATCAAACATTATTTACTGCGTGATTTTTGTGAGGGTTACCTTCAAGTCTTGAAGAATTTCATCAAAGCTCAGTTATTTCCTCGATTTATTCACCTCCTAGATTTCAAATATCGGAAAGTCAGTATAGCGACTTCTACAAATCCATAGGTGCCTGTTTCCTAGCATCAGCCGACTACAACGCTAAACATACGTTTTGGGGATCACGCCTAATAACTCCAAAAGGTCGTGTTTTGTTTGACACAATTTCAAAAAGGCGTCTGAATGTGATATCGAGTGGACAACCCACCTATTAGCCTATTGATCGACAAAAAATACCTGATGTTATTGATTTTGGCGCGATTTGAGGGTATTCCGAGAGAAATGATTAAAGCTGAAGCGTCACTTGAATTATCCTCAGATCATTTACCCACTATTGTCTATATATGGGACAAACAAAACATCATATCACCAACGACTAACACAAGCATTAATTGGTTGAAATATAGAAAGTATCTTAGTACTCATTGTTCGGATAATATCCCGCTAAAAACACCTGAAGACGTAGAGCGGAGTCTCATTGATTTTGAAGAAAACCTCAAATCAGCTGCCAAACATTCAACAATAACCCGACAACTAGCTAGATACAATCAAATTTATTCTGCAGATATCGAACGGCTCTTGGCTGAAAAAAAGAAAAATTCGTAGAGAATGGCAATCACAGAGATCTCCTTAACTCAAAGCAGACTTAAAGAATGCACGAACCGGCTAAGAGACACGCTGGAGTAGCATCCCTGAAAAACTATTTGGGAGACCTAGACGCAACTCCTCCATCAGATTATTTATTATGGCGTGCGTGTAGAAATCTTAAAATACCAGTTGTACATAAGCCTCCCTTGCGAACTTCGTCTGGTGGCTATCTAAGGCAATCTATTTATTGGACATTTGAAATAGGTTTTACTCCAAATATATCGACTGATATAGTTGAGTTTCCAACTGTCGAAGTTAGTGCTGCAGTACCTTAAGATTTCAATTTAGTGATATTGTAAGGGCAATAATTGCTTTAACCACTAAGAAATCCCCTGGATTAGATAAAACCAGTAACAAGGTGTTATTTGAGTTGCCTCGTATAGCTCGCAAGATTAGTCTTTTTATATTTAACGCCATTTTACGCCTTTAGTACATTCCTCCAGATTGGAAGTTTTCGTTAACCAGGAAAAGACCACACAAAGGTAGATTCATATAGGCCTAAAAGCCTTTTATCAAATATGTCAAAGCTGTTTGAGAGGCTGTTAATAACTAATAGCACTTTTCCACGGAGCCCGATATTCATGCTTCGCTCTCTCATTCGTGCTTCACACTCCAATCATCTTTGAATCAACGTGCTTCGCCACACAAAATTTTGAGAGTGAAGCGCTTTTTTTGAGATGATTCAGTTTAAATCTACTTGCGAAGCATGAATAATTTGTCTATTCTCTAATTTTTATCGCAAGTTTATCTGAACTAGCTCTCTTTGTTTACATAAAAATGTAAACAAAGAACAAAATAACATTAAAAGTGTTGTTTATATATAAATAAATAAGCAAATAAATAAAACACAACTTAAAATTGATAAATACAACACAAGCAAAAGTATATCAAGTGGTAAAAAAACAAAATCGTGCAATAAATTTTAAAATCTAAACTAAAATTTATTGCACGTACGCGTCGTGGAAACGGTATGATTCGCAATCATGATTCAGAGGACGGATCAAGTGCTTCGTTTTGTCGTGGAAATATGGTGTAAGCTGATATGCCAGTGACCGAATCCTCACATCGACATTTGCTGAAGCAGCTTTTTTAAGCATTCACGAAAGTCCCGAAGTAGCATCAGGATATTTACAAGACCACATATTCGGGTATGTTCAGTAATCCGAAACCGAGTGAAATTGATATCGAATAAATTTAAAAAAAATATAACTTAGTTGCGCCTTTATATTGAAACTTTAGAAATCAAGGAAGTTATTTAAATGGTCTTTAATCAAATGTTTAAAAAATAATATCAAAATGTTGTAAGATTTAAAAGTTATGACAATTTGAAATTTCGTTCGGATTCAATTTCACTAGGTTTAGGATTACAGAACATACCAGATGAAATTTAGAAAAGTGGTTGAAGAAATGGAGAATAAAGGTGAATGAACAAATATGTCCTCACATAACTTTCACAGTGCGTAGGGAATCGTGCCCCCCTATTAACATAAATCAGCAAGCAATACCTCAGCTTTTAGACGTAAAATATCTCGGTTGATTGCAAACTTTTATTGTACAAGTCAATCCTAAAACCAATTTGGTGTTATGACATTCAGTTATGGGGCACTGCCTCAGCTTTAGAGGGAGGACCCGCAAACGATATTAGCAACCGTGAAACATACATTTTTTTTGCCTAGCACTGGCTGGACTTAACAACTATATTTATTTTTATTTTAGATTTAAGATATTTGTATTATTGTTATTAAATATTGAAAATACAATAAATAAAATATGAAAAAAAAAAAGATTTATAACACGATGAAAGAGAAGGCAGTAAATATTTATCTAGTTTCATGTATGTACATATGTATGTATATTGTAGTCATTGTCTAATTTCTTAAAAATATACCTTTTTACAGTTTCGATATGCGTCACAAAACGAATAATTTCTCAATGCATTAACTATCGCGTCTGTTTGCATGACAATGCATACAAAGGTTTTAAACCATCACATTGTTCAAGCAGAATTGCTTTTAAAACGCAAACAGGATTTTTCAAATATATTGAGACTTTATCTCCATTTGAATAAGGTCACGTATTAAGCCAAAAGTCCTCCTTAATAAAATTTAATTTTTTTTCTGTCCTATCGAATAGCAAAGCTATTTGACGTTGTTGCAAAAATATGCAACAAATTTGGAAAGGCAAAACGGATTGGGAAAAATTGTTGAAACCCATGACGTTAAATAGATGACGCGCATTTGTCGATGATTACCCTTACCTCGAAAGTATCTATATCCCCCGTTGGGTTAATTTTAACCCTTAACATGAAGTTCAACTTTTTGCTTTTGTGATGCTTCTGAAAAAGCCTTTGTCGCCACTCTATATAACCCCATCAGATGATTTATTCACCAATTTGCTCGCTGCGAAAGCAAAAGTGGCGCCAATAAAAGTGCAAACTTTACCCCGTTTAGAGCTCTGCGGTGCAACTCTATTGCCAAAGATGGTGTATTCACTTTGCAAGGAACTGAATCTTGCCACTACGACTTCTGGTGGTCACACCATCGTCATCAATGTTCTAGCCAGACACTAAAATCGTCTATTTTTTATTTTTCATTTTTACATTTGTAAGGCTGCCCTTGCAAGAATGCTGGTCACCCTGTTTTTCAAGACAGAAAATATACAACCGTATTTAATATCTAAAAACCACTAATTTTGTACAACCAATAAAAACGAAAAGAAATTGATTAATAGCGATCATCCCCCATAACCCGAAGGTACTTTTTTTTATTAGAAAAAACAATAAATTGTACTTTGAGGAAACTCATCACCCGTATTTTTCTTTGTAACTCAATTGAAATAAGAAACAGTTCGTTTTAAAACTCTTACTTCCAACGTAATTTCTGTTTCATCTGGTGACCCGCAAGGAAGCCATTTGGGTCCTTTATTATTTTCCCTGATCATTAATAATCAGCCCAAAAGCATAAAACACTCAAACGTTCTATTATATGCAGATGACGTAAATATTTCAAACATACAATCGTCACTCTGATCATATTCTTTTGCAAAAAGACTTGGATGCATTTAGATCCTGGTGTAACATTTACCTTATGGAGTTGAACCTTAAAAAGTGCAAATACATGTGTTTCTTCCGAATATGTCATACAAATGTGCAATACATTTTAAATGGTCATGAACTTGACAAACTGAATGTAGTTTACTTTACTGGATGCTAAATTACATTTTATACAGCTTATTTCGTTAACAACTAACATATCACGAACAGTTCTTGAGTTTATAAAATGCTGGGCGAAGAAGTTTAGTGACCATATATCACAAAACATCTTTAGACTTCTCTTGTCAGACCTATTCTGGATATATTTGTTTTTTTTTTCATATTTCGTTTATTGAATCTTCAAATATATTTTTGAACTAACAATAATTACTATATACTTGTTATGTCCAGCCAGTGGTAGACAAAAAAAGATGTATGTTTCACGGTTGCTTCTATCATTTGCAGGTCATCCCTCTAATGTTCGGATGAGAGAAGAAATGTCCCTCCTCCTGAGACGAATGTAACCACGTTCATTTAGCATGCTGCGGGCCAGCGGATTTGGATGTGTTTCAAGTTTCTTTTAATACGTAACTGCATATTTCGCTATTTATGCTTTAACTGATGGCACGTTTAGATCTATGTGGATGTTCGATTTTCTTATGTACCAGGGAGCAACTATGATCATCCGTAGATTCTTATTTTGGCGCCTTTGAATTTTTTCACGATTCCCTACGCAGTGTAAAAGTTATATGAGTACATTTTTGTTCATTGACCTTCATTTTCCATTTCTTCAACCACTTTTCTAAAATTAATATTTGGTCTTGTAAATATCGTGATGCTACTTCGGGACTTTCGTAAATGTTTAAAAAATCTATGTCGTCAGCAAATGTCGATGTGTGGACTCGGTCCCTAGTTGGCATATCTGAAGTATATAACAAGTATAAAATCGGCCCCAATATACTACCTTGGCGAACTCCGGCTTCAATTGGCTCAGGTGAGCTTAAAAAATTGCCTTCTTTAACAATGAATTTCCGATTAGTTAAATAACTATCTATCAGCTTATATAAGTTTGCGGGCAAATTTAGTTTTAATTTATATTTTAGGCCATCATGCCATACCTTATCGAATGCTTGGGAAACGTCGATCAAAAAAGGAGAGCAGTATTTTTTTTTTTCTTTAAAGGTCTTCTTAATTACGTTAACTGACCTGTGAGTTTGTTCGATTGTACTATGTTTTTTTCTAAAGCCAAATTGATGGTTCGGAATACATCCTTTGTCGCTTAGAATGGGTTTTAGCTTATTTAATAACATCCTCTCAAACAGCTTTGACATATTTGATAAAAGACTTATAGGGCTGTATGATTCAATTTTTGTGTGGTGTTTTCGTGGTTTAGGAATCATAGTTATTAACGAAACCTTCCAACTTGAAGGAAAGTACTCAAGGCGTAAAATGGCGTTAAAGATAAAAAGAATAATTTTGCGAGCTGTATGGGGCAACTCAAATAAAATCTTGATACTGGTTTTATCAAAGCCAGGGTGTTTAAATCTGTTATTACCATTTCAATGTCACTAAAATGAATTCTTAAGGGTACTGCAGCACTAGCTTCGACAGTTGGCAAATCAACTGCAGCAGTCAATATATTTGGAGTAAAGACCTTTTTCAAATGTTCAACAAACAATTTGCCTTTTTCGGCATCATTCCTTGCCCAGCCTCCAGACGAAGTTCGCAAGGGAGGCTTATGTACTACTGGCCTTTTAAGGTTTCTACACGCACGCCATAATGAATATTCTGATTGAGGAGTTGGGTCAAGGTCTTTTAAATAGTTTTTCAGAGATGCTGCTCTTCGGGATTCTAGTAAATCTCTTAGCCTTTTAAGTTGAGGAGATCTGTGCGAAATTTTCTTTTCTAGGCCAAGAGCCTCTTGACGTCAACAGAATAGATTTGATTGTGTCTTATTAGTTGTCGGGTTACTGTTGCGTGTTGGGCAGCTAATTTAAGGTTTTGATCAAAATCAGTAAGACTTTGCTCTACGTCTTCTGGAGTTCTTAGCGGGATATTTTCCGAACAATGAGTACTGACATATTTTTTTATATTTCAACCAATTTATGCTTGTGCTAGTTCTTGGTGACACGATATTTTACTGGTTCAATATATAGACAACAGTGGGTGAATGATCTGAGGATAATTCAAGTGACGCTTCAACTTCAATCATTTCTTTTGAAATACCTTTAGTTACGCCAAAATCAATAACATCAGGTATTTTTTGCTGATCAGTAGGCCAATAGGTGGGTTGTCCACTCGATTTCACGTTTAGACTCATTTTTGAAATCGTGTCAAACAAAACACGACCTTTTGGAGTAATTAGTCTTGATCCCCAAAATGTATGTTTAGCGTTGTAGTCACCTGATGCTATGAAACAGGGACCTAGTGATTTGAAGAAATCGCTGTATTGACTCCCTGATATTTGAAACCTAGGAAGTGAATAAATCGAAGAAATAACTAACCTTTGATGAAATTCTTCAATGCAGATGTTTGTTGCTTGAAGGTAATCTTCACAAAAATCGCACAGTAAATAATGTTTGATTCGAGCCTTTATTAGTATTGCTGAACCACCACATGCTCTGCCATGGGGTCTTTGGTGTGATATAAGATATAGCCATTTATTTTAAAAAAGCTATTTGTTGTTAAGTGAGTCTCTGCAACCAGCATGACGTCAACTTGTTCCTTCTTAAGGAGTTCATTTTTGTGTTGGCGCAAGCCGTTTGCGTTCCAGAAACATATTTTTAAACAGTTTATGGTTTGTTAAGTAACGCCTGCAACATAATAGATTGCATGCGTACCATTTCTTGCATCATGCTGCTCATAGAGCTCATAAAACTGTTTAAGGAATGCACTAATGTCTCGATGCTTGCTTCGAGACGATTATAGTTACCAGATGCTGTTTGTTCTTTAGGTTCTGGGTGGAAATTTGCAGCAGAATTAGTTGTCATTGTGGCTTTTTGTACAGGCTTGTTAGTTTTTAACATATCCGCATATGAAACATGTTGCGTTGGTGGTTGGGCTAACTAAGGATAATGAGCATTTTGTCGGTATTGTGACTGCTTAGGAGTATTTAATTTTTGGGACGATTTTCTTAACATATTATAAACTGGGCATCCTCTGTAGTTAGCAGTGTGATTTCCACCGCAATTGCTACATTTTTTAACCTTCGAGTCACCCCGTGTCTAAAAACAGGTTTTATTGTTTTTTTTTATTTGTTTGTTTAAAATTCACTGACTAATTTTTGTTTTGTTATACGTTATTGCGAGCTTAAAAAAATACATGTCCGTTCTATTTGACGAATAACTACTCACTGTATATACTTATGTCAATAATTTGGGATCCAATGTATAAAGTTCTTAATAACAGCATTGAATCGGTTCAAAACAGTTCTTGTTATTCAGTCTTTAATGTTTACAATGGAATCCCTTAAATCTACCATCCTACACTAGTAGACTTGCTTTTTTATTATAATAATTTTATTATTATTTATATATAATAATTTTAAATGTCACCTTTGTTTGAAATTTAATAAAAGGAAATGTCTGTTCAGATTTTTTGATAAGCAATATTTTTTTATTGTTCCATGTCGTCCTACATGCTATTTTTTTCCATTGGCAATTATAGTATTCAAAGCTAATTATGGAAGCTTTCTCGTTTTTAAGAATTTGTACTGAATATTATTTATTTTTCATTACGCATAATTCCTTTTTTTAAATTTATTATCATATAGTAATCCAAACAGATTACTATTGGAAAGCATATCCATATAGCATATAGCTATTTCACTGGTGCTTACCCAGATCGTCTGTTTGTGATTTGGATAGATAATGGGTAACTAAGCTATTACCTAACACCCAAAAAAAAAAAACATACGCTTGCCTTGATTATTTTTTATATTTAGTCATGCGCTTTAAATTAATATGAGTTTGTAAAATACTTAATCCAGATTCATTAAACAAAATGAATTAAGAGCGAAACTCATGCTTAATTCATGGAATCATTTCACATTAAAAAAATAAAGGAAACAGCTACAAATATTTCTTTATAGGTCTGCTAGTGATTTCTTATTATTAATTTTTAAGAATTCAATTCAATCACTTAAGTGGTGACAAAAAATTAATATGAAAAGCAAAACAAAAACTTCATATTCTCGCACATAAATGACTAAAATGTTGTGACTTTGTTGCCTTTGCCATCATGATCATCATCGTCAGCAACTTCAATTCTAAGCCTCCATCACAAGTCCTTCATTGTTTTCTTTTTTTACTTTTATTAAGAGCAAATAAGTGTTCGATGTTATTTTTGTATGTATTTTTGAGTTGAGTTATTTATGTGACATTATTGTATAAAAATTACCATTTTATTGGTTGGTCACCCAAAAAAGTGTACGAATAAATTTCCACTACAATAAAGTTGTTATTTTATACTGACACATTTAAAGCAGCAATCGCTCGTCAACACAATGAAACTTAAAATATTTTGCAACGAAGAGATTTTTTCTTGATTTCTAAATTTAATAAACTTCTCATTTGGTTTATTAAATTTTGAGCATAAGAATCTGAGTTTTTATTCAGAAAATTTAAAAAAGTCCACTGACGATCTGGGTAAGCACCAGTGAAATAGCTATATGCTATATGGATATGCTTTCCAATAGTAATCTGTTTGGATTACTATATGATAATAAATTTAAAAAAAGGAATTATGCGTAATGAGAAATAAATAATATTATTTAGAAAATTCCAAATATAATTTTTAAAAGTAATAGCATGCGCACGGTGCATAAATACGATTTTCGTATTTTTTAATTTTTTCAATTTTTATTTTTGTTTTTCAGAAACTCTTTTTGATACATTATGAATGGTATCCAATGGAAACCCTTAATGTTGAAAATAGAAAGAAAAAGAAAAGTAGTTTTTTAATTTTTTTTAATTTTTTAAATTTGAAATGGTTACTATGTTTTTTGTTTAGAAATTTTGGATTTTTTCTTGATTTCTAAATGTAATAAAATTCTCATTTGGTTTATTAAATTTTGAGCATAAGAATCTGAGTTTTTATTCAGAAAATTTAAAAAAGTCCACTGACGATCTGGGTAAGCACCAGTGAAATAGCTATATGCTATATGGATATGCTTTCCAATAGTAATCTGTTTGGATTACTATATGATAATAAATTTAAAAAAAGGAATTATGCGTAATGAGAAATAAATAATATTATTTAGAAAATTCCAAATATAATTTTTAAAAGTAATAGCATGCGCACAGTGCATAAATACGATTTTCGTATTTTTTAATTTTTTTTTACTTTTGTTTTTCAGAAACTCTTTTTGATACATTATGAATGGTATCCAATGGAAACCCTTAATGTAGAAAATAAAAAGAAAAGTGAAGTTTTTTAATTTTTTAAATTTGAAATGTTTACTATGTTTTTTGTTTAGAAATTTTGGATTTTTTCTTGATTTCTAAATTTAATAAACTTCTCATTTGGTTTATTAAATTTTGAGCATAAGAATCTGAGTTTTTATTCAGAAAATTTAAAAAAGTCCACTGACGATCTGGGTAAGCACCAGTGCAATAAAAAAAGGAATTATGCGTAATGAGAAATAAATAATATTATTTAGAAAATTCCAAATATAATTTTTAAAAGTAATAGCATGCACACGGTGCATAAATACGATTTTCGTATTTTTTAATTTTTTCAATTTTTATTTTTGTTTTTCAGAAACTCTTTTTGATACATTATGAATGGTATCCAATGGAAACCCTTAATGTAGAAAATAGAAAGAAAAAGAAAAGTGAAGTTTTTTAATTTTTTAAATTTGAAATGGTTACTATGTTTTTTGTTTAGAAATTTTGGATTTTTTCTTGATTTCTAAATTTAATAAACTTCTCATTTGGTTTATTAAATTTTGAGCATAAAAATCTGAGTTTTTATTCAGAAAATTTAAAAAAGTCCACTGACGATCTGGGTAAGCACCAGTGAAATAGCTATATGCTATATGGATATGCTTTCCAATAGTAATCTGTTTGGATTACTATATGATAATAAATTTAAAAAAGGAATTATGCGTAGTGAGCAATAAATAATATTATTTAGAAAATTCCAAATATAATTTTTAAAAGTAATAGCATGCGCACGGTGCATAAATACGATTTTCGTATTTTTTAATTTTTTCAATTTTAATTTTTGTTTTTCAGAAACTCTTTTTGATATATTATGAATGGTATCCAATGGAAACCCTTAATGTAGAAAATAGAAAGAAAAAGAAAAGTGAAGTTTTTTAATTTTTTAAATTTGAAATGGTTACTATGTTTTTTGTTTAGAAATTTTGGACTTTTTCTTGATTTCTAAATTTAATAAACTTCTCATTTGGTTTATTAAATTTTGAGCATAAAAATCTGAGTTTTTATTCAGAAAATTTAAAAAAGTCCACTGACGATCTGGGTAAGCACCAGTGAAATAGCTATATGCTATATGGATATGCTTTCCAATAGTAATCTGTTTGGATTACTATATGATAATAAATTTAAAAAAGGAATTATGCGTAATGAGAAATAAATAATATTATTTAGAAAATTCCAAATATAATTTTTAAAAATTTGTACTGAATTTAAAAAAATTTTATATGCATATTGATTTTTCTTTAAATATTAACATTTAACATGTTATCTAATTTTATATATAAACTAGCTGACCCGGTCCGCGTTGCTAGCCCTAAGCAAACATTAGTGTTGTATTCAGCGATGCCAATTTAACTCTTTTCGAGCTATTTTTATTTTACCTCTAACGGGAAAATTTTCCCTTCAGTACTTTTTGAGAAGAAAGAGCTAACATAGCTCTTTTATCCATCAAATGTAAAAAACACATTATTTTTTATTTAAAGTTTGACTTGTGTCTAAACTTAGTTTAGACACTATTTCATAAAAAGTTACAACCCTCATTAAGTATTTAACGAAGGCGACAATAAAACTACAATGTAGTTTTATCTGCGATAAGCGGTAAAAAGAAGTGAAAGAAAATTGTTAATATTCCGTCAACCGCCAAGAAGAAAGCATTAACAAGTTAAATACTTACCTGATGTGGATTACTTACTTGATGTGGATACTTACCTAATTTAAAGTTTAACCTGATGTGGATACTTATCTAATTTCAATAACTTACCTCTTTTGAATACTTACCATTTTAAATACTTACCTAAAATACCTGAAATAAGAAAATTCATTACCAGATGCTCAATAAACATATCCTCTATTGAATTGAATTCAAACCAACAAAATTTATTTCGACTTAATTTTCAATTATTAAGGTGAGTTATATGTTTACCCAATGTTTCAAACTTTAGAAGAAAATTGCTAATTATTCTTGTTTTCTCTTTCCCTTAACCACCAGACTTATAATTGCTTATGATTAAGTAATTATAAGTTCTAATCTCTTTAACATTGGCAAACCATTTTCCATTGTCTCAACCCCGCCATATCTATTAAGAGATTAATAAAACAAATCAATTTGTTTCATGGTCCTTTCCCCGCAATTAAGAAGTGAATTGGCAACAATATTTCCATAAATATCTCCCAAAAGAAATTAAAGAGAACACAAAAAAGTCACAGCATGAGGTAAATACCAAAAACTTCGATAATCAGTCGAAGTGTGTTACTTAAATAAGTAAGTGTGCCAAAATTTATTATACCTATTAAAAATACAATTCGTTAGTAAAATTCGCCAAGGGTTTAAGTCCTCTTTTTTTCTCAAATTGAGATTTTAATGCAAAACCGTTCTACTACTTAAAATACATATTTTACAACAACAAAAAATCGCATTATGTTGTTTAACGTTGTTGTAATGTTGTGGTTTGCAAAAGTGCTAAGTCCACAAAACTACGAAAAATGTTAAAAGCTCGTGCTAAGTCCGTGAAATATTAATTTGTTTAGTTGAATTTGGTATTTACTCTACTAAGGTTTTGATAAGTGAAGAATTAAAAAGGAAAAATAAATAATTAGCGGTTTTTAAAACGGTAAATATTTCGATTTTAGTTTTTATTTAAAAATATATATGTAATGTAATTTATAATAATTTTAATATGGATTCTTAAGAAATTGATATGGATTTTCCCCCGAACTATGGAAATGAAGCAGACGACGATGTTGTTGGACCTGTCCCATATGGGTTTAATATAGATTCTGATGATTCTTTTGAACTTCGTCCGAGAACGAGAACTCATAGAAAGAGAGTTCGCACAGCAAATCCATCTTGGTATTCAGTTAGAAATAAAAAGCGAAGGGAATATGGAAAGTGCTATTTTGGAAAATAGAACACAGGCAGTGGTTGGAATTATAAAAAGCAAAGGGATGCACGGACACTAAAGAAGAGGTGCAACTGTAAAAAAACATTGTCTTTAATTGCACAGAAATCTCTGACGAAAATAGGAGAAAAATATTTAATGATTTTTGGAAAATTAGTTGGAACGAAAAAAAACTTTATATTAATACGATGATTCAAGTCCAGAAGACCCAGAAATAGAAAAGAGGAAAATAAATCTAAAAGATGTTAAACAAGGCAATATTATTTGAAAGTAGACAACAAAAACATGAGAGTTTGTAAAACATTTTTTTTAATACGTTGGGAATTGGTAGACGAACTGTAACCAATTGGATGAACAATACTTTAAGTTTAAGAAGAAGTGCCTCAAGTAGTGTTGGTTCTTCAGAAGAAAAAAAATACCTCAATTTGTTCTTTGATTCTCTACCATCAATGGAGTCGCACTACTGTCGTGCTGTCACTACAAAAAAGTATTTACAGACAGAATGGCGTTCTAAATTGCAACTGTACTACTTTTATGTTAACGACAGGTGTGTTGGAAAAAACACAAAATCACTTTCCCTTACATCATTTTATAGTACATTTAAAGCAAAAAATTTTGCACTATTTTCTCCGAAAAAAGACCAATGCGAACTGTGTGTATGTTTTTCAGTAGGAAATGCATCTCAAGAAACGTATAAACTTCACCAAGAAAAGAAAGAAGAAGCCAGGCGTGAATCTGTCGTCGTGTCGATCTTCAGTCTGTCTTAATGGCCCCAAAATCGCAAGTAAGCTGCCTATATTACCGTACAAAACTTCAAGTACATAATTTGGTTTTTTACAACCTTAAAAATAAAGAAGCTTTTTGTTTCTTGTGGAGCGAAGTGGAAGGCGGCCAGAGTTCCGAAGAGTTCGCAAGTATCTGGGTTATTTTATAGAAAACAAAGTCCTGTGTGGAAGCGATAATCCAGAAAAACTAATATTTTATAGCGATGGTTGTACGTATCAAAATAGAAACTGTGTTTCTATTTTGATACGTGCCCTGCTCAATGTGGCTGTCAAACATGGCATTAATATTGAGCAAAAAATTCTTGAAATGGGGCATACTCAAATGGAGGCAGATAGCGTTCATTCAACAATAGAAAGGGCTATGAAAAAAAGAGTAATTAACGTACCTTCAGATTACATAGATGTTTGTAAAATTGCTCGAAAAACCCCTAAACCATATGAAGTTATGTATTTAGATCACACATTTTTCAAAACATTTGATAACGTTCAATTTCTTAAGAGTATCAGACCTGGACGTAATAAAGGTGATAGTAAGGTTACAGATATTCGCGCTATAAAATACACCCCAAGCAAGGAAATACATTTCAAAACTCGTTTTTCTAATGTATGGAAAATATTACCGCAGAAAATTGATGATAAAATTGATTCTATAGACTTTAAAAATTTGCAGCAACTTTATCAAGAACGAAGAAAAATTACTGCAAGAAAGTATGAAGACTTACAATTTCTCAAATCAACCTTACCCAATGAACATCACAAATTTTACGATGATTTACCCCAACTTTGAATTTTTTTCTACTCTAAGTTTTATAATGTTTAAATAATAAGAATTAAAATGAGCTTTAAAATGTATTTTATATATATATGAAATGAACTGAATACTTCTTAAGATTCTGTTTTTTAATAAAATTCATATAGAAAATTTAATATAAAACCTTTGTTTAAATTAAAATTTATTTTAGGAAAATGTGCTAAGTCCACAATAAAACGAATAAATTAACAAAGCAAAAGTGCTAAATCCAAAATGTGGGAATTTCTTTTCCAAAACTTTGTGCAAATTAATTTTTGATCTAGTTTATTTAAATAGAGTAATTTAGTATAAATATTGCGTTTAAAAAATTGTAAAGCTTTAAAAGCTAAAAAAGCTACAATGTTTTTTGCTTCTCTTGTAAAATTTGAAAAAAATGGACTTAGCACCTTTGCGAATTTTACTAACGAATTGTGCAAATTTCACATAAAAAGTCAGTTTTTTTAGAGTGTTAAACATAAAAAAGCGTATGTAGCATATTAAAATTAGCTTAAATTGTTAATATTTGTTTCTTAAAACAGCGCATAAAAACTAAAAAATTGAAAAAGGAAGTTTAATCGCATTATTTCGGCCGTGATTTGTTATATTTTTCTCAAAAGTGCCAAAAATACAATAAAAAAACAAGAAAAAAAAACCAAAAATATATAGAAAAAGAAAACTCTAAAAATTAAAAACAAGTACATATGTATATAACAGTGAAAAAAAGGTCTAGTCATACATAACCGTTAATTCAGATATAAAATTTTTTGCATAAAAAGTATGTATTTATAAAAAAAAAGAAATCGGCAAAAGGTAAAAAAAAGAATAACGTTGTCATAAAAAGTCATAAAACAAAAAATAAAAGAAAACGGTATTAATTTCTTACAAGCTAATTAAAATAAAAAAGCTATAACAAAGATAAAGATACATAAATATTTAGTAATTTAAAATAAAGTTAAATTTGATTTAAAATTTGCTTGCAAAAAATTACATACATATGTATATAAAAAGTTAAATTCGGATTCAGTTGCTCACAAAAGTTATATACATACATAAAAAGGTACATACGTACATGTGTATAAAAAAATTTCAACCACCAAAGAAGACTCTAATCTCTTATTGATACCAAGGAAGTGTTTGAAAGATCTCTTGTTTCATTTAAACCAGTGATATACACTCCATAGCCTCGCGAGGCAGTCAATAATCGTATTTTTCACACAGACACGGTCGGCAATTCACATGTATACAACAACTTTGTTCGTTTCAAAACATTAGTTTATTATCAGTCTCTGCTGAAGCTTTATGAAAGAAACACCACGTACGCTTGTTTGGATTTGTTTTTGTTTTTATTCGTTAAGAACACAGAGCAACAATGTTTAATAATTCTTGGGAATTGATGTTTTTTTTTTTGAAAATCGTGAAGGGAAGCCGCAGTGTTATATTTGTTCAAGGCAATTAGCAAAATGCAACAAATTTAATATAATTACTTGTCATGCCATATTAATTATGAAAAATATAAAGATTATGAGAGACAAAAATTGCTTGATGAAATGAAAGTCAAAGACCCAGTAAATTTTTAAAACAGCCCGATCAGATTGAAAAAGATGAGCGAAATATTAAAAGCCTCTTACGTTGTTGCACTTGCGTTGGCAAAGCAATGTCGCCCGTATGAAGACGGCATTTTTATAAAACATGTTTTGCAAGACGTTTTAAAATGCTTTTCCAAAGTTGGGGAAGATACGGCTATGCTTGTAGAATCGATTCCATTATCTTGCAAAACTATTATGCGCCGTACTATAAAAATAAGTATTTTTTTATTTATGGCTATGCAGAAACGTCTTAAAGAGTCGTTGTTTTTTTCTATTAGCTTAGATGAGAGTACTGACATAAGTAATACTAGTCAATTAATAGTTTATTTGAAAACAGTACATGAAAATATGGTTACTTATGAGGATTTTTTTGGATTAATTCCTATGAGTAAACATGTAAATGGGCAAACATTGTGGGAAGCTATTAACAAAAAGGTTTTTTCAATTGGGGACCAAAGTAAAGTAAGTGCTGTCTGTACTGACGGAGCAAAGGTGATGGTGGGGAAGAAGAAGGGCTTTATTGAGTATTTAACGCAACATATTGACGTGCCATCATTTCATTGCATAATACATCAGCAAGCCCTGTTTGCTAAAAATTTATGCTTGAATGATGTAATGAAAATATGTGTACAGATTATAAATAAAATCAGAGGAGGCCACAATGCGTTAAATCATAGAAAATTTAAATCATTTCTTGAGGAGGTTGAAGCCGACTACGCTGATATATTGTTGTATACAGAAATTAGGTGGCTTAGCCGAGGAAAGAGTCTGGAAAGGTTTTTTGAACTTCGCGAAGAAATTTTAGAGTTCTTAAAACTGGATGAGTCTCCAGATTATAAAAAATTTGTGACAGATTTAAGCGATAACGATTTTGTGATAAGTCTAGCATTTCTTAGCGACTTTTGTAATAAACTTAACGAACTAAATCTTTTATTGCAGGGTGAAAATAAACACATTTTTGATCTATTCCCAATGATAAATCATTTTAAAATAAAATTACAAATTTTAAATAAAAAATTAGCAAATAAAGACGTAACATCACTGCCGAAAACTGCATCACAAAATTTACCGATTTCAGATTCCTTATTTCAAGAATTTCTCACAACAAGTGAAACAATATTAAACAACATAAGCAATAGATTTGAAGATTTTAATAAAATATCACCGATTATTGACTTGCACAACTTGCGATGCAGAAAAACAAAGCCCTGCAATTCAAAAAGAAATAAAAGAAATGCTAGAAGATGATACATTACCTTTTGCGACGGGCAGAGAATTTTGGAAGCAAATTTGCATAAAACAATACCCGAATATCACAACTGAAATATATAAGCTTTATTCGATGTTTGCATCCACATATAATTGCGAAAACGCTTTTTCTACATTAAAAATCGGTAAAAGTGAACATAGGAATAGATTAACAGACACAAACTTAGAAGACTTGCTAGGAATTAAACTTCATAAAACCGAAATAAATGTAGATGAAATTTTAAAAACTTCTTAAACTTTCAAGTTCATAACTTATAATTGCAATGTTCATACAATTGCCCCTACTCAATATATTTCGGCATTATATAATTTTATATTATAACTAGTCAAATATAAATATAACAAACAAATATATAACCTTAGAAAAACAACACAGAATTGTGAATTTTAATTTTTTTTATTATAACATAGAATTGTATTTTTTTTCGAAAGTTTAAAAACAAATATTTAATACTAGCTTGTCCGGGTAACCGGTGTTGCACGGAATCCAATGATTTCATTAAAAAAAATTATGAAAAAAAAAATAAAAAAAAAACAAAAAAAATTTTGAAAACCAAAAAAAAATTAACAAAAAAATTTATATAAAAAAAAATTTATGGGAGGTACCACGCCCCTTTGTCCAATTTTGACCCCCTATAGCCTTCCCAGTCGACTGTAATATGCTGTAAAAATTTCATGAAGATTGGGTTAGTAGTTTACAAAGATATATCCATTCAATTTTATATATGTATATACATTGTTGCACAGTGTACAATTCGGCAGTGAACGCAGCTTATGTTTACGACCGCACACAAGCATATAATATCTTTGTGTGCGTGCGTTCGGGACTTGGCTATCACTGATTTAAACCATTGCTCCTTAAAAAATATCTGAGACTCAACTCTTTATTCATTTACAGCAGAATTAATACCCTTTCTTTTCATTATTACTTTTGGCAATTTTACTCTTATTTACTTCTCAAATAAAATTCAAAAAAAAAAGAGAAAAAAATTTAAAAATCCCCTTTGTTGTCGAACAAGTACAACACAATTTCTCATACATCTGTGCAAGTGATTTACGTGTCTCTTAAAATAAAATAAAACAAATACAGTCCACTAAAGGAAAAATAAATAGTAAACTTAAAAGCAAAAAAGAAAATAATTTATATTTTTGCATACTAATACAGTGTGAGTTCGTTTTACAAAAATTACTAATATGAAAATAAGAATAATAAAATTTAAAATCCAGTATTCGTCCTTGATTACATTATTTATTCCCTTTAATAAATAAAACAAAGAGCAAAGATCATTTACTTAATTTATTTGCTGTCATCTTATCTTAAAACAAGTTCTCTTAATAATGCTTCTTACTTGTAACTCTTTTGAAAAAATATTTTATTAGTGTTAGAATTTTTCATACAATTCTACCAAATTTGGTACAATTAACACATAAGTGGTCCAGTGGTAAATTCATGCCTTTTGGTACAATTTTATCATTGTGACGGTACAATTTAAAGATTGTCAGATCCCAACACTGTATTTAAACACTAAAATTAACTCTCTTGTTATATACAGGCGCAAAAAAAATAAGTTCACATATTTACTAATAATATGTACAGTACAGACCAAAATAAAAAGTACACTAATGAAAATAAAATTTATTTTACAAAAAAATAAAATAATTTATTGCAAGTAAAAACAAATACTCTTAATACTTTTATAAGGAAATATTTTGGATTTTGACAAGAGTTAAGAAAAAATAAAAAAACGCTCTCGAAAATTCCAGATGCAAGCATAAATTAAAATTTATAAAAAAAGCAATATACGTATAATTCATAATACAATTTTTTATTCCATTGAAACAAAATTAATAAAAATATATTTAAAAATATAACACAAATCAACACTTTTATCATAAAAAAAAAACATTAGGATTGCGGTGTATACATAAGATACTTTTTCCTAAAGCTAGTACGCTATAACCCTCGCTTAACCTCGCTTTTTTCGTAACCAAGCTAGAAATCTTCTAGCGCTATTCCGTATACTTAAAATACAAATCCCAATTGAGTACACTGAAAATAAATACATAAATCTGTGCTTCACAGTTTCCTCTAAATCCTTTAGGGGCCCTAAACTTTCAGTGTAACCATAAAAAAAAATCTTAAATCCTAGATCTCACTCTTAGCTCTTCTACACGCAAGCCTTTAAACTAGAACTCATATCTAGTACTATATCCCAATAGCCCCTTATTAAACAAAGTTGTAGAAAACTAATCGTAAGATTTTATACCTTATAATCTAGAAATCTTAACTAAACATCTAAAATTTGTGTCTTCTTAAAAACTATTTTCTTCAAAACCCCTTAATTATAAAACCGTCAAAATACCCAATACATCTCGCGCTGAATATGACCCGTCTCCCAGGGACCACTTTGATTATGATCGGTTAATAAGATTCTGTGAAAGATTCAGAGCAACCCCCCAAGAAGATCAAAGTGATACAATTCTAGAATTCAAATTAAAAGACTTAGATCAAAGGTGCGCCAGAATGTGTTATATTGTCGAAACATAGCGATATAACTCCAGAATTTAGAGAAGAGATTACAGATTTGAAGCCTGCATAGAGGCTTATTACAACTGTAGCTCACAAATACACGATTTGATAAAAATAATGCGATTCGATAACCCAAATAATCCTAAACTACAACCCTCTTCTCGTTATTCAACAAACGCTCAAGCTCACGGCCACACCTTTTTTCAAGAGGAATCAAATAGTTGTATAAAGCTGCCTCCTTGCGATACAGAAGTATTTAAAGGAAGCTATGAACAGTGGCCCTCATTCCGTGACATGTTTACGGCAGTGTATATAAATCACCCAAAACTGTCTCCGGTCACAAAGTTGTACCACCTCCGAAATAAGACGAGAGGTGAAGCAGGTACTATAGTTAATCGATATCCCCTCTCACATGATAATTTTGAACTTGCGTGGAATGCCCTCACATCTCGCTACGAAAATAAACGTGTGTTGGTTGATAACCAACTTAGAATTCTGTTTGACATCCCAGCAGCAAAAAATGAGGATAGTGAATACATAAGAAGATTACAATCTTCTGTGAATGATTCGCTTGCAACCCTAACAACTCTTGGTATAGAAGTAGAAAGTTGGGATCCGATTTTCATTCGGCTAATCCAACAAAACTTCTGGATTTCACTTTAGGTCTTTGGGAACAGTCTCTTACCTCTCTCCGCGAGTTACCAAAATGGTCCCAAATGTCTCAGTTTCTCATAGATAGATACGAAACAGTAGAACGCGTGAGACAAGTATTAAAAATTCTAAAGATGGATTCAGTCTTACAAAACCATCACTACACAAAGTGCAATCGTTTATTTCGCAAGAAAATTTGAACTCAATGTGTAAGCTATGCATTGAAGATCATCCTCTAAGGACATGCCCCAAATTCCGAACCTTTACGATACAGCAAAGGGTTGATTACGTTTATCAAAATAAATTTTGCAATAATTTCTTAGGAACCTCTCATATCAAAGCGAATTGTAAAAGTAAACATACATGTCTCTACTGCAAAAAAACCCACATGACGCAAAAATCCAAAAATATGACCCCCCAAAACACAGAAAGAAAATGTATCGTCAGATATTAGTTCATCCTGCTGATAGACCTTTTCAAAGAATTCTCTTCCAAAATAAGTCCGAAAACCCGATTAAAGACTACCACTTAAAAACCGTAACATTCGGAATTAATTGCGCGCCCTATCTCGCCATCCGAACTCTGATCCAACTAGCTTCAGATTTCGAAGGTGAATACCCGAAAGCAGCATCGATTTCACGAACGGAAACATACGTCGATGACATTCTCTCATTAGGGTATTCAGTAGAAGAGACCGTTGAATCTCAGCGCTAAAATCAGCTGGATTAAAAAAAATTACCGCAAATGAACCAGAATTACTCTCTAATATCCCAAAAGAAGATTTATATGATTTAGATTTTCTGCGTTTTCATGAGTCTAGCTCTACCACAACTCTTGGCAACAAGTGGAATGCGCTCACAGATGCATTTACTTATAGTTTTTCCCCAATTTATCAATCCACAAAAATAACTAAACGCCAAATTCTCTCAGCAGTAGCGAAGCTCTTTGATCCTGCAGGATGGCTAGCTTCCGTAGTCGTCAGAGCAAAAATACTAATGCAACAGTTGTGGTTAGAAGGATTGGAATGGGATAATGATGTGGCACCAGAATCACTTCAAAAGTGGAATAATCTTGTTCAAGATTTAGAGCGACTCGACACTATTTCTATACTCCGTTGGCTACAGTATACCCCTCGTGTTTCGGTACAAATTATTGGCTTTTGCGATGCTTCTAAAGCAGCTTATTGTGCCACAGTTTACATTCGCTGCCAAACTAAAACGGATAATACGTTCTCAAACTTATTGTTAGCAAAATGTAAAGTGGCTCTCATACAAACTTATTAGCGAAGCTCGTGAAGTACGTTACAAAGTCTTTTAATTTTACTCATGACGAAATATATTTATGGACAGACTCATCCATAGTTCTTGGCTGGTTGTCTAAGCCACCCTCATCGTGGGAAACATATGTTGCAAACAGAATTGCTCAAATTCAACATTTAACTCCAGACGCGACATGGCGACATGTTTCGACCCACGACAACCCAGCAGATCTTGGTACTCGAGGCTGTAAGCCACAAGATCTTTTAAATAACTCGCTATGGTGGCATGGACCGCCATGGATGAAAAAACCTCTGTCTGAATGGCCTAAGAAAAATCCCTTAAACATAGTAGAAAAATGCCTTAAAAATAGTCGAAAAATCCTTATATACTCAAACTCTATACGCTGAAGTAAAAGAAAACGACATTCTCAATAGGTTCTCGTCATATAGCAGATGCCTTCATGTTATATGTTATGTTTTCCGATTTTTCAAAAAATCCATCAGTAAATTAAAGCCAAATATACAAACTCCAAGATTACACAATTTAACTCAAGAAGAAATTAAATTTGTCAAAACCAGACTCATCATGATAGCTCCAAAAATATTCGATTATGAAGAATATCAAGCCTTATGCAAGTCACAAACTATTCCAAATAAAAGCTCGCTTAAAACTCTTAATCCATTTAGCTCAGTCGTCTCTTCCTTATAACGAGCGGTACCCAATTATATTACCTGGCTGCTCTCGACTCTGCCAATTGTATCTCAATCTTTTGCACCAATTTCTTTGTCACGCTGAGTGTAGTCAAATGTGTCGCATAGTACAAACAGGGTTTTTTTATATTCAGACTTAAACCCAGAGTAAAAAAGATAATGCGTCAAAACTTGCATTATCTACAAACAACAAGTATGCTCACAAATAATGGCTCCCTTACCACCAGAAAGATCTAGTGTTTCTCTTCCCTTTCAAATTACTTTGCTGGTCCCTTTGAGATAAAGGCGTCTACACTAAGAAAATCTCCCGCTCTTAAAGGCTATGTCAGCGTTTTCGTATTTCAGTACGAAAGCGATTCACTTCGAGCTTTGCTCAGACCTGTCCTCGGCGGCATTCCAAGCCGCATTTGCTCGCTTCGTTGGGAGGCGGGGGCTCCCCCAAAGGGTAGTAACTGACAATGGAAGAAACTGTCTTGGCGCCAGCAGAGTTCTCCAGTGTGAGTTTGACAAATTTTTAAAAACTGCTGCTAACGATGTATCTCAAAAATATTTAACCCACAGGTTCGAGTGGAGGTTTATTCTACCATATGCACCTCACATGGGCGGCTTATGGGAATCCGCAGTTAAAAGTTTCAAGTTTCATCTGAAACGTACAGCAGGAGCTCAAAAGTTTAGCTTTGAAGAATTCGCAACAATATTAGCTCGAATTGAAGGGGTTCTCAATTCTCGCCCGATATCTGCACTATCTGACGATCCAGCTGACTTTACGGCCTTAACTCCAGGTCACTTTTTAAGAGGTGCTCCTTTAATTGCTTTTCCAGAACAACCTTGTCAGGATATGCCTCTCATTAATAGATGGGAAAACTTAAAAGCTATTCACCATCAATTCTCGATCCGATGGAAAGACGACTACTTCAAGTCGCTACACAAACGCTATAAATGGAAAGACACAGTTCCGAATATCCAAGTCGGTGATCTCGTCGCGGTAATAGATGATTTCCAACCACCTCATGAATGGCAATTGGGCAGAATTGAGAACACTTATTCTGGATTAGACAACAACGTTCGTACTGCTGATATACGTACAGTCTCCGGAATAATAACAAGACCCATTGTCAAACTGTGTCACCTTCCTCTCTTAAACGATAAAGGTTCTAATTAAAACTCTTACACCTACCACTAAACTTAAGTAGCTCCATGATATTTACACTATATTATTATATTACACATTTTTACTATTCACAGTCCTATGCTCATACTACTTTTCAGCTCGAAAGGATACACAGAAATTCTTTCTTTCCTGTCTAATTCAATTTCTTTTTTTTCTCGTGTAACCAGGACTAATCGAAGATTAACTGAGACCAAAAAAGAGGGTAGCAACCATAACAAACACCACAAGCGTCGATTACACCGTGATCCAGAAGTTTTTAAACGCGTACTTTGTAAAAGTTATCACGCATTGCGGTTTTGCCGAAAATTTCTAAAGATGTCTGTTATAGATCGGGAGAAAGTAGTTGACAATCACAACTACTGCGTTAACTGCCTTGCGAAAACTCACGATCTGCGAGCATGTTCGTCGATGGACACATGCAGAATATGTGACAAATTTCACCACACGCTTCTACACCCAAGACCTTAACGAAGCCATGGTATTGAAACTAAGCAGTTACGTAAACGCAAAATGCAACCCAAAAACAAAAACCTGAAGAGCCTAAATCGAAAGTTGCTGTTTCTACAACACCAGACGCAAAAATAATCGTCGAAGCCATCCGATCGCTTGCCCACGTTCTTGTTGTCGGTGACAAAACTTCCATTGCCGCAGGGCAAGGGCGGCGCCATGTCTAAACTTGGTTTAGACACTATTTCATAAAAAGTTACAACCCTCATTAAGTATTTAACGAAGGCGACAATGGAACTACAATGTAGTTTTATCTGCGATAAGCGGTAAAAAGAAGTGAAAGAAAATTTTTAATATTCCGTCAACCGCCAAGAAGAATGTATTAACAAGTTAAATACTTACCTCATGTAGATTACTTACCTGATGTGGATACTTACCTAATTTAAAGTTTAACCTGATGAGGATATTTATCTAATTTCAATAACCTACCTCATTTGAATACTTACCATTTTAAATACTTACCTGAAATAAGAAAATTCATTACCATATGCTCAATAAATATACCCTCTATTGAATTGAATTCAAACCAACAAAATTTATTTGGCATAATTTTCAATTATTAAGGTGAGTTATATGTTTACCCAATGTTTCAAACTTTAGAAGAAAATTGCAAATTCTTCTTGTTTTCTCTTTCCTTTAACCATCAAACTTATAATTGCTTATAATTAAGTAATTATAAGTTCTAATCTCTTTAACATTGGCAAACCATTTTCCACTGTCTCAACCCCGCCATATCTATTAAGAGATTAATAAAACATTTCAATTTGTTTCAACTTGTGTTAAGCCAAAATTATGGCTTATGTAGATGGAAGTTCTGAACAGTGCGTTTGACACTTTATGCTTTGTTGAATATATTTTCCCTTTTTACCCTTTATTATCTCATCTTTGTTGTCAACCACATAACATTAAATTCATATGCAGTTCAAGTTATGATTTAACACCAAGCGTATTTGGAAAAATAAATTCTGTACATGAATATGTTCCGCCCTGACAATATTTTGTTCGATTTTGCTTTGAAAGTAATCCACACCAAATTTTAATACTTTTATAGCGTTTCAGTTATGGTTTATGTATTTCTATATATAAAACAGGATGTTTGTTTTATATATAGTATGGACTCCAAAACGTCTAGCCCGATTTTGATGAAATTTTCAGGGAATCTTTAGAATATTCAGGCGGATAACACTGTAAAGTCTGATTTTTTATTTTCGGTCTGCGGGCGGAGGGGCGTAGCAAAATCCAATTTTCATATTGCACCACCAATGACATATTTATATTTTTGTTTGCTTTATTTTATTTTTTTTTTAAAGCCGTTCTCATGTTTTTCAAAACGAGATACCAAACTCTTAAATCGGTTATGTAGTTCCGAAGATATTTATAAAAAACCTATGTTAATAATGATCCAATATCAAAATTTTAAAACTTTCGAAATGTTGCATTCAAAAATCCGAGTTTTCGGTTTATTTACATCATTTTACATCATAACACAAGATATTTCGCGCTTTCTTTTGTACAATAATTTAAAAACAATATTATATTGTCAATCAATAATAAACAACTTTGTATACTCTTGCATTTAAGATACCTACATTTTGGGCATATTTTCAGTTTTTTTCAAACGCGCAAAACCACGTGATTTTCGAGGAAACAACTTACAGATGGGAGGCGCTCTTATTTTTCTTGCTGGTGATTTCCGTCAAATTTTGTCCGTTATTCCAAGATCAATGCCCGCAGATGAGCTGAACGCATGCTTGAAAGCTTCATATCTTTGGAACCGAGTCGAGAAAATCACGCTATCAACGAACATGCGTATGCGTTTGTTGCAAGACCCGTCTGCCGAAACATTCTCAAAACAACTTTTGGACATAGGAAATGGAAAAAAATCCAATTTTGGCACCAAAAAATGATGTTGTCAACAAGCTCAATGAGCAAATTCAATTGAAACTGCCTGGCAAATTAATCAAATACAAATCGATCGACACAGTAACGGATGAAAAACAAGCCGTTAATTATCCTACTGAATTTTTGAATTCATTGGAACCACCCGGAATGCCACCGCATGTACTAACATTTAAAGGTTCGATCACCGGTAATTCTTATTCACAACTTAAACGCACCAAAGTTATGCAACAGAACCAGATTGACCATCAAAAATAGTTCACCAAGTTTAATCGAGACATCAATCATCGGTGGCTGATTCAAAGGCTAGGATGTACCTATTCCATAAATTCCGATGATTTCCAACGATTTACCATTTAAATTCAAGCGGCTCCAATTCCATTAGCGTCTTGCCTTTGCTATTACCATCAACAAAGCACAAGGCCAAACTTTGAGACTATTGCTGGCTTAATTTTGGAAAATTCATGTTTTTCACACGGCCAGTTGTATGTGACTTGCTCCCGAGTTGGCACGCCAAAAAATTTATAGGTTTCTACACCAAATAAAAAAACAAAAAACATTGTCCATCCGCTGGCCTTAAGATGAAGTAATAAATAAATATAATTTCCAATTTGCCTTAAATACATGCGTTTCTTTTTTGATTGAGCCCATATCTATACCATATGTAAGTTATTCTGTAAAATCCATGGATTTCTATTTAAAGGCCGTAAATTTCTTTAAAAGCTCAATTTAAATCGTGTGGTAATACAACCTGCGATGCCAACTTTTCAAAGAGCAAACACGTCGACCAATCGGTCACATAACTTTCACACTGCGTAAGGACTCATGCCCTCCTGTTCGCATAAATAACCAAATGATACCACAGCTTTCAGACGTTAAATATCTGGGTATACATCTTGACCGTCGCCTTACTTGGAAAAGCCACATTGATTTCAAGTTAACACAAATGAAACTAAAAGCAGTACAACTAAATTGGCTTGTTGGCAGAAACTCTACCCTAAGCTTAGATTGTAAACTTCTATTGTACAAGTCGATCCTCAAACCAATTTGGTGTTATGGGATTCAGTTATGGGGCACTGCCTCAGCTAGCAATGTAGAAAAAATTCAAAGGCGCCAAAATAAGATACTACGTATGTTTACATCTGCTCCCTGGTATATAAAAAATTCGAACATCCACAAAGACCTAAACATGCCATCAGTTAAAGCAGAAATAGCGAAACATGCAGTCACATATCTAAAGAGGCTTGAATCTCATCCAAACCCTTTAGCGCGTAACATGCTGAACGAACCTGGTTACATTCGACTAAAAAGAAGAGATACCGCTTTTCTTGGCCGTACATTAGAGGGATGACCCGCAAATGATTGCAAAATCCGTGAAACAAACATTATTTTTGTCTAGCACTGGCTGGACTTAAAAAGTATGTTTTTATTTTAGACTTAAGATATGAGTAATTATTGTTAGTTCAAAAATATTGAAGATACAATAAACAATTTAGGAAAAAAAAAAATGTTGTTTGTGTGTGAAAATAGCAAAAGAAAATCGTGAAATAAAAAACTATTGTTTTAGTTTTATGTTCATATATTATATATATGCGATGTGTCTTCTTTTAGTTAAAACCGTGAAGTATTTACAAAAAAAAAAAACAACGAATATGGCGAAAACCAAGTTTTGTTGAACTGTTTGCGGTTTTACTCGTTAGAATCCAAAATACTCCCAAAAAAATACAAATTTACAAAAGGAGTAGAATTTAGATCCTAACAGGGTCACATTTAATTAGTAAAATTCATAACCAAAGGGTTCAACCTAAACATTGCCGGCCACCTTGCAATAAGACAGTTAAATGCAACATAAAAAGAAAAATTTTAATTCGGGTTTTTTTTTATTTTCAAATTCAAAGTATGGTTTTTACTACAGATCCACCAACTGAACCCAATTAAGGGATGGTTTTAAGCAGACCCATGAACTGATTAAATACAATTTGATACGATTATATAGGCGATTGGCCAGATATAACCCACCCAAAAATTGCATATTGGGCCAGTGAACAGCCCGGACACGAATAAATTTTTCCGGTTAAAATTTGTGACTTCAGTTCCAGACCGAGCACCAGTGCAATCTGGCCTGAGTGACAGAACGTTGGATCTCCCAGCTGCATGCCAGGAAAATATTCCCGAACAGTCTCTGCAACGTCCTCTATTGGGGTTTTTATACTCTTCATTTTTGCAACTTTTGCCGTCAGGGACACTCTTTTCAGAGGATCATATAAGGATTGAATGGTTATGCGGCAATAGGACCCCGTGACAGCAATTTTAAGATTTCGAACTAGTGGTTCGCTTATATACCTAGTGCTACAGCAGAGGTCTAGTGCCGCACGAACCTGAATCTGCCGATTCCCCAGATGAAGCTTCATCTGCAGTGTTGGCGAAAAGTTCACCACATGGCGCAGTGGTAACGATGTTACACTGGCAATGGGTGAAGGCACAGTATTCACAATTTTATTTTTCCGACCTTTCTTTAATATTTTCGTGCCCTTTTCTTCAACCTGTTTCGGGGAATGCAGCAGACTGTTATGATCCCCCTGACACTTGTTACATTTTCGCACGCTTTGGCAGGACTTCAACGTGTGATTGCTGGCCAAGCAACGTGAACAATGGCCCCAAATCAACACGTGACGCAATTTCTTCTCGTGGGCTAGCTGGCGAAAACGAAAGCACGCCCTGAGGATGCGTTTCTTTGCAGAGGCTGCAGCTGGGTGCACTGGAACCTGCCCTTTTCTTCGCCCACAAATCATTTTCCGGACCAGAGCTGTCCACCAATCTGGGGGATGTAATTGACGCAGGATCTACAGCTTTTGGTACCGCAACAGGAGGCTTATTTTGATTACAAAGGGTTGGTGGAGCTAGAGGTTCCACTGCCATTAAATATGTTGTTGACGCTGGAGCGCTGAGTGCCACTGTAGCCGGATCTGCTACCTCCATAGCTTCCTCGTAATCCTCTAGTAAGGCATCTTCAAAAATTGTTGGTAAGGTAGCCATAGTACTAGGAAACAATGAGGATTAATAAATGGTATATATATATATATATATATATATATATATATATAATTGGTCAAAATGACCAGCTTCGTGATTGGTCGTTTCACAACCCCGTTCTCTGAGCGAACGTCCGCGACGCGAACATGATCGTCACTTCCTGGATATGTTTTAATTACGCGACCTAATATCCAGGAAGTTGGAGATAGTTGTTCATGACGAACCAAGTCGTCTACGGCTATGTCCCTTTCGGGAAATTTCCATTTATAGCGTTTATGCAAGTTATGAAGATACTCCTCTTTCCATCGTCGACAGAAATCATGAGAAAATGTCTTCATCTTGCGATAACGATTCACTAAACCTATGGGCGATTCGTATACAGATGCTTCTGGTGGGGCCAATATTGGACCACCTATTAAGAAATGGCCCGGGGTAAGAGCTACGGGCTCATTAGGATTTTCTGACATGGGGCATAAGGGTCGGGAATTCAAGCAAGCCTCTATTCGCGCAAGTATAGTAGAAAGCTTTTGGAATGTATATTTTACTGATTGAGCTTCCTTTCGAAAATGGTGTTTAAAACTTTTAACAGCAGCTTCCCATAGGCCTCCCATATGAGGCGCACCAGCAGGGATAAACCGCAATGAAAGACCCTGAACGCCAAAGGTAGAACACAGTCGAGCCTGGCTCTCGCCAAAAACGTTCGGAAATCTCTCTCAATCTCACGAGAAGCTCCCACGAAATTAGTGCCATTATCGTAAAATATTGTCAATGGACAACCTCGTCGAGCAATAAACCGATGTAAGGCAGCCAAGAACGCATCTGACGTTAAATCAGTCGTAGGTTCTAAATGGACTGCTTTGGTGGAAAAACAAACATACGCTTTCGTTATTCGACAGGACCTGCCAGTAAAACTTTTCAAATCAAAAGGACCGGCAAAATCCACTCCAGTAGTGGTAAAAGGCCGGTCTAAAGTAGTACGTTCTGGAGGTAATGCTGCCATTATCTAACGACACGAGCGTTTTTTATCTAATATGCAGCGTTTGCAACGATTTATTATAGTTCGAACTAGGACCTTAAGACGGGATACCCAATATTCAATACGAATAATTCTCAACATCAACTGATTACCACCATAAATCGAAATTAAATGTACGAATTCTGCTAAAAGAACTGTAAAACGACATGAATAGGGCAAAATAATCGGATATTTTTCTGTATAACACAAGGATAGCGATTTTGCTAACCGACCATTTAGTCTCATTACTCCATTAGCATCTAAGAAAGGATTAAGCGATTGTAGTGAGCTTTTTGATGAAATAGGCTCTTTTGATAAGAGAGCTTTATATTCCTCTGCGAAATGAACCTTCATGGTCCGAGAAGAAAGATGCGTGCACCTTGACAGCTTTGGCTTCAACATCTGTGTCTAATGGGGAAAGATGCCTTATGCTCCAGTGAGCTTTAGGCTCACGAAGCCAAGTGAGTCCATGCCACCATAGTTCACTTCTTGCCAATTCTGAGGGCGAAAGACCTCTACTGCCTAGATCCGCTGGATTTTTTTCCGACCTAACATGATACCAATTATGGTTTCCTATATTCTCCTGAATCCTACAAACTCTATTAGCCACAAAGGTTGTCCAGCTATTAGGTGTTTTTCTCAACCAACAAAGAACAAAAGAACACATTCTACTCTAGCTTTAGACTGCAAACTTTTATTATACAAGTCAATTCTAAAACCAATATGGTGTTATGGCATTCAATTATGGGGCACTGCCTCAGCTACCAACGTAGAAAAAAATTCAAAGGCGCCAAAATAAGATTCTTCGTATTATTACATCTGCTCCCTGGTATATAAAAAATTCGAACATCCATAAAGATCTAAACATGCCATCAGTTAAAGCAGAAATAGCGAAACTTGCCATAAGGTATTTAAAGAAGCTTGAAACTCATCCGAATCCACTGGCCCGTAACATACTAACTGAACCTGGTTACATTCGACTAATAAGGAGAGACACTGCTTCTCTCATCCGTACATCAGAGGGATAACCCACAAATTACAGTAACCGTGAAACATACATTTTTTTGTCCAGCACTGGTTGGACTTAACAAGTATATTTTTAGACTTAAGATATGAGTAATTATTGATAGTTCAATTATATTGAAGATACAATAAATAAAAATTGCGCAAAAAAAAAACAAAGAACAATAGTAGAGTCGCTCCAACAATACACCTGTTTATTTGGTATGTCAATTTCATTGCTAACAGTTTTTAAAAGTTCAGAAGCTAAAACTGCTCCACAAAGTTCTAAACGAGGTAATGAAATAGATTTAATAGGGGCCACTGTAGTTTTGCAGGTGAGTAAGTTTGTGAAAATCTGTTCAAAGGCCTCAATACGAATATACACTGACCCGCGTATGCTTTTTCAGAGGCGTCTGAAAAAACATATAATTCTGCTGACATATTTGGAGCATAATGTACCCACCTTGGAATCTGGATACTATTTACTTCCGTATAGGAGGCGACAAATCTTTTCCACTCTTGTCCTGTCAAGGGGAGCAAAAAATCATCCCAACCAATGTTATCCAGCCAAATTTTTTGCATAATAATTTTTGCTGTAATGATAACCGGGCCTAGCCAACCTACAGGATCAAATAATTTCGCTATAGCAAACAAAACTTCCCTTTTTGTGTAGTTTGACTTCTTAGCAATAGGCTCTACTTTAAAATAAAACGAATCTAATTGAGCATTCCATTGACTACCCAGTGTCTTAGAACTGCTGGATTCAACAAATATCAACAGTTTAGAATCAACAAGTTGACTTGAGGGGAAGTCGCCTAGGATTTTAATTTCGTTCGAAGCCCATTTCCTTAATTAAAATTTCGCTAAAGACAAAACAGTTCGTAATTGATCCCGAACCTTCAGAGCAGATAAAACATCGTGAGCCCCGCTTAATACGTCGTAAACGTACATATCCTTGCGCAAAATGTTGGCAGCAAGAGGGTACTCAGCCTCTGAATCTTCTGCTAGCTGTAACAGTGTCCTTATATTACACATTTTTACTATTCACAGTCCTATGCTCATACTACTTTTCAGCTCGAAAGGATGCACAGAAATTCTTAATACGTTCTCAAACTTACTGTTAGCAAAATGTAAAGTGGCTCCCATACAAATTTATTAGCGAAGCTCGTGAAGTACGTTACAAAGTCTTTAAATTTTACTCATGACGAAATATATTTATGGACAGACTCATCCATAGTTCTTGGTTAGTGGTCTAAGCCACCCTCATCGTGGGAAACATATGTTGTAAACAGAATTGCTCAAATTCAACATTTAACTCCGGACGCGACATGGCGACATGTTTCGACCCACGACAATCCAGCAGATCTTGGTACTCGAGGCTGTAAGCCACAAGATCTTTTAAATAACTCGCTATGGTGGCATGGACCGCCATGGATGAAAAAACCTCTGTCTGAATGGCCTAAGAAAAATCCCTTAAACATAGTCGAAAAATGCCTTAAAAATAGTCGAAAAATCCTTATATACTCAAACTCTATACGCTGAAGTAAAAGAAAACGACATCCTCAATAGGTTCTCGTCATATAGCAGATGCCTTCATGTTATATGTTATGTTTTCCGATTTTTCAAAAAATCCATCAGTAAACTAAAGCCAAATATACAAACTCCAAGATTACACAATTTAACTCAAGAAGAAATTAAATTTGTCAAAACCAGACTCATCATGATAACTCCAAAAATATTCGATTATTAAGAATATCAAGCCTTATGCAAGTCACAAACTATTCCAAATAAAAGCTCGCTTAAAACTCTTAATCCATTTATGGACTCAAACTCAATTCTAAGAGTAAACGGCAGACTAGCTCAGTCGTCTCTTCCTTATAACGAATGGTACCCAATTATATTACCTGGCTGCTCTCGACTCTGCCAATTGTATCTCAATCTTTTGTACCAATTTCTTTGTCACGCTGAGTGTAGTCAAATGTGTCGCATAGTACAAACAGAGTTTTTTTATATTCAGACTTAAACCCAGAGTAAAAAAGATAATGCGCATTGTAAAACTTGCATTATCTACAAACAACAAGTATGCTCACAAATAATGGCTCCCTTACCACCAGAGAGAGCTAGTGTTTCTCTTCCCTTTCAAATTACTTTGCTGGTCCCTTTGAGATAAAGGCGTCTACACTAAGAAAATCTCCCGCTCTTAAAGGCTATGTCAGCGTTTTCGTATTTCAGTACGAAAGCGATTCACTTCGAGCTTTGCTCAGACCTGTCCTCGGCGGCATTCCAAGCCGCATTTGCTCGCTTCGTTGGGAGGCGGGGGCTCCCCCAAAGCGTAGTAACTGACAATGGAAAAAACTGTCTTGGCGCCAGCAGAGTTCTCCAGTGTGAGTTTGACAAATTTTTAAAAACTGCTGCTAACGATGTTTCTCAAAAATATTTAACCCACGGGTTCGAGTGGAGGTTTATTCTACCATATGCACCTCACATGGGCGGCTTATGGGAATCCGCAGTTAAAAGTTTCAAATTTTATCTGAAACGTACAGCAGGAGCTCAAAAGTTTAGCTTTGAAGAATTTACGGCCTTAACTCCAGGTCACTTTTTAAGAGGTGCTCCTTTAATTGCTTTTCCAGAACAACCTTGTCAGGATATGTCTCTCATTAATAGATGGGAAAACTTAAAAGCTATTCACCATCAATTCTCGATCCGATGGAAAGAAGACTACTTCAAGTCGCTACACAAACGCTATAAATGGAAAGACACAGTTCCGAATATCCAAGTCGGTGATCTCGTCGCGGTAATAGATGATTTCCAACCACCTCATGAATGGCAATTGGGCAGAATTGAGAACACTTATTCTGGATTAGACAACAACGTTCGTACTGCTGATATACGTACAGTCTCCGGAATAATAAAAAGACCCATTGTCAAACTGTGTCACGTTCCTCTCTTAAACGATAAAGGTTCTAATTAAAACTCTTACACCTACAACTAAACTTAAATAGCTCCATGATATTTACACTATATTATTATATCACACATTTTTACTATTCACAGTCCTATGCTCATACTCATAATATTATAATATCATCATCATAATAGCATCATCATACTCATAATATCATCATAAAGAAGTGAAAGAAAATTTTTAATATTCCGTCAACCGCCAAGAAGAAAGTATTAACAAGTTAAATACTTACCTCATGTAGATTACTTACCTGATGTGGATTACTTACCTGATGTGGATACTTACCTAATTTAAAGTTTAACCTGATGAGGATACTTATCTAATTTCAATAACTTACCTCATTTGAATACTTACCATTTTAAATGAGGGTGCTGTAGCTTAAGTGGTTAGGACGTTGACTACTAAGCAATGGTCACGAGTTCAAATCTCAGCCGTGGCAACATCAATTTTTCTGATATGTATTAATTTTTCTTCATAATAATGCATATCACAGCGCTCTCCTTCGCCGGTATTACCACATAGCACTAAATCGCCGGCGAAGTAAAATAATTATAAATTGGCTATGCTAGCTTCGAACTAATTCGCCTAAATAACACCAGAGGCGCTGCAATACTGTTCTAAAAATAATCATAACGTGCAATTGCAGTGTTGCCAGAATCCAAGCTTTACTATCACTAACCATCTGTCTTATCTACTACTATCCCTTTCCAAAGGAAGTACCACAGTTTATGTAGGCATTAACTGCCTGAGTGGTACTTCTCTTTAAAAAAAAAAAAAATACTTACATGAAATAAGAAAATTCATTACCATATGCTCAATAAACATACCCTCTATTGAATTGAATTCAAACCAACAAAATTTATTTCGGCATAATTTTCAATTATTAAGGTGAGTTATATGTTTACCCAATGTTTCAAACTTTAGAAGAAAATTGCTAATTCTTCTTGTTTTCTCTTTCCCTTAACCACCAAACTTATAATTGCTTATTATTAAGTAATTATAAGTTATAATCTCTTTAACATTGGCAAACCATTTTCCACTGTCTCAACCCCGCCATATCTATTAAGAGATTAATAAAACAAATCAATTTGTTTCAACTTGTGTTAAGCCAAAATTATGGCTTATGTAGATAGAAGTTCTGAACAGTGCGTTTGACACTTTATGCTTTGTTGAATATATTTTCCCTTTTTACCCTTTATTATCTCATCTTTGTTGTCAACCACATAACATTAAATTCATATGCAGTTCAAGTTATGATTTAACACCAAGCGTATTTGGAAAAATAAATTCTGTACATGAATATGTTGCGCCCTGACAATATTTTGTTCGATTTTGCTTTGAAAGTAATCCACACCAAATTTTAATACTTTTATAGCGTTTCAGTTATGGTTTATGTATTTCTATATATATAAAACAGGATGTTTGTATACATGTAACGTATGGACTCCAAAACGTCTAGCCCGATTTTGATGAAATTTTCAGGGAATCTTTAGAATATTCCGGCGGGTAACACTTTGAAGTCTGATTTTTTATTTTCGGTCTGCGGGCGGAGGGGCGTAGCAAAATCCAATTTTCATATTGCACCACCAATGACATATTTATATTTTTGTTTGCTTTATTTTATTTTTTTTAAAGCCGTTCTCATGTTTTTCAAAACGAGATACCAAACTCTTAAATCGGTTATGTAATTCCGAAGATATTTACAAAAAACCTATGTTAATAATGATCCAATATCAAAATTTTAAAACTTTCGAAATGTTGCATTCAAAAATCCGAGTTTTCGGTTTATTTACATCATTTTACATCATAACACAAGATATTTCGCGCTTTCTAAGGTGCAACATTGTACAATAATTTAAAAATAATATTATATTGTCAATCGATAATAAACAACTTTGTATACTCTTGCATTTAAGATACCTACATTTTGGACATATTTTTGAGCTTTTTTCAAACGCGCAAAACCACGTGATTTTCGAGGAAACAAATTACAGATGGGAGGCGCTCTTATTCTTCTTGCTGGTGATTTCCGTCAAATATTGTCCGTTATTCCAAGATCAATGCCCGCAGATGAGCTGAACGTATGCTTGAAAGCTTCATATCTTTGGAACCGAGTCGATAAAATCACGCTATCGACGAACATGCGTATGCGTTTGTTGCAAGACCCGTCTGCCGAAACATTCTCAAAACAACTCTTGGACATCGGAAATGGAAAAAAATCCAATTTTGGCACCAAAAAATGATGATGTCAACAAGCTCAATGAGCAAATTCAATTGAAACTGCCTGGCAAATTAATCAAATACAAATCGATCGACACAGTAACGGATGAAAAACAAGCCGTTAATTATCTCACTGAATTTTTGAATTCATTGGAACCACCCGGAATGCCACCGCACGTACTAACATTTAAAGGTTGGATCACCGGTAATTCTTATTCACAACTTAAACGCACCAAAGTTATGCAACAGAACCAGATTGACCATCAAAAATAGTTCACCGAGACATCAATCATCGGTGGATGATTCAAAGGCTAGGACGTACTTATTCCATAAATTCCGATGATTTCCAACGATTTACCATTTAAATTCAAGCGGCTCCAATTCCATTAGCGTCTTGCCTTTGCTATTCCCATCAACAAAGCACAAGGCTGGCTTAATTTTGGAAAATTCATGTTTTTCACACGGCGAGTTGTATGTGACTTGCTCCCGAGTTGGCACGCCAAAAAATTTATAGGTTTCTACACCAAATAAAATAACAAAAAACATTGTCTATCCGCTGGCCTTAAGATGAAGTAATAAATAAATATAATTTCCAATTTGCCTTAAATACATGCGTTTCATTTTGATTGAGCCCATATCTATACCATATGTAAGTTATTCTGTAAAATCCATGGATTTCTATTTAAAGGCCGTAAATTTCTTTAAAAGCTCAATTTAAATCGTGTGGTAATACAACCTGCGATGCCAACTTTTTAAAGAGCAAACGCGTCGACCAAACGGTCAAAAAGGGCCAAAGAATGCTAATTTGAAAAATAAAAATATTTTTCTTTTTCAGTATATTTGATTGTTATATTTGTACTTTAAGGGTACATTTTTTACATTTACAAAAAGTTCACTTAGGATTTAAAAAAAATATATAAAAATATTTTCATAGGAACATATTTAAATTATAATCACCCCTGTTCTGTAAACCGAATGCCCTCCACGTCGTAGGCGCCCTGACAATATTTTGTTCGTTTTTGCTTTGAAAGTATTCCCCACAGTCCATACGTTACATACATACACACATCCTCGTTTAAGTTGTGAATAAGAATTACCGGTGATCCAACCTTTAAATGTTAGTACATGCGGTGGCATTCCGGGTGGTTCCAATGAATTCAAAAATTCAGTGGGATAATTAACGGCTTGTTTTTCATCCGTTACTGTGTCGATCGATTTCTATTTGATTAATTTGCCAGGCAGTTTCAATTGAATTTGCTCATTGTGCTTGTTGACATCATCATTTTTTGGTGCCAAAATTGGATTTTTTTTCCATTTCCGATGTCCAAAAGTTGTTTTGAGAATGTTTCGGCAGACGGGTCTTGCAACAAACGCATACGCATGTTCGTTGATGGCGTGATTTTCTCGACTCGGTTCCAAAGATATGAAGCTTTCAATCATGCGTTCAGCTGATCTGCGGGCATTGATCTTGGAATAACGGACAAAATTTGACGGAAATCACCAGAAAGAAGAATAAGAGCGCCTCCCATCTGTAAGTTGTTTCCTCGAAAATCACGTGGTTTTGCGCGTTTGAAAAAAACTCAAAAATATGCCCAAAATTTAGGTATCTTAAATGCAAGAGTATACAAAGTTGTTTATTATCGATTGACAATATAATATTATTTTTAACATTTTTTTTTTTTTTTTTTTTTTTTTTTTTTTTTTTTTTTTGTGTTATGATGTAAAATGATGTAAATAAACCGAAAACTCGGATTTTTGAATGCAACATTTCGAAAGTTTTAAAATTTTGATATTGGATCATTATTAACATAGGTTTTTTGTAAATATCTTCGGAATTACATAACCGATTTAAGAGTTTGGTATCTCGTTTTGAAAAACATGAGAACGGCTTTAAAAAAATAAAATAAAGCAAACAAAAATATAAATATGTCATTGGTGGTGCCATATGAAAATTGGATTTTGCTATGCCCCTCCGCCCGCAGACCGAAAATAAAAAATCAGACTTCACAGTGTTACCCGCCTAAATATTCTAAAGATTCCTTGAAAATTTCATCAAAATCGGGCTAGACGTTTTGGAGTCCATACGTTACATGTATACAAACATCCTGTTTTATATATATAGAAATACATAAACCATAACTGAAACGCTATAAAAGTATTAAAATTTGGTGTGGATTACTTTCAAAGCAAAATCGAACAAAATATTGTCAGGGCGCAACATATTCATGTACAGAATTTATTTTTCCAAATACGCTTGGTGTTAAATCATAACTTGAACTGCATATGAATTTAATGTTATGTGGTTGACAACAAAGATGAAATAATAAAGGGTAAAAAGGGAAAATATATTCAACAAAGCATAAAGTGTCAAACGCACTGTTCAGAACTTCTATCTACATAAGCCATAATTTTGGCTTAACACAAGTTGAAACAAATTGATTTGTTTTATTAATTTCTTAATAGATATGGCGGGGTTGAGACAGTGGAAAATGGTTTGCCAATGTTAAAGAGATTATAACTTATAATTACTTAATAATAAGCAATTATAAGTTTGGTGGTTAAGGGAAAGAGAAAACAAGAAGAATTAGCAATTTTCTTCTAAAGTTTGAAACATTGGGTAAACATATAACTCACCTTAATAATTGAAAATTATGCCGAAATAAATTTTGTTGGTTTGAATTCAATTCAATAGAGGGTATGTTTATTGAGCATATGGTAATGAATTTTCTTATTTCAGGTAAGTATTTTTTTTTTTTTAAAGAGAAGTACCACTCAGGCAGTTAATGCCTACATAAACTGTGGTACTTCCTTTGGAAAGGGATAGTAGTAGATAAGACAGATGGTTAGTGATAGTAAAGCTTGGATTCTGGCAACACTGCAATTGCACGTTATGATTATTTTTAGAACAGTATTGCAGCGCCTCTGGTGTTATTTAGGCGAATTAGTTCGAAGCTAGCATAGCCAATTTATAATTATTTTACTTCGCCGGCGATTTAGTGCTATGTGGTAATACCGGCGAAGGAGGGCGCTGTGATATGCATTATTATGAAGAAAAATTAATACATATCAGAAAAATTGATGTTGCCACGGCTGAGATTTGAACTCGTGACCATTGCTTAGTAGTCAACGTGCTAACCACTTAAGCTACAGCACCCTCATTTAAAATGGTAAGTATTCAAATGAGGTAAGTTATTGAAATTAGATAAGTATCCTCATCAGGTTAAACTTTAAATTAGGTAAGTATCCACATCAGGTAAGTAATCCACATCAGGTAAGTAATCTACATGAGGTAAGTATTTAACTTGTTAATACTTTCTTCTTGGCGGTTGACGGAATATTAAAAATTTTCTTTCACTTCTTTTTACCGTTTATCGCAGATGAAACTACATTGTAGTTTTATTGTCGCCTTCGTTAAATACTTAATTAGGGTGGTAACTTTTTATGAAATAGTGTCTAAACCAAGTTTAGACATGGCGCCGCCCTTGCCCTTCGGCAATGGAAGTTTTTTTACCGACAACAAGAACGTGGGCAAGCGATCGGATGGCTTTGACGATTATTTTTGCGTCTGGTGTTGTAGAAACAGTAACTTGCGATTTAGGCTCTTCAGGTTTTTGTTTTTGGCGTTGCATTTTGCGTTTACGTAACTGCTTAGTTTCAATACCACGGCTTCGTTAAGGTCTTGGATGTAGAAGCGTGTGGTGAAATTTGTATTCTGCATGTGTCCATCGACGAGCATGCTCGCAGATCGTGAGTTTTCGCAAGACAGTTAACGTAGTAGTTGTGATTGTCAACTACTTTCTCCCGATCTATAACAGACATCTTTAGAAACTTTCGGCAAAACCGCAATGCGTGATAACTTTTACAAAGTACGCGTTTAAAAACTTCTGGATCACGGTGTAATCGACGCTTGTGGTGTTTGTTATGGTTGCTACCCTCTTTTTTGGTCTCAGTTAATCTTCGATTAGTCCTGGTTACACGAGAAAAAAGAAATTGAATTAGACAGGAAAGAAAGAATTTCTGTACATCCTTTCGAGCTGAAAAGTAGTATGAGCATAAGACTGTGAATAGTAAAAATGTGTAATATAATAATATAGTGTAAATATCATGGAGCTACTTAAGTTTAGTGGTAGGTGTAAGAGTTTTAATTAGAACCTTTATCGTTTAAGAGAGGAAGGTGACACAGTTTGACAATGGGTCTTGTTATTATTCCGGAGACTGTACGTTTATCAGCAGTACGAACGTTGTTGTCTAATCCAGAATAAGTGTTCTCAATTCTGCCCAATTGCCATTCATGAGGTGGTTGGAAATCATCTATTACCGCGACGAGATCACCGACTTGGATATTCGGAACTGTGTCTTTCCATTTATAGCGTTTGTGTAGCGACTTGAAGTAGTCTTCTTTCCATCGGATCGAGAATTGATGGTGAATAGCTTTTAAGTTTTCCCATCTATTAATGAGAGACATATCCTGACAAGGTTGTTCTGGAAAAGCAATTAAAGGAGCACCTCTTAAAAAGTGACCTGGAGTTAAGGCCGTAAATTCTTCAAAGCTAAACTTTTGAGCTCCTGCTGTACGTTTCAGATAAAACTTGAAACTTTTAACTGCGGATTCCCATAAGCCGCCCATGTGAGGTGCATATGGTAGAATAAACCTCCACTCGAACCCGTGGGTTAAATATTTTTGAGATACATTTTTAGCAGCAGTTTTTAAAAATTTGTCAAACTCACACTGGAGAACTCTGCTGGCGCCAAGACAGTTTCTTCCATTGTCAGTTACTACCCTTTGGGGGAGCCCCCGCCTCCCAACGAAGCGAGCAAATGCGGCTTGGAATGCCGCCGAGGACAGGTCTGAGCAAAGCTCGAAGTAAGTCGCTTTCGTACTGAAATACGAAAACGCTGACATAGCCTTTAAGAGCGGGAGATTTTCTTAGTGTAGACGCCTTTATCTCAAAGGGACCAGCAAAGTAATTTGAAAGGGAAGAGAAACACTAGATCTTTCTGGTGGTAAGGGAGCCATTATTTGTGAGCATACTTGTTGTTTGTAGATAAAGCAAGTTTTTTTGAATATAAAAAAACTCTGTTTGTACTATGCGACACATTTGACTACACTCAGCGTGACAAAGAAATTGGTGCAAAAGATTGAGATACAATTGGCAGAGTCGAGAGCAGCCAGGTAATATAATTGGGTACCGCTCGTTATAAGGAAGAGACGACTGAGCTAGTCTGCCGTTTATTCTTAGAATTGAGTTTGAGTCCATAAATGGATTAAGAGTTTTAAGCGAGCTTTTATTTGGAATAGTTTGTGACTTGCATAAGGCTTGATATTCTTCATAATCGAATATTTTTGGAGTTATCATGATGAGTCTGGTTTTGACAAATTTAATTTCTTCTTGAGTTAAATTGTGTAATCTTGGAGTTTGTATATTTGGCTTTAATTTACTGATGGATTTTTTGAAAAATCGGAAAACATAACATATAACATGAAGGCATCTGCTATATGACGAGAACCTATTGAGGATGTCGTTTTCTTTTACTTCAGCGTATAGAGTTTGAGTATATAAGGATTTTTCGACTATTTTTAAGGCATTTTTCGACTATGTTTAAGGGATTTTTCTGAGGCCATTCAGACAGAGGTTTTTTCATCCATGGCGGTCCATGCCACCATAGCGAGTTATTTAAAAGATCTTGTGGCTTACAGTCTCGAGTACCAAGATCTGCTGGGTTGTCGTGGGTCGAAACATGTCGCCATGTCGCGTCCGGAGTTAAATGTTGAATTTGAGCAATAATTTGAGGTTATAGGTTTCTACACCAAATAAAAAAACAAAAAACATTGTCTATCCGCTGGCCTTAAGATGAAGTAATAAATAAATATAATTTCCAATTTGCCTTAAATACATGCGTTTCTTTTTTGATTGAGCCCATATCTATACCATATGTAAGTTATTCTGTAAAATCCATGGATTTCTATTTAAAGGCCGTAAATTTCTTTAAAAGCTCAATTTAAATCGTGTGGTAATACAACCTGCGATGCCAACTTTTCAAAGAGCAAACACGTCGACCAATCGGTCACATAACTTTCACACTGCGTAAGGACTCATGCCCTCCTGTTCGCATAAATAACCAAATGATACCACAGCTTTCAGACGTTAAATATCTGGGTATACATCTTGACCGTCGCCTTACTTGGAAAAGCCACATTGATTTCAAGTTAACACAAATGAAACTAAAAGCAGTACAACTAAATTGGCTTGTTGGCAGAAACTCTACCCTAAGCTTAGATTGTAAACTTCTATTGTACAAGTCGATCCTCAAACCAATTTGGTGTTATGGGATTCAGTTATGGGGCACTGCCTCAGCTAGCAATGTAGAAAAAATTCAAAGGCGCCAAAATAAGATACTACGTATGTTTACATCTGCTCCCTGGTATATAAAAAATTCGAACATCCACAAAGACCTAAACATGCCATCAGTTAAAGCAGAAATAGCGAAACATGCAGTCACATATCTAAAGAGGATTGAATCTCATCCAAACCCTTTAGCGCGTAACATGCTGAACGAACCTGGTTACATTCGACTAAAAAGAAGAGATACTGCTTTTCTTGGCCGTACATTAGAGGGATGACCCGCAAATGATTGAAAAATCCGTGAAACAAACATTATTTTTGTCTAGCAGTGGCTGGACTTAAAAAGAATGTTTTTATTTTAGACTTAAGATATGAGTAATTATTGTTAGTTCAAAAATATTGAAGATACAATAAACAATTTAGGAAAAAAAAATGTTGTTTGTGTGTGAAAATAGCAAAAGAAAATCGTGAAATAAAAAACTATTGTTTTAGTTTTATGTTCATATATTATATATATGCGATGTGTCTTCTTTTAGTTAAAAACGTGAAGTATTTACAAAAAAAAAAAAAAAAAACAACGAATATGGCGAAAACCAAGTTTTGTTGAACTGTTTGCGGTTTTACTCGTTAGAATCCAAAATACTCCCAAAAAAATACAAATTTACAAAAGGAGTAGAATTTAGATCCTAACAGGGTCACATTTAATTAGTAAAATTCATAACCAAAGGGTTCAACCTAAACATTGCCGGCCACCTTGCAATAAGACAGTTAAATGCAACATAAAAAGAAAAATTTTAATTCGGGTTTTTTTTTATTTTCAAATTCAAAGTATGGTTTTTACTACAGATCCACCAACTGAACCCAATTAAGGGATGGTTTTAAGCAGACCCATGAACTGATTAAATACAATTTGATACGATTATATAGGCGATTGGCCAGATATAACCCACCCAAAAATTGCATATTGGGCCAGTGAACAGCCCGGACACGAATAAATTTTTCCGGTTAAAATTTGTGACTTCAGTTCCAGACCGAGCACCAGTGCAATCTGGCCTGAGTGACAGAACGTTGGATCTCCCAGCTGCATGCCAGGAAAATATTCCCGAACAGTCTCTGCAACGTCCTCTATTGGGGTTTTTATACTCTTCATTTTTGCAACTTTTGCCGTCAGGGACACTCTTTTCAGAGGATCATATAAGGATTGAATGGTTATGCGGCAATAGGACCCCGTGACAGCAATTTTAAGATTTCGAACTAGTGGTTCGCTTATATAACTAGTGCTACAGCAGAGGTCTAGTGCCGCACGAACCTGAATCTGCCGATTCCCCAGATGAAGCTTCATCTGCAGTGTTGGCGAAAAGTTCACCACATGGCGCAGTGGTAACGATGTTACACTGGCAATGGGTGAAGGCACAGTATTCACAATTTTATTTTTCCGACCTTTCTTTAATATTTTCGTGCCCTTTTCTTCAACCTGTTTCGGGGAATGCAGCAGACTGTTATGATCCCCCTGACACTTGTTACATTTTCGCACGCTTTGGCAGGACTTCAACGTGTGATTGCTGGCCAAGCAACGTGAACAATGGCCCCAAATCAACACGTGACGCAATTTCTTCTCGTGGGCTAGCTGGCGAAAACGAAAGCACGCCCTGAGGATGCGTTTCTTTGCAGAGGCTGCAGCTGGGTGCACTGGAACCTGCCCTTTTCTTGGCCCGCAAATCATTTTCCGGACCAGAGCTGTCCACCAATCTGGGGGATGTAATTGACGCAGGATCTACAGCTTTTGGTACCGCAACAGGAGGCTCATTTTGATTACAAAGGGTTGGTGGAGCTAGAGGTTCCACTGCCATTAAATCTGTTGTTGACGCTGGAGCGCTGAGTGCCACTGTAGCTGGATCTGCTACCTCCATAGCTTCCTCGTAATCCTCTAGTAAGGCATCTTCAAAAATTGTTGGTAAGGTAGCCATAGTACTAGGAAACAATGAGGATTAATAAATGGTAAATATATATATATATATATATATATATATATATATATATATATATATATATATATAAGTTAATTGGTCAAAATGACCAGCTTCGTGATTGGTCGTTTCACAACCCCGTTCTCTGTGCGAACGTCCGCGACGCGAACATGATCGTCACTTCCTGGATATGTTTTAATTACGCGACCTAATATCCAGGAAGTTGGAGATAGTTGTTCATGACGAATAGCAACCAAGTCGTCTACGGCTATGTCCCTTTCGGGAAATTTCCATTTATAGCGTTTATGCAAGTTATGAAGATACTCCTCTTTCCATCGTCGACAGAAATCATGAGAAAATGCCTTCATCTTGCGATAACGATTCACTAAACCTATGGGCGATTCGTATACAGATGCTTCTGGTGGGGCCAATATTGGACCACCTATTAAGAAATGGCCCGGGGTAAGAGCTACGGGCTCATTAGGATTTTCTGACATGGGGCATAAGGGTCGGGAATTCAAGCAAGCCTCTATTCGCGCAAGTATAGTAGAAAGCTTTTCGAATGTATATTTTACTGATTGAGCTTCCTTTCGAAAATGGTGTTTAAAACTTTTAACAGCAGCTTCCCATAGGCCTCCCATATGAGGCGCACCAGCAGGGATAAACCGCAATGAAAGACCCTGAACGCCAAAGGTAGAACACAGTCGAGCCTGGCTCTCGCCAAAAACGTTCGGAAATCTCTCTCAATCTCACGAGAAGCTCCCACGAAATTAGTGCCATTATCGTAAAGTATTGTCAATGGACAACCTCGTCGAGCAATAAACCGATGTAAGGCAGCCAAGAACGCATCTGACGTTAAATCAGTCGTAGCTTCTAAATGGACTGCTTTGGTGGAAAAACAAACATACGCTTTCGTTATTCGACAGGACCTGCCAGTAAAACTTTTCAAATCAAAAGGACCGGCAAAATCCACTCCAGTAGTGGTAAAAGGCCGGTCTAAAGTAGTGCGTTCTGGAGGTAATGCTGCCATTATCTGACGACACGAGCGTTTTTTATCTAATATGCAGCGTTTGCAACGATTTATTATAGTTCGAACTAGGACCTTAAGACGGGATACCCAATATTCAATACGAATAATTCTCAACATCAACTGATTACCACCATAAATTTTTTTTTTTTTTTTTTTTTTTTTATTATTATTATTATTATTTATTAAGAAAATTCAAATACAATTTTATTTAATATTAAATCCCGCGAAGCCATTTGGCTTGTCTGCAGGATATTATAATAATAAAATATAAAATATAAAATATAAAAATATAAAATATAAAATATAAACTAAAAATTATTTATAGATTTTTCATTGTGTTTCAATGTAATGAAGCTTTGTGAGCAATCTTCTTCTGTGAGGGTTGGATATGTTCAGTAGGTGTACTGGCAATCTGTTAAAGATATTTGGTAGTGTAGTGTGCAATGAGTTCTTGCCGTAGTTATTGGTATGGCGCTCGACCTTGTACCTTCCATCTGCCCTTTGTCTGGTATTATATGCGTGGTTTATTGGCTTCAAGAAACGAGGATCGTTGTAGAATTCGTTGACAAGCGTACTGTAGTATATGTTTTTAACATTTAGTACATTTAAAGAGCTTGCAAGGTTGTTGTTTCGAGGTGTTGGCGTGTTATTCGCTTGTATGTTGTAGCTGTTAACCATGTTAAAGTTGGGGTATATGTTGGGTATGTTTCTATTCGTATTGTTGTTGGTATTTCTATTGTTGTTTGAGTTAGTGATGTTGGGTTGTATGTTAACTCTGTTGTCTGTGCTAGAGCTATGTAAGATGTTATTGCTATTGTTGTTACTGATGAAAGAATTTAAGCTGCTTTCTGCGATATTTGTATTGCTTATTTCGTTGTTTGTGGTGATGTTGTTTGTATTGCAACAGTTTAAGTTGTTTGAGTTGATGTTGTTTGTGTTTAAGTTTCTGTTGTTTGAGCTGTTATTGTAGAATTGTAAGCTTCTAGTATTAATGTTTGGTGAGTTGATGCTATTTGTAGTGTTTGTGTTGATGCTATTTGTAGTGTTTGTGTTTAAATTGAGTTGTGTGTTGTTTGCACTGGCGATGAACGAATCGTTTGTGTTGTTGTTTGAAATATAGGTGTACGTATTGTTATTGTTGTTTGTAATATCCAGGGTATTTGCATTGTGTTCTGTAAGAATCTGTTGTTGCGCGAGTTGTAAGGATCTGTTGCTGCGCGAATTGTTTGTGTTTTCGTATATCAAAGACATTTCTATTGCTTGACAGTTATGTTGTTTATTTTTGAATAATATTTTTAAGATTTGATTTTGCGATTGTTGTAATGATCTGCAATATATCGAGTTTCCCCACGCAGTTATTCCATGCCTAATATATGATTCTACTAATGAAAAATATGCCTGCTTAATTACATCAAAGGTTGAACAGTTGCTTAAGTGATACAAACTGTATGCAGATTTACGTAATTTTTTTGATAAGTGTTTAATGTGTGTTAACCATTTAAAATTTTCATCTACATACACTCCTAGATATTTGTAGGTTTTAACCTGTTCTATGATGGTAGTGCATGTGTCCACATTTCCATTGTTGTTCATTTTGTGTAGGCATTGATAGTTATGAAATTTGACATTACTGACAGCGTTAGCGAGGTGGGGTGGTTTTATATGCATTATTTTGGTTTTAGATGCATTGATTATTAGTCCATTATCATGACACCACTTTGCGACTTTATTCAGTTGATTTTGCATTACTTCGTTTGCACTTTGTATGTTTTTATGCGATACTATAATGGCTGTATCGTCAGCGTATGCATAGGTAGAACAATCTTTAAGAATGTTTAACATATCATTTGCGTAGATGAGATACAGAATTGGCCCAAGTTTAGATCCTTGTGGAACACCATTACTTGAGTAAGTTTCGTCGCTAAGAGTTTGACATATTTTAACACGATATGTTCTAAGTTCTAAGCAGGTTTTAAACCATTCCAGAGAATTACCTCTGATACCATTTCGTTCCAACATGTTTAATAAATTAGCGTGCGAAAGCGTATCAAAAGCCTTACTGAAGTCAATAAATAAAGCAAGGCAGTGTAAGTTATTTCCTAGGCATGTATTTATGTGATTAGAAAAATCACCGAGTAGTTTATTAATATTTTTTCCTTTTTGGAAACCATATTGATTACGGTTAATAACTTTGTATTTTATGAGAAAATCGTTTAGTCTTCGTACGATTACTTCTTCCAAAACTTTTTCAATTACTGGTAATATTGCTATAGGTCTATAGTTGTTGTAGTCGTTTTTGGCTCCACTTTTATATATCGGACGTATTAAAGAAGATTTAAGTAGGCTTGGTATAGTAGCCATGCTTATACTGGAATTAATGAAAGTTGCAATTATTGGTGTCAGGAGTAGAGCATTATATTTAATATCTTTTGGCCGGATTCCATCAATTCCTGCACCTTTGTTGGTTTTTAAATTCATTAAAATGCCATAAACTTCCTCTTCATTTGTGGGCGATAGGAACATTGAGTTTATCACTGTTGTAGGCTGATATTGATATGTTTTAATGTTGCAAATGTGTAGAATTTTATCAACATTTTCTTTAAAATTATTTGCAAATGTGTTTGCTATATTCATTATACTATTATTCTTAAAGTTATTTTTAATTGAGAAATCAATATTAGATATTCTTTTACCTGTTATTTCATTTATTAGTTGCCATGTAGCTCTTATGTTATTTCTATTTTGTATAAATTTTACTTTAAAGTAATTATTCTTTGCATAATTAATTTTTTTATTTACTTGATTACGAAATTTTTTATATTCACATTCATAGTGTTTGTTGTTTTTATTGTTTAACCATTTCGAATAAAGTTTATCCCGAACTTCACAATATTTTTTTAACTCTTCACTCATCCAAGGATTTACTTTCCTTGTTTTTTTATTTATTTTTTTATTTGCTTTAGAGTTATCATATATGTTTTTAAAAGTGTCATATATCATATTATAAATTTGGTTTGTATTTGTATTTTCATTTGCTAATTGTGTCCAATTTGTTGCTTTAATACTTTTATTTATTTTAAAACTATTTAAAAAGGCACCCTGGCAAAATTTGTTTTCTCCACTCTGATTTACATCGCTTTCGATTTGATCATCCTGTATACAACAGAAAAGAGAATAGTGGTCAGAGATATTTGTTCTTACAATTGCTGTATGGGTTTGTGTGTTTGTTTCTTTTTTTCTGATATGCAAATGATCTATGCAAGAGTGTGTTCTCTTCGTTATATTTTCTCTTGTTATTTCATTTATTAAGCATTGTAATCCATTCGACGATATCATCTCTGTATATTTGGTTGTTGTGATATTTTGGTTGAGGATGTTTATATTAATATCACCAACAATAATTATCTCTTGTTTATTTTTTACTCTGTTTATTATTTCATCGAGTTCTATTATAAATTTGTTTACATTATTTTTTGGCGGGCGATAAATTGTAAACAACGAGAATGCTTTTTTGTTGTTTGTTACATTTATTTGTATACACTCAAATGAGGATGTATGTAAGCTAATATTTGTATGCATTATATTTTCTCTGACATAAACTGCTATACCTCCCCCTCTATTATCTCTGTTGAAGAAATAGGAATTAAAACCTTTTATATTAAAGATGTGTTCCTCTTCGTTTGTAATATTTGTTTCGACGAGGAGTATGAAGTTGATGTCGTTAATAATATTATGTAGACTGGCGAGAAACGTGGTGAAGTTTAATCTTAGAGAGCGAATGTTCATATATATGATTGTTACGGGATAACTTAACATTGTTTTGTTTATTTGATTAAAATTATCTAATATTTGTGCCATTGTTTAAATTGAAAGCTAGGTTTATAAATGTAATAAGGGCTTGTTTAATTATTCTATTAAGACATTTGAGTGATTAGCTCAATATCTGCGGCATTTGCTATTAATATAGGATTTGAGTTTTCATTTCTTTTGACAAAGATGTTACCATTTCGTACCCATGTAAATTTAAAGTTGGCTTCTTTAGCTTTCGTTTTCGCTAACCAAAGCATTCGCCGTTTGTGTGGGGTTAGGTGTTCGTTTATGTAGATGAACTTGTTGTTTGTGTTTTCGTTAATTAAATTCGAATCTACTCTGTGGCGACTAATTTTGCTGAGCAATTCTTTCTTTTTCTTAAGAGAAGTAAATTCAATTATAACTCTTTGAGATTTTTTAATGCTGTAAGAATTACTTATATCCTGATCACTTATTTCAACATTTAAGGAACTCGCAATTGTTTTTACAATATCGATTGGTTGCATATTTTCATTTGTTACATTTTTTATTTCAATATTTTTGTTTAGCAATTGTTGTTCCAAATTGTTGATCCGATTATCCATCTCTTTTATTTGTTTTTCTCTTCCTTTATCAATTTCATGAAGTTCACTTATTTGAGCAGTGAGAGTTGAGATTGATTTGGTAATTGTTTCAAGAGCTGTTTCTAATTTAGAATTCATTTGAGAGTTGTTTTGGTTTATGGTTTTTGTGAGTTCGAGCATTGTGGTTTTTATTTCGTTTATGTCCGTTTTCATGGACGATACATCAGTTTTAAGTTGCCTAACGTCGGTTTTAACCATATACATACTGCTGTTTACATCACTTAAGGATAAACCTTCTTTAAAACGTTTCGCGCCATCCTTCTCTTCATTATCACTTTCTCTTTGCTGTTTTTGACCTATTTGCTCTGAGTGTTCATCCATTATTATATAAGCATTGTTGCTACTTGTGGATCCCTTGCGTGGTTTGCACTTATGGCACCTCCAATCGGCTCGTCGTTCAACTGTCATCGTGGAGTACGTCTTCTCAGAAAGAGAACAGCAGGAAGAGAAATGGTATTGAGAGTTGCATGCATGGCACTTAACAAACCTTGCTGGTAGATTGGTACTGCATTGACCACATAGACTCATTTTTGTATTTTTATATGTTTTTAGGTTTTGCTTTGTTTTTTCTCTTTTTTTGAGAGTTTGGTATTGTTAATTTTAAATTTTGTTTATTTACACAAATATCACCTTTTTTATAAAGTATTTTTTAAAATAGGTTTTAGGGTTGAAAAGAAAATTGTTTATTTTGTAAGATAACAATTTATTAAAATTTTCTGGGCACTTTTACACCTTTTATTTAAAATTTCGTTGGAGCGCGCTAAAAAGACGACTGCTTGCGATTGCTTGTTACTGTTACTACTAATCGAAATTAAATGTACGAATTCTGCTAAAAGAACTGTAAAACGACATGAATAGGGCAAAATAATCGGATATTTTTCTGTATAACACAAGAATAGCGATTTTGCTAACCGACCATTTAGTCTCATTACTCCATTAGCATCTAAGAAAGGATTAAGCGATTGTAGTGAGCTTTTTGATGAAATAGGCTCTTTTGATAAGAGAGCTTTATATTCCTCTGCGAAATGAACCTTCATGGTCCGAGAAGAAAGATGCGTGCACCTTGACAGCTTTGGCAACATCTGTGTCTAATGGGAAAAGATGCCTTATGCTCCGGTGAGCTTTAGGCTCACGAAGCCAAGTGAGTCCATGCCACCATAGTTCACTTCTTGCCAATTCTGAGGGCGAAAGACCTCTACTGCCTAGATCCGCTGGATTTTGTTCCGACCTAACATGATACCAATTATGGTTTCCTACATTCTCCTGAATCCTACAAACTCTATTAGCCACAAAGGTTGTCCAGCTATTAGGTGTTTTTCTCAACCAACAAAGAACAAAAGAACAAATTCTACTCTAGCTTTAGACTGCAAACTTTTATTATACAAGTCAATTCTAAAACCAATATGGTGTTATGGCATTCAATTATGGGGCACTGCCTCAGCTACCAACGTAGAAAAAAATTCAAAGTCGCCAAAATAAGATTCTTCGTATTATTACATCTGCTCCCTGGTATATAAAAAATTCGAACATCCATAAAGATCTAAACGTGCCATCAATTAAAGCAGAAATAGCGAAACTTGCCATAAGGTATTTAAAGAAGCTTGAAACTCATCCGAATCCACTGGCCCGTAACATACTAACTGAACCTGGTTACATTCGACTAATAAGGAGAGACACTGCTTCTCTCATCCGTACATCAGAGGGATAACCCACAAATTACAGTAACCGTGAAACATACATTTTTTTGTCCAGCACTGGTTGGACTTGTATATTTTTAGACTTAAGATATGAGTAATTATTGATAGTTCAATTATATTGAAGATACAATAAATAAAAATTGCGCAAAAAAAAAACAAAGAACAATAGTAGAGTCGCTCCAACAATACACCTGTTTATTTGGTATGTCAATTTCATTGCTAACAGTTTTTAAAAGTTCAGAAGCTAAAACTGCTCCACAAAGTTCTAAACGAGGTAATGAAATAGATTTAATAGGGGCCACTTTAGTTTTGCAGGTGAGTAAGTTTGTGAAAATCTGTTCAAAGGCCTCAATACGAATATACACTGACCCGCGTATGCTTTTTCAGAGGCGTCTGAAAAAACATGTAATTCTGCTGACATATTTGGAGCATAATGTACCCACCTTGGAATCTGGATACTATTTACTTCCGTATAGGAGGCGACAAATCTTTTCCACTCTTGTCCTGTCAAGGGGAGCAAAAAATCATCCCAACCAATGTTATCCAGCCAAATTTTTTGCATAATAATTTTTGCTGTAATGATAACCGGGCCTAGCCAACCTACAGGATCAAATAATTTCGCTATAGCAAACAAAACTTCCCTTTTTGTGTAGTTTGACTTCTTAGCAATAGGCTCTACTTTAAAATAAAACGAATCTAATTGAGCATTCCATTGACTACCCAGTGTCTTAGAACTGCTGGATTCAACAAATATCAACAGTTTAGAATCAACAAGTTGACTTGAGGGGAAGTCGCCTAGGATTTTAATTTCGTTCGAAGCCCATTTCCTTAATTAAAATTTCGCTAAAGACAAAACAGTTCGTAATTGATCCCGAACCTTCAGAGCAGATAAAACATCGTGAGCCCCGCTTAATACGTCGTAAACGTACATATCCTTGCGCAAAATGTTGGCAGCAAGAGGGTACTCAGCCTCTGAATCTTCTGCTAGCTGTAACAGTGTCCTTATATTACACATTTTTACTATTCACAGTCCTATGCTCATACTACTTTTCAGCTCGAAAGGATGCACAGAAATTCTTAATACGTTCTCAAACTTACTGTTAGCAAAATGTAAAGTGGCTCCCATACAAATTTATTAGCGAAGCTCGTGAAGTACGTTACAAAGTCTTTAAATTTTACTCATGACGAAATATATTTATGGACAGACTCATCCATAGTTCTTGGTTAGTGGTCTAAGCCACCCTCATCGTGGGAAACATATGTTGTAAACAGAATTGCTCAAATTCAACATTTAACTCCGGACGCGACATGGCGACATGTTTCGACCCACGACAATCCAGCAGATCTTGGTACTCGAGGCTGTAAGCCACAAGATCTTTTAAATAACTCGCTATGGTGGCATGGACCGCCATGGATGAAAAAACCTCTGTCTGAATGGCCTAAGAAAAATCCCTTAAACATAGTCGAAAAATGCCTTAAAAATAGTCGAAAAATCCTTATATACTCAAACTCTATACGCTGAAGTAAAAGAAAACGACATCCTCAATAGGTTCTCGTCATATAGCAGATGCCTTCATGTTATATGTTATGTTTTCCGATTTTTCAAAAAATCCATCAGTAAACTAAAGCCAAATATACAAACTCCAAGATTACACAATTTAACTCAAGAAGAAATTAAATTTGTCAAAACCAGACTCATCATGATAACTCCAAAAATATTCGATTATTAAGAATATCAAGCCTTATGCAAGTCACAAACTATTCCAAATAAAAGCTCGCTTAAAACTCTTAATCCATTTATGGACTCAAACTCAATTCTAAGAGTAAACGGCAGACTAGCTCAGTCGTCTCTTCCTTATAACGAATGGTACCCAATTATATTACCTGGCTGCTCTCGACTCTGCCAATTGTATCTCAATCTTTTGTACCAATTTCTTTGTCACGCTGAGTGTAGTCAAATGTGTCGCATAGTACAAACAGAGTTTTTTTATATTCAGACTTAAACCCAGAGTAAAAAAGATAATGCGCATTGTAAAACTTGCATTATCTACAAACAACAAGTATGCTCACAAATAATGGCTCCCTTACCACCAGAGAGAGCTAGTGTTTCTCTTCCCTTTCAAATTACTTTGCTGGTCCCTTTGAGATAAAGGCGTCTACACTAAGAAAATCTCCCGCTCTTAAAGGCTATGTCAGCGTTTTCGTATTTCAGTACGAAAGCGATTCACTTCGAGCTTTGCTCAGACCTGTCCTCGGCGGCATTCCAAGCCGCATTTGCTCGCTTCGTTGGGAGGCGGGGGCTCCCCCAAAGGGTATTAACTGACAATGGAAGAAACTGTCTTGGCGCCAGCAGAGTTCTCCAGTGTGAGTTTGACAAATTTTTAAAAACTGCTGCTAACGATGTATCTCAAAAATATTTAACCCACGGGTTCGAGTGGAGGTTTATTCTACCATATGCACCTCACATGGGCGGCTTATGGGAATCCGCAGTTAAAAGTTTCAAATTTTATCTGAAACGTACAGCAGGAGCTCAAAAGTTTAGCTTTGAAGAATTTACGGCCTTAACTCCAGGTCACTTTTTAAGAGGTGCTCCTTTAATTGCTTTTCCAGAACAACCTTGTCAGGATATGTCTCTCATTAATAGATGGGAAAACTTAAAAGCTATTCACCATCAATTCTCTATCCGATGGAAAGAAGACTACTTCAAGTCGCTACACAAACGCTATAAATGGAAAGACACAGTTCCGAATATCCAAGTCGGTGATCTCGTCGCGGTAATAGATGATTTCCAACCACCTCATGAATGGCAATTGGGCAGAATTGAGAACTCTTATTCTGGATTAGACAACAACGTTCGTACTGCTGATATACGTACAGTCTCCGGAATAATAAAAAGACCCATTGTAAAACTGTGTCACGTTCCTCTCTTAAACGATAAAGGTTCTAATTAAAACTCTTACACCTACAACTAAACTTAAATAGCTCCATGATATTTACACTATATTATTATATTACACATTTTTACTATTCACAGTCCTATGCTCATACTACTTTTCAGCTCGAAAGGATGCACAGAAATTCTTTCTTTCCTGTCTAATTCAATTTCTTTTTTTTTCTCGTGTAACCAGGACTAATCGAAGATTAACTGAGACCAAAAAAGAGGGTAGCAACCATAACAAACACCACAAGCGTCGATTACACCGTGATCCAAAAGTTTTTAAACGCGTACTTTGTAAAAGTTACCACGCATTGCGGTTTTGCCGAAAGTTTCTAAAGATGTCTGTTATAGATCGGGAGAAAGTAGTTGACAATCACAACTACTACGTTAACTGTCTTGCGAAAACTCACGATCTGCGAGCATGTTCGTCGATGGACACATGCAGAATATGTGACAAATTTCACCACACGCTTCTACATCCAAGACCTTAACGAAGCCGTGGTATTGAAACTAAGCAGTTACTTAAACGCAAAATGCAACGCCAAAAACAAAAACCTGAAGAGCCTAAATCGCAAGTTGCTGTTTCTACAACACCAGACGCAAAAATAATCGTCAAAGCCATCCGATCGCTTGCCCACGTTCTTGTTGTCGGTAACAAAACTTCCATTGCCGAAGAGCAAGGGCGGCGCCATGTCTAAACTTGGTTTAGACACTATTTCATAAAAAGTTACCACCCTAATTAAGTATTTAACGAAGGCGACAATAAAACTACAATGTAGTTTTATCTGCGATAAACGGTAAAAAAGAAGTGAAAGAAAATTTTTAATATTCCGTCAACCGCCAAGAAGAAAGTATTAACAAGTTAAATACTTACCTCATGTAGATTACTTACCTGATGTGGATTACTTACCTGATGTGGATACTTACCTAATTTAAAGTTTAACCTGATGAGGATACTTATCTAATTTCAATAACTTACCTCATTTGAATACTTACCATTTTAAATGAGGGTGCTGTAGCTTAAGTGGTTAGCACGTTGACTACTAAGCAATGGTCACGAGTTCAAATCTCAGCCGTGGCAACATCAATTTTTCTGATATGTATTAATTTTTCTTCATAATAATGCATATCACAGCGCCCTCCTTCGCCGGTATTACCACATAGCACTAAATCGCCGGCGAAGTAAAATAATTATAAATTGGCTATGCTAGCTTCGAACTAATTCGCCTAAATAACACCAGAGGCGCTGCAATACTGTTCTAAAAATAATCATAACGTGCAATTGCAGTGTTGCCAGAATCCAAGCTTTACTATCACTAACCATCTGTCTTATCTACTACTATCCCTTTCCAAAGGAAGTACCACAGTTTATGTAGGCATTAACTGCCTGAGTGGTACTTCTCTTTAAAAAAAAAAAAATACTTACCTGAAATAAGAAAATTCATTACCATATGCTCAATAAACATACCCTCTATTGAATTGAATTCAAACCAACAAAATTTATTTCGGCATAATTTTCAATTATTAAGGTGAGTTATATGTTTACCCAATGTTTCAAACTTTAGAAGAAAATTGCTAATTCTTCTTGTTTTCTCTTTCCCTTAACCACCAAACTTATAATTGCTTATTATTAAGTAATTATAAGTTATAATCTCTTTAACATTGGCAAACCATTTTCCACTGTCTCAACCCCGCCATATCTATTAAGAGATTAATAAAACAAATCAATTTGTTTCAACTTGTGTTAAGCCAAAATTATGGCTTATGTAGATAGAAGTTCTGAACAGTGCGTTTGACACTTTATGCTTTGTTGAATATATTTTCCCTTTTTACCCTTTATTATCTCATCTTTGTTGTCAACCACATAACATTAAATTCATATGCAGTTCAAGTTATGATTTAACACCAAGCGTATTTGGAAAAATAAATTCTGTATATGAATATGTTGCGCCCTGACAATATTTTGTTCGATTTTGCTTTGAAAGTAATCCACACCAAATTTTAATACTTTTATAGCGTTTCAGTTATGGTTTATGTATTTCTATATATATAAAACAGGATGTTTGTATACATGTAACGTATGGACTCCAAAACGTCTAGCCGATTTTGATGAAATTTTCAAGGAATCTTTAGAATATTTAGGCGGGGTAACACTGTGAAGTCTGATTTTTTATTTTCGGTCTGCGGGCGGAGGGGCATAGCAAAATCCAATTTTCATATGGCACCACCAATGACATATTTATATTTTTGTTTGCTTTATTTTATTTTTTTAAAGCCGTTCTCATGTTTTTCAAAACGAGATACCAAACTCTTAAATCGGTTATGTAATTCCGAAGATATTTACAAAAAACCTATGTTAATAATGATCCAATATCAAAATTTTAAAACTTTCGAAATGTTGTATTCAAAAATCCGAGTTTTCGGTTTATTTACATCATTTTACATCATAACACAAGATATTTCGCGCTTTCTAAGGTGCAACATTTTACAATAATTTAAAAATAATATTATATTGTCAATCGATAATAAACAACTTTGTATACTCTTGCATTTAAGATACCTAAATTTTGGGC